>CM045988.1:116631305-116973340 GCA_025175895.1 Wurfbainia villosa
CCCTCCTAGGCTTGTTGGCCTTGGTCATTTGGGTCTTATCTAGGTTGACTCTAGGGGTAACTCCCCTTGCAACCTTCTTAGTGGCCACCCTAGGTTTCCCAGAAACCCTAGCCACTAGGCGCAACTTTTGGTCAACCTTAGGGATGACTTCCCTATTGACCTTGGTCTTCCTAGACCTAGTTTGTGTCCCATAATCAAATGGAACCCTATGATAAGCCATTTTAGGCTTAGGTTTGTGACCTAAACCTTGCTTGCCCTTGGTTGACTTTTGACTTTTAGGTCCTAGGTGTTGACTTTGACTTTTGGACCCTTTAAATTGATTTTGTATCTTATTTAGGGTCTTTTCAAGTTTTTCAAGCCTTGACCTCAACACTTGATTTTCCTTTTCTAATTGTCCAATTTTAGAATTTTGATTTAAATCTTGGGCATTGGACTTCCTAGGCATATGCCTAGTCCATTTAGGATTGAAACCTAGGTGTTCTATTTTATTGATAGATTTCCTAGGTAAAATATTTTTAGGGACATTAGTCCCAAATTTCTCCTTATTATCTAAGTAGACATTCTTAGCTCCTAAGCAAAAATACTTGTTCCTATTAGCATGCTTTTCATAAATTGCAAGTGAATTGAAATCCCTAGCATGATTTTGCTTGTAAATTGAAGAAGGAGCAAAATTAGCAGTTACCCTAGGGTTTGCCTTAGCTCCTCCTACATATGATGCTCCATTTTGAGTCTTCTTGCTCCCCCTAGGACATTGATTCCTATAATGTCCTTTTAAATTGCACTTGAAGCATATGATGTGCTCCTTGCCTTTAGGTGTTGGGGAACCGACATCCTTGACTTTTGGTGCCGGTGGAGCTTTCCTAATCTTCTTTGGGCACTTGCTCTTATAGTGCCCAAATTCCCTACACTCAAAACACATAATATTATTTTTATTTGAAATTAGAGTGTTTGAGTTACCTAGGTTAATGGAGACCGGAATTGGATTTTGGGCTTCTTCATCTTGACCGGATGTCGAAGCTTCTTCTTGATGCTCCGGTGTTGAGGAAACTCTAATCTCCTTCTCAATCCTAGAAGTGGATGCTTCTTCCACTTCCTCCACCAACCCGGAAATTGACTCCCTATCAACTTCCGATTCTACTTCCTCTTCCTCCTTGGATGTTGATGATCTCTCAACCTCCAAGTCCTCACTTCCTTGTGAGGATGATGCATTAGCCTCTTCGGTCTCTTCCTCTTGGACTGTTGATGGGCTTTCATGGAGCTTGGCCACTTGGCTCCATAGCTCGTTTGCATCTACATAATTACCTAACATACACAAGATTTTGTTAGGTATTAAATCGATTAACAACTTCATTACCTTCTCATTCTTTTCGAAGGCTTGGACTTGCTCTTCGATCCATCTCTTTTTCTTGAGGAATCCACCTTTTGGTCCTCTTGGATAGCTATATCCTTCCATTAAGATGGACCATTCTTCGAAATCCCTCATCATTAGGAAGTCCTCAATTCTCGCCTTCCATTGTCTAAATCCTTCTTGTCCATAGGAGTAAGGGATCGGTGTGTTAATATTCCATCCCAATTGTTCTTCCATCTTCACCCTCTAGCTTCTTTGTCCTAGCTCTCGGCGGTTAGTCCGTAGAAGAGTCCCGGGCTCTGATACCACTTGTTGGAGATTTGACGCCCGCTAGAGGGGGGGTGAATAGCGTTTGACCGTACGTAGATGGAATTCATTCGCGTTGCTTGTCTACAATCTTGTTAGTACACAGCGGAATAAACAATAACAAACACAAACACAAGATACAATCACAACATGCACGATATAACGTGGTTCGGAACCGTAACGGTTCCTACTCCACGGATTGGGTTCGTACGAACCCTAGCGATGCCACAAACACCACTAAGTAATAAAGCTCCTTCTCGACAACAAGTCGGAGGTGGAGAAACCTCGTACAATGAATTACAACAAGTAATACAAAGTAAACAAGCAAATACAAGTGAAAATGTAAAGAACACTTTACAAACTAGGGTTTTGAGCGCTTGCTTGTCGGTTGCTTGGATGAGCTTGAAGAACCTTGAAATGCACCTGCAAATAGCCTTCAAATCGCCTCACCAAAGCCCCCAAAGAACTGATGCTTGAGCCTTTCACGAACAGCTACTTTTATCCTCCATCGGGGATTTCCCTATCGGTCATTGCCCGACCTTTGTCAGGTCGTGAACAACGGCTCAATCCACGTTGGACAAGTTCCAACGGGACTCTTGGCGATCGCCAACATTGGCGATCATTGCCATACGCTAATCGGCCCGGCGATCGGCTATGAAGCGCTGTGCGACCGACAGAACTAGCGATCGCCGACCCTGGCGATCGACTCCGTAGACATCGATCATTGCTCCGATGAGCGGTCATTGCAGGCAATTCCAGCTCTAAATTGGCAGTCGAACTCAAGTCGACTCATGACAGTCGAACCGGCCATATTGCCAGTCGACTGCCGACCTCAAACATGAGGTTTTAACCCAAGTATGGTGCCCCCATACTTGCTAGACCACCCTTAGCCTAGACCTAAACCTTCTAGCCACCTTCATCAGCCTCATGCATCTCGGATCCCTCCAAGTTATCCATGACTTGTTCATCCATCGCGCTAGCCTCTAGGTGCTTCCATCGGCTATGTCATGCTAACGGTGTCTACACCGCCAAGGCACATTGAACTTACGCCGCCAAGACTCCGCTTGGACTTTACGCCGCCAACCATTGGACTTATGCTGCCAAGACTCTCGCTTGGACTTTACGCAGCCAATATCAAACCCCTTGGACTTCTCATGCCAAGACTCAAGCTTGAACTTTCCCTTGCCAACCCATGTTGGACTTTTACATTGCCAAGACCCATGCTTGGACTTTTCCCTTGCCAACCCATGTTGGACTTCTCAAATGCCAAGACCATGCTTGGACTTTCCCTTGCCAACCCATGTTGGACTTTTACATTGCCAAGACCCATGCTTGGACTTTTACATTGCCAAGTGTCCCACTTGGACTTTTCATGCCAAGTACTCAAGACTTGGACTTTACCAAATGCCAAGTGTTCCACTTGGACTTTCCATGCCAAGTACACAAGACTTGGACTTTCCCATGACAATTACATTGTCATATGTTTTTGTCGAAACATCAAAACATCACTCGAGTCAAACTTGAGTCCTAGTCAATCGTGACTTGGGCCGATTGCACCAACAGGGTAGTCGACTGGGGTTATGACCTAGTTGATTGGTTGAGCAGTGGCTTGACACTTAGACTCGATACTCGGGCAATGGCAGTCGACTGGCCTTAAGCAGTCGAGTTGATTGAAGTGCTTAGTCGATTGTGTTGCTCAGGATAGAGCAGTAGGCTGCCATGGATGGACAGTCGACTAGCTTCAGTGGACAGAAGCATAGAATATTTTCATGGTAGTCGATTAATGGCTTATGGCAGTCGATTGGCTTTGGTGTACAAGAGCACAAAATATTTTCCTAGCAATCGATTGATGGCTTATGACAGGCGACTGATGGCTATAGCAGTCGACTGCTGGGTCGGGGTAGTCGATTGATCGATTGTTTCTAACATGGATTAGTTCGTTGTGAGACAACGGTCTTGAGCAGTGCTTGTGTTTATTATTTTTTTTAGTTATTTGTATTTGTATTTGTATTCCGTTCCGTATAACATTTTGTAGACAAGCACGATCATCGAAAGAATCGAAGAATGCTATTCACCCCCTAGCAACATCAAGATCCCCAATAAGTGGTATCAGACCGAGACCATTCTTCAAGGACTAATTGCTACGAGAGCATGAGCTAGAGGAGTAGAAGAGAACAATGGAGTTTCCCAACGATGGACTAGTATACGATATTCGACTACCACCGCTTTTATGGATTCTATGGAGTAGAAGAATTTGAGCAATGGGCAACAAAGATTGAGACGTTCCTACAAATAGAGATTGAAGATTGGATTGTCTTGATGAATGAGTTTGAAGCTCCTACAAATGGCAAGGGCAAGCTCATCAAGAGGAAGAGATGGACCAAAGAGCAAATCCAAGCATTCGAGATAAATGAGAAGGGATAAATGAGAAGTTAACAAAATTCTTGCTAAATTTAATTCCTAATGACCTATTGTGTAGGATAGGTAATTATCAAGATGCCAAGGAATTGTGGAGCAAGCTTGCCAAGCTCCATGAGAAACCTTCACCGGTCAAAAGTAAAGAAGATGACAAGCCCGAAGAAAAATAAAGCTCAACATCTCAAGAGCTTAAGGATTCGAAGGTTAAGAGATGTTCAACATCCGAAGTGGAAGAAATTGAAGAAGTCTCCACCTCTAGGATTGTGGGGGAGGTTAGACCTTCAATATCGGAGCAAGAGGAGGAACCCTCTCCATCTGAACACAATGAAGAACAAGTTCAAATTTCCCCTATAGGTAACTCAAGCATAACTCATAAAGATAAAAATCGTATCATATGCTTTGAGTGTAGGGAGAAAGGACACTATAAAAGGAACTATCCAAAACGTATCAAGAACAAGGCTCAAAATGCACCTAAGGCCAAGATGAAGTCTAAGGAGGCGGGAGTGTCACGCCCCGGGAGTATGCCGTGCCGAAAAGCAAACGGACAGCATCTCCCCTGTACGTGGCAACATATCGGGTTAATACAAGGCCCGTAGGCCCACAACAACAATATGATATACACAGATATCAACATATCAAACATACTAAACACAGCGGAAACAATACAAACAGATCAACAAGATTCAAAGACCAACTGTGCACTCCGGAGTGACTTGACATGACAAGAATCATAACAAAAATCGAATCAAAGACCAAATACATACAATATGTCCGTATATCACAAATACGGAAACAATACAGGGAAAAGCTCAAACCAACAATCCGTAAGGATACAACAACACGAAAAACATATCCATTCATCCGGTGTGAGATGGGATCAGCTGGCGGAGCTCCGAACGTCCAAGGAATCTTCTACCTGTTATCTGGGTGACAGGAAGCCCAGGGTCCCGGGGTGGTGAGTATAAACTCAGGGGTAATATATAGAAAGTGCATGAACAACATATAAGGATAGATCTACAAGTATACATGTGAAGATCTACATGTATACAACATGAGTCCAATAGACATACAGTCATATCCAAATCTAATAACAAGTAACTACAGTAAAGTCATACTCAATGTATATACTAAACTGATCAACTGAACATAAAGTAATGTACCAACGCACTGTTGGGTTTCCGGCACCGCGACGCGTGTGTGTTCGATCACGTTTTGCAAACATGAACACAACGGAAGCAATAAAAATAATAAATCTACATTTATTACAACACACACAACACACACATACATATTACAACAAGTGTAGACATAACCGTAAATTTAAATTTGCAATAAAAGGAAATTTATCTACGTTATACCTTTCGTATGACGTGTAGCGGGAACGACATCAACCGGAACGATCCTCGCTAGAATCGTCTCTATCCGTATCCACGCCGAGTTCCTCGGGATGACTTCGCTAAGCCACGAGCTTCATCTTCGTATGGGTTACTAGCCTCGTGTTGAAGACGACGTGATCGAGAGATGATCACGATCCGAATCCAAATTCGGATCCTAATACGAGTTCTCAAAACTCGCTTCTCCGGAGAGGTATTCGTCAACCAATTGGAATCGCCGTCCTCCACCTCAGAGGATTACGGAGATCGAATCCCGATAAGTTAGCCGCTGTCGGGGCACTAACCGTCGTCAAGCGGCGCTCCGGCGAGAGGAGAAGCTGTCAGAAAACTGGACAGCTTGGTGGAGAGTAAGCGCCGGCCAAAACAAGGAAGCCAAAAGTGCTCACCTTTTCACCAAACCTAGGAAGATCACGGAGGGTGGCGGAGGATCACGGCTGAAGCTTGGGCCGGCAAGGACTTGGGCGGCGCACAAAAGCTGGGCGGCAATGAGTTGGCGCCGAAAACTCCAAGGAGAGGCGGTTTTATAGAGAACTAATTCTCTTAATGGTTATTGGATCATAACCATTAGGCCCGTTAACCCGCTCCATTAAGATAAGTTAAAATAAACCAAACCATGATGGTTTATTTTAAGTTAAAAGCGAACCGAACCAACTTTTGGTTCATTCGTTTAAAATAAACCAAACCCTTTGGTTTATTCTCATCCATTGGATTAGAACCAAACCATTTTGGTTCATCCATTATGTCTTCATAAGACACGGCCCATCCACGCTTCCATTGCGGTGAAAGCGATTTCATGCTCGCTTTATGTTTGGTCCAACCAAACCTAGTTTCTCTCGATGCGAGAATCCCATTCTCAAGCTCGTTTTAAATCCTTTGGATTACGCTCGTTGTCGTGTGACCAAATAGGTTCTCGGTTTATGTTGGCCGTCTATAATTAACCATTAATTATAGAGCGATCATGAGTGGCACCTAGTAGTACATCATGATCCCCAATTAAGAAAAGATCAGCGGTTGATCGAACTATTTACGAAACCCTTGGCTCGAATGAATCGTGCCCCATTCCCTTCACTCATCTTATACCCACTTGGTTGGGACATGGTCTATAGTGCCGATCCCACTAAGGCCTCGTCACACCTAGCCCAGTATCATTTCCTCGTCCTCACAGTTCTAGTTACTCCACATGTATCGAAGAGTACCTTACTCTAAACATGTAATGCTTTGGCCAAAGACTTTAGTAACAATCAGGCGAGAGGCCATGGGTATACATCTCCTCATAAGGAGTGGTGAATCCTTTATAGGCTATTCAAACACCTTCGATCACTTGACTTATACCCAATCATCCGGGTCCACATCTCCTTAGAGATGCTTGCTTAAGATGTCAAAGCATAAGTCTCCATGATCAAGATGACTTGAATACGCAAGTCAAAGGAACATCGCACTTAAGCCACGATAAGAACTTCATTGACATATCTATATATGCAGAGAACCATATGAAGTCTTACGGTGGTCACTCCAATGAACTAGTTACCATAACTAGCATCCACGATTAACTCGGACATCACTATGTCTCGGCCCGGTGAGAATCATTTGCTTGGATACACCAAGGAGTATACCTCGTGCTAGTCTCGCCGAATTGATGGTGTCCAAATCCATCAATTCATCGACTAGGGATAATTAGATACATCACAATTACACATGTAGAGATACTCACTAGTTGTGATCAATCACAAATTCTCTCATCTTTGTGAATCGTATCGTGGACATTCGATAAATGAGTTTAAGATCCAATCAAATACATGAAACATGTATACTCAAATAGTGAATCTTCATTTATCATATAAATGGTTCATACATAAAGCGATTGCCTTAGGACATCTCTCATATATTACTAACGGACTCCGCCCGGCTAATGCCAATCGCTCGGTATCGATACCATAAGCTCGAACATGACCCTCAAACTTATTTTGAGGTAATGCCTTAGTCGAGGATCCGCTAAGTTCCTTTCGATTAGGAATTTTTCTCGATTTGTATTTCGTTCCTCGATGATCTCTCTGATAAGATGATAGCGGCGGCACATGTTTGGATCGTTGATGAGACCTTGGCTCTTTCGCTGTGCAATTGCTCCATTGTTGTCGCATGATGGCCGGTATTGCTTCAACAATGGTTGGAATCACACAAGTTCATGAGCGAACTTTTTGATCAAACCGCTTCCTTCTTTGCCAGAAGCGCAATGTATTCTGCCTCGATGGTAGAATCCGCTCTGATCTCTTGTTTGAAACTTTTCCAACTCACTGCGCCCCCGTTCAAGGTGAACACGTATCGGTGAGACACAGAATCATCCTATGCTGCGGAAGTTGGCATCCGTATACCCAGCGTATCACCATGTCCCTTCTCCATATATTAGGAACACATCCTTAGTTCTTCTCAAGTACTTAGGATCGTCTTATGATCGCCCAATGATCCATTCTGGATCGGATCGTATCTGCTCGTGACACTCGGAGCATACGATACATCGGGCCTCGTACATAACATAGCATACATGATAGATCCTATTGCGGATGCATAGGGAATCTTACTCATGCAAATCCTCTCTTCTACTGCGCGGACACATAGACTTGAAAGGTGTACCCCATGCACGATGGGTAGGAAACCTTTCTTGGATTCCGACATGCTAAACCTCTTTGCTTTTCGATTATATATGTAGGCTGCGAAAGACCAAGCAACAGTTTGATCTATCTCTATAGATCTTAATCCAGGGATGTAGGTTGCTTCTCCCAGTCTTTCATGGAGAATGTCTTGGATAACCAAACCTTAGCATTGTAAGATTGAAACATCGTTTCCTATAAGTAGTATGTCATCGACATACAATACTAGGAATCTGTTGCCTCCCACTAACCTTCTTGTACACACAAGGTTAAATGCGGATTTTGTGAGAAATCAAACTTTTTGATTGTCTCATCAAAGCGGATATTCGACTCTGGATGCTTGCTTGATCCATAAATGGACCGTCACAATTTGCATACCTTGGTTTTATCAGCGATGTGAAACCCTCGGTGTATCATATACCGTCCTCGGCGAGTTTCCATTAAGGAAAGTTGTTTTCACATCCATCTGCCATATCTCATAATCATAATGAGCCGCTATGGCCAGGAGCATCCGAATGGATTTAAGCATAGCTACAGGCGAATAGGTTTCGTCATAATCAACACCTTGTTTTTGACGATATCCTTTCGCCACCAATCTAACCTTATAGGTAATCACATTACCATCCATGTCGGTTTTCTTCTTGAAAACCCACTTGCACCCTATAGGCTTTATCCCTTGGTGGGTCAACCAAGTTCCAAACTTGGTTTTCATACATGGAATCCATTTCGACTTCATGGCACCAAGCCACTTATCCCTTCGAACTTGTCGGCACTTCTTCATAAGCTGTAGGCTCCTCATCATCAATGAGTAACACGTCGTTGATTCATGAAATCCATATCTCTCGGGAATATTGCGTGTTCTACCGGATCTGAAGATGTGGTGTTACAATAAGTCCAGTAGATTGCTCATCACTATGAGTTGTCGGTGTTGTGCTTCACCGGTATCTCATCAATGTCTATTTGAGTCTCTCGAGCCTCCTCAAGCTCGCGACACTCCCTTTGTTTTCTTGCAGAGAAACTCTTTCTCTAGAAACATGATGCCTTGAAACAAACACCTTTTGTTCCACGATGATAGAATTAGTAACCCCTTGTTTCCTTAGGGTATCCGATAAATAGACATTTATCGGACTTAGCATCCAATTTATACGATCTGATCAGCTTCACATAAGCGAGGACAACCCCATATCTTCAAGTAAGATACATGAGGTTTCTTACTATTCCATATCTCATATGGAGTAGTTGAGACTACCTTAGTAGGCATTACATTTAACAAGTAAACAAATTGCGAGTGCATAGCCCCAAAAGGACTTGGGAAGAGTTGCATGATTCATCATTGACTGACCATGTCCAACAAGGTCGATTCGCCTCTCGGATACACCATTATCTTTGTGGTGTATAGGTGAGTCCATTGAGACAATATACCATTGTCTCTTAGATAATCAAGAAACTCTTAACTTAAGTATTCACCACCTCGATCCGATCGAAGTATTTTAATACTCTTGTCATGTTGTTTCTCTACTTCATTTCTGAATTCTTTGAACCTTTCAAAGGCTTCAGACTTGTGTTTCATCAAGAACACATACCCAAAGCGTGAGTGATCATCGGTGAAGGTAATGAAGTAGCTATAGCCTCCTAATGCTTGAGTTGACATAGGTCCACATATATCAGTATGTATTAGTCCTAGTAACTATCCCACTCGTTCACCCTTTCCAGTAAAAAGGTAACTTAGTCATCTTGCCTTTTAAGCATGATTCGCATGTATCGTATGAATCAATTCAAGCGATTCCGAATTCCACATCGGTGTAATTCGGACATGCGTTTCTTGCTTATATGGCCAAAACGACAATGCCACATATAAGTCTATTTGATTATCCTTTCGAGCACGCAGCGTGTTGCTCGCCCGATATTGAAAATGTCACTTTGATCGTCCAATGTATAAATGCCATTACTCAAGTTCCGATTCCATAAAATACGCCATTTAAAGTTATATAACAACAATTGTTACTAAGCGTCAAATGGAAACCATTTCTATTTAAGCGAAATAGAAACAATGTTCTTTATTAGAAGAAGGAACATAATAGCAATTGTCGATTCTAAGACTAGTCCACTAGGAGCTTGACAAATAAGTTCCGATGGCGAGCGACCTTTGCTCCATTGCTGACTCAATTTGACTCCCCTCGACAAGTCTTCTTCTATTCCTTAGCCACTGTATGTCATTACATATATGTGAGCTACACCCAGTATCCAATCCCCAAGTGTCCAAGGAAATAGAATGACAATCAATAACGAAGATACCTGAGGAGGATGGGGCATCGGATGCCTTCTTCTTCTTCATGGACTCAAGATAAATCTTGCAGTTTCTTCGCGGTGGCCTTCCTTGCCATGATGATGGCAAGTGCCCTTTCTTAGTTCCGCCTTCTTTGCCTTTTGTTCTTTCCTTTCTTCTGTTCTTTTGCCTTCCTCTTAGAACCTTTCTTTGAGGAATCAACTAACAGAACCGCCTTCTCCTCATGCTTCACAGAAGGCTCCACAGTCTTCAGCATATTGAGGAGCTAGGGAATGGTGGATTCCAATTTGTTCATCCGATAGTTCATCACAAATTGCGAGAAACTCTTGGGCAAACAATGCAGAATTAAGTCAATACTTAACTCATGATCCATCACAAAACCGAGGGTAGCTAGTGCTCGATGTACCGTTCATCTTTAGCACAAAGCGACTCTGGATCTTGCATCTTCGTGGTGAAGAGGAGCCTAGAGACCTCGAACCTTTCGGATCTCGCTTGCTCATCGAACAACTCATGAAGATGGAAGACCATAGTGTTAGCATCCATATGCTCATGCTGCTTCTGCAGCTCAGGTACCATCGCCGCTAGCATGATGCAACTCGCCAGCTCAGAATCTGCCACATGCTTCTGATAGACCAACATTTGGTCTGGAGTTGCATCGTCCTTAGGACGGTCAGGAAGAGGCTCTTCAAGGACATATGCAAGCTTTTCCACCTTGAGAACAATTCTCAGGTTTCTAAGCCAGTCCAGGAAGTTAGGCCCAGTCAGTTTGTTCGAATCCAAAATAGTGCGCAAATTCAAAGACGTCATGATCAATTTATTGACCTAGAAATACAAAACGATCATATATGAGAAAATGATTTTAAAATGCATCAATATACATTTATAAATCCCATTCATTTTTCGAATTTCAAAAACCCCAAAATCACTTCGGGAGATCGTAGGTCCATCTCCGAATGGGCTGATATCCATCATAGTTATGAACAACCTTGGAGAGAGTCCAACAAACCATTCATAACTACGGCGGTAGGTATCAACTATACCGATTGCATATCACGTATATGCAACTATCACAATGTGCTATCAACTAATTGAATGTTCACACATACATCGGGTTGTTAACACATTAACAAGTATGCATCATATGCATAGCACCCAACTTCACATCCCTTTACATCGACCTTGGAGAGAGTCCAACAAGCCGATGCTCCAGGTTAAAGCCAACCCATTAATCGGGAAATAGTTTTAATATGGTTAGAGCGCATTCAACCAATTAGCCCAGCTTGGAGAGAGTCCAACAACCAAAGCTAACGATTGACCTCTGACTCTTACCATATTAGTATTAAACTATTCCATGGTTTGAACATGTTCGGGTTCGAGCCGGGCTTGGAGAGAGTCCAACAACCCAAACAAGAAATGGAACTCTGGTTCTAACCATATTAATGGAAGGTGTAGGCTTTAATATTGTTTAAGGGTTTTTATGTCTCATCCTCTTTGCATGCAAATAACTATTATCTACATGGCATGGCATACATGACATACATCTACATGTCACGACACGCATGACATAATGTTATGCATCTAATGCAATTACATGGCATACAATTATGTCATGTATATATTTCCTTATATGTCATAACTATTTATGGAAATAAAATATGTTTAAGATTTGATTCTCCAAATCAAATCATAATTAAATTAGGAAATAAATTTCCAAATCTAATCACATATTTTATTCATGGAATTATTTGATTAAGGAAAATCTATTTAGGAAACCAATTTCCTAAATCATTAAAACTACTTATGGAAATAAAATATTTTAAGATTTGATTTCCCAAATCAAATCATGATTAAATTAGGAAACAAATTTCCAGAATCTAATCAAATATTTTATTTATGGTATCAATTTCCATAAATACTTCCAACTTTCCAAAAGTGGAAGATTTCCATAAATACTTCTAGACTTTCCAAAATTGAAAAATTTCCATAAATACTTCTAAATTTCCAAAATTAGAAAATTTTCAGAAATACATTATGACTATCGCAAAACCATTTTTGCGATTATGTCGAAACACAACCTGGGCTCTGATACCACTGTTGGGTTTCCGGCACCGCGGCGTGTGTGTGTTCGATCACGTTTCGCAAACATGAACACAGCGGAAGCAATAAAAATAATAAATCTACATTTATTACAACACACACAACACACGCATGCATATTACAACAAGTGTAGACATAACCGTAAATTTAAATTTGCCATAAAAGGAAATTTATCTACGTTATACCTTTCGTATGACGTGTAGCGGGAACGACATCAACCGGAACGATCCTCGCTAGAATCGTCTCTATCCGTATCCATGCCGAGTTCCTCGGGATGACTTCGCTAAGCCACGAGCTTCGTCTTCGTACGGGTTACTAGCCTCGTGTTGAAGACGACGTGATCGAGAGATGATCACGATCCGAATCCAAATTCGGATCCTAATACGAGTTCTCAAAACTCGCTTCTCCGGAGAGGTATTCGTCAACCAATTGACAAATCCTTCGTCCTCCACCTCAGAGGATTACCGGATATCGAATCCCCGGTAAGTTAGCCACTGTCGGAGCTCTAACCGTCGTCCAAACGACGCTCCGACGAGAGGAGAAGAAGCTGTCCAGAAAACTGGACAGTTTGGTGGAGGAGTAGGCGCCGGCCAAAACAAGGAAGCCAAGTGCTCACCTTTTCACCGAGGCCTAGGAAGATCACCGGAGGGTCGCCGGAGGGTTCACCGGTTGAAGCTTGGACGCCGGCAAGGACTTGGACGGCGGCACAAAAGCTGGGTGGCAATGGAGTTGGTGCCGAAAACTCCAAGGAGAGGAGGTGGGCGGCAACTAGGTTTAGGGCTCTTCAATTAGGGCTTAATTATCCATTAAGCCCTCTTTTATAGAGAACTAATTCTCTTAATGGTTATTGGATCATAACCATTAGGCCCGTTAACCCGCTCCATTAAGATAAGTTAAAATAAACCAAACCATGATGGTTTATTTTAAGTTAAAACGAACCGAACCAACTTTTGGTTCATTCGTTTAAAATAAACCAAACCCTTTGGTTTATTCTCATCCATTGGATTAGAACCATACCATTTTGGTTCATCCATTATGTCTTCATAAGACACGGCCCATCCACGCTTCCATTGCGACTGAAACGATTTCATGCTCGCTTCATGTTTGGTCCAACCAAACCTTGTTTCTCTCGGTCTGAGAATCCCATTCTCAAGCTCGTTTTAAATCCTTTGGATTACGCTCGTTGTGCGTGTGACCAAATAGGTTCTCGGTTTATATTGGCCGTCTATAATTAACCATTAATTATAGAACGATCATGAGTGGCACCTAGTAGTACATCATGATCTCCAATTAACCGAAAAGATCAACGGTTGATCCAGAACTATTTCTGAAACCCTTCAGCAGCTCGAATGAATCGTGCCACATTCCCTTCACTCATCTTATACCCACTTGGTTCAGGACATGGTCTATAGTGTCAGTCCCCACTAGGCTGACTACGTCACACCTAGCCCAAGTATCATTTCCTCGTTCTACGGATTCTAGTTACTCCACATGTATCGAAGAGTACCTTACTCTAAACATGTAATGCTTTGGCCAAAGACTTTAGTAACAATCCGACGAGAGGCCATGGGTATACATCTCCTCGCAAGGAGTGGTGAATCCTTTATAGGCTATTCAAACACCTTCGATCACTTCGACTTATACCCAATCATCGTGGGTCCACATCTCCTTAGAGATGCTTGCTTAAGATGTCAAAGCATAAGTCTCCATGATCAAGATGACTTGAATACCGCAAGTCAAAGCAACATCGCACTTAAGCCACAGTAAGAACTTCATTGACATATCTATATATGCAGAGAACCATATGAAGTCTTACGGCTGGTCACTCCAATGAACTAGTTACCATAACTAGCATCCACGATTAACTCCGGACATCACAATGTCTCCAGCCAGTGAGAATCAGCTGCTTGGATACACCAAGGAGTATACCTCGTGCTAGTCTCGACAGAATTGATGGTGTCCAAATCCATCAATTCATCGACAAGGGATAATTCCGATACATCACAATTACACATGTAGAGATACTCACTAGTTGTGATCCAATCACAAATTCTCTCATGCTGTGAATCGCATCGTGGACATTCAGTAAATGAGTTTAAGATCCAATCAAATACATGAAACATGTATACTCAAATAGTGAATCTTCATTTATCATATAAATGGTTCATACATAAGGCGATTGCCTTAGGACATCTCTCATATATTACTAACACGCACCTGACGGTCTGCAACACCATAAGCTATATCATCCTGACAGATATACAATAACATAACCCATATAATGTACTAGGTCAATCCCATACCTGACCAATACTCCAATATATGAACAGTATATGATCACCTGTAATAACAACCCGGTCCGTACCACACAATGACATAATGCTAATCAAATGCATATAACAGTCAGAATCAACGCATGTATCATGCTCAACACATAGCAGTAAATAAAATACAAATGACATGTATCATGATGAACAAGCATGTGCAACAATCATAGCTCAATCAAATGCAGCATCTCACAGGCATATGTAAAACATATATCAAATACATGCATACATATATATCAGCAATGCATATGCATGGTCATGCCTGCGCACCCAACTCGCTACCACGACCCCAGTGTGGCCTAGGTGGCACAACATGACAACTATCCCGACTCCAGCCGCCACCACTCTCGAGTGACTGAGTTGGGTAGTATGAAACAGTAGCTAGCCCGCTATAGAGCTATATGCTACCCACACGGGGTCCTGGCTGCTCGCCCGTCTCTACCCATGAGTAGACGAGCACCGCACCCAGGACAACTGCACATCACACGACCACCGTCTATAGTGGGTGAGTGCGCTAACTACCACTCCGCACAGTGGCCAAGTGTGCATCTCCAGCTACCACCATCCATAGTGGCCGAGAACGGCACGCACAACAATGCTCTGCTCTCAGCCCTGCAACCACTACCTCGAGTGGCCGGGGAGGCAGGATGACTGACGACTCGTCTCAACCACAAGGCAGACCCAGTCGTCAGCATGCATGAAATGTAATGATGCATAGCTCACACATAAATCCTCGCAACACTCCCTAACTCACGGGGAGACCTAGTCAACCAAAAGTCAACTATGCAAGGACGACAAATCCGTAATCACAACCTATTTACCTATGTACAGATAAATAGATCCGTCAAACTAACACACTGATATGTATACGATACAACGACCGACCTCATAATTTGGACTCATCACCTAACCTAGTGATGCAACCCAGTAACCCAATCTGAGGTCATAAAAATAACCCTAACCACATGTACTTACTAAACATCTATCAGGTAACACATAATAGGGTTTTATAGTTCCTATCCGAGCTAGATAATCAATGAAGTACCAGAGTATATATCTCAAAGGTCAAGGCAGTACAAGCATACGATTAAATAAGAGTGGATTTAAGGTAAACAAGTATAAACATAAATCCAAGATCATGCACAGGAATTTGATCAAAACTACCGGACCAGGTAGATATTACCCACCTGATACGAAGCTCGAATAATCCTCACGGACGCAGACCTACTTCATATTCCAAACCTGCACATAATAGCAAGCAATGATTAAGTACAATCACTAGACAAATATACGAATCAAACACTACTCATTTCTATGTTCGCATTCTTTCCTTGTCTACGAGTTAGATACTCGACTATCCCAATCTGATACCCCTTAACATCATGAACATACCCACCAAATTTAATTAGCAAGTATATACATCTACTACGTTCACAACTAATAATCAATAATCGATTACAACATCAACTATAAATACCATAAGCATCCATATCCTTACCTCTCCCTCCTTGATCCGATTGAATCATCACCAATACAGCTGATGAAGATTCCTCTGCTGCCCAACACAGCAAACATCAAGGTCCCAATCAACTCCCCTGATCTAGAAATGAATTGAGCACACCAATCCTACAACATACTACTAAATTAAATCAATGAATATCTTAACTTCATTCTAACTCACCTTGCACTGTTTACTAAATTCAGATTCTCCGCTCCACTTCATCAACTGCCGATTCAATAGAACTGAGCTCTCAACCCATAGCTCATCAACACAATAGAACACACCTCTGCAACACCATCCCATACAACATCGGATCTTTAGAAAACACAATGTACAGAATAGAAAAGGAAAAATCAGAGATTATACCCGAAATTTCACTTCATCGGCGAATCCTATCTACCTATTGAATTACATTAACGGATCTCTTTGCTACCCCCTTCTTCACACAGCAATCTGAGCTACCTTCGGAGACAATCGGCCAAAGACAGCCATAGCAAGAACAAATCATAGGAAGAACAACGGTCTAATCGTTGCGACAATCGTGAAGACTACGGCTGGGACTTAATCATCCACAACAAGAACAGGAAGCTACAAGTAATAGATTCAATCGAAACTAAATCTTATGAAGAAACCCATAAGCGCCCAAAAATACACATACCGAATCTATGATGGAAACTCACTGTCGCGCCAGCAACGTCGTCGATTTGCCCACGCGAGGTATTACTGAGATCTTGGAAGCCAAGAATCAATTGGGGCCGACAACGTCGCCGAACTGCCCTCCCTAGGTTATCGGCGAGCTGGGCACATGCGGCGGCTGGACCATCCTCGTGATGCTACGAAAAGGGCGGCGATGGAGAAGAGGAGATGCCGACGAGCTGAGCTTCGAGATCCCAGGCGACTGCCGAATCGAGATCGACGTCGAAAATCGTGAGCGGCGAAGCGAGGAAGAAGGAGATCAGTCGTGGCTGCCGTAGGCGTTCGACGGAGCCGACGATCGCTCCGGCGATGCTTGAACGAAAGAAGAGGAGTGGCGGAGACTCAGATCAGGAAGATGAGGAAGGAATCGCACGACGATGGTGAGGAATGGAAATCGCGATCTGAGAAAATCGGGAATTCAGGATTAGGTTTTCAGCGTTGAATTCAATCGAACTGGTTCAAACCCAGCTGGTTCAAACCCCAACCGATTCAGCCAATTAGCTCAAGCCCAATTTCAAGCCCAACAGGTTTTAGCCCAATTTCAGCCCAATCCGAAACCAGCCCAATGAACTCAATCCAACTAGCTAATCCACCTCATTAGCCCACTAATTAAGCTCAATTAATCCACTAATCAAACTCAATTAATTAAAGGGTTAAATTTATTTATTTTTTTTTTCCGTATTTTACAGGGAGCCCCGATACGAAAAGGCAAGGAGCATATAGTATACTTTCGATGCAACCAAAAGAGACACTACCACACTCAATGTCTTAGAGGGAGACACCCAATCAAGGACAAGAGAGGAGCTTCATATGTAGGGGGAGCAAGGCAAAGCCTAAGGTAATATTTAATAATGCAATTTCAACTATTAAGGATAAGAAGCATGCGAGAAATGTATCATCGCATGATTTACTTGTAATTGTTCATGATCAAAAGCATGTTAGATATAATTTTTTTTATTTAGGTGCAAAATCTCATGAAAATAGAATTAAGGATAATTCTAGAGTTATCACCTCAAAAACTACTATACTTAAGGAGAATATTAGAATTTTTAAAGGTAGACCTAGTTTAGACAAGAATGACAAGAATTTAGGCATTCACCCAAAGAAAAATAAACATATGTCTAGAAAGAAACAAAATGTCCAAAGAAATGTTAGAAAAACAAAATTTGAGATATTAGAAAAGGAAAATCAAAATTTGAGATCAAAACTTAAAAAATAAAAAAAAAAACCCTTAATAAGATAGAAAAGTAGATTAAATAGGTATAGTGGACAAAACATAGGATTTAGGAGGCCAGAAACATTCAAGGACAAAAAAAACTTGGGTTACAAGGTTGACAGTCATTTGTATAAGAAGAAATTCCATGAACATTGAAATACTATGTAGTTTGTTGAATAAAAGTAAACAAAAACTCAAAATGTAACAGATCACTGTTAATAAAGATGAATAAAAACACAAAAAGAGCCAAAGAAGTTTGATTAGACAACCCAATTTGTAAAGGCCAATTTGCACTAGATAAAAAATTGACAAAAATGTCAAGAAGTTTAGGCTTGAGTTGTAACAAACTTGGGTTATCTGAAGTAAATTCAGAATGACCAACGCACCAAAAATCAAAGGATAACACTAGCATTTTGAACACAGAGGGTTTGGTCTAGGGTACGATGCATGACATGTCCTATCTCCGGTCGACATAAGTTTGATACACAGTTCAACAAAGCTTGCTTGCTCAGTTACAGAACCTTTATGATTATGAAAAATTGCTTGCTCGCGTACATTTTTTATTTTATCTATTTTAGTAACTTCCCACATCTAACTTAGCATCTTAATCCCTATTAAACTAATTTTTTCTAAATGTTTCTTATTGAAAAATCCTCGGTTACACTCCTAGCTCCAACACTAATAACTATGTTTCTCATGCACATCCTTCAAGGCTTTAACACATGGATAATATTAGTTTAACAAAAAACTTTTTCTTTAAAAATCATAACGAGGACTATCATAAAGTTTAATTCCTCTAGTCTTTATTGTGCTGAAGCCATGACCCAAAACATACAGATAATCATTATGTAAAAAAAAAAATACAATTATGAATAATAAAAAATAGAAGAAATTGAAATTTATGTATATAATTTTAACGAAATGGAAAAAGATAGCTACGAAACTGTCATTTAGCATTTCATGCCTACTCATAAATATGATATTGTATACATTCTGTCAATTCGGACCACACCTCCTCAATTTCTTCTCGAGAGTACGATATTTTTGTAAACTGTGAATACACACATAAATTATGTTAATGAAAACAACAATCACCACTGAAAATGTAAAATTTTAAATATTTTATTTCAAATTGTTTATAATAAATAAGATAATCTTACTATTGATCGTAGTGAATCTCTCTCGGTAGTTTTGACTTCTTCAACAATTTGTCTTATAAATCTCATCACATAATAAGCACATTGTTTCACATCTGGCTGTCGGGGAGTCTATATTAATTAGAAATAAATTATTAATAATATTTATACACATTAAAATATATCTTCAGTATAATTAACACATACATGTACTACTTTCCACAATATTTTTTTTTACCTTTCTTTCCCTTGTTTGAATTAAACAATCTTAAAGCTCTTCATACATTAATAATATTTGATATATGAGTATTTTATTTACTAAATTAAATACTTAAGAAAAAAAACATATGAACTCACACTTCCACTACATATTTTCAATCCTCATCGCGAATGCGATGATTTAAAGAATCCAACAAATATATAACCTCCTTGTACGGTTCAATGACCGTGAGAATCCAATGCCAACTATGCATAAACACATAATTATTTCATACAAACCCTAAACCCTAAACCCTAAACCCTAAACCAGTTGCATATTATATGTTTTGTCATATGTAGTTTTTGGCACATATGGGATGTTGTGTAGATTGAAAAATATGAATTTATCTTTCTTTCTATTGTTCACTATCTTTTTATAAAGATACCTACCATTGCAAATATAAAGAAGATAGAATGGTTACAAAATATTATGCTACAAAAAAATCAGAGTCCAGGTTTACAACAATGAAAATAAAATAGAATCTTGGAAGAATTAGTTGATGAAAGAATTAAATTATACTACTTACCATATGTATCCAACTACACAATTGCTTGAAAGTGGCTCCAAATGATACAAAGGAATGATGTCCTCAAGGTGTAGAAGAAGTTTATAATCATCGTCAAACACATCATGATCTAAACACAATGATATATATCTTCCTCCTTCTAGAGCACACTTACTATAACAATATAACATATGTAATGATCTTGAGACACTTGTTGTCAAAGTATGTTTCTTTTTTGGTAGTTCAAGGTTTTTCCTTCGAGGATTTTAATAATTACAAATATAAACAAATCAGATAGGTTGAATAAATAAAAAAAAGTGACAATTTACTTTGAAATATAATATCACACATACCTCATCTTGCTTAACTATCAAGTGTTGTGGCCAAGCCACATGAGTTCCTACAACATTACCAATTACTTCACATTCACTTGGAATTGGATATGACAAAGGTGCAGATTTGTCCACTGCTTCATCAATGGAGACTCACATACAATTCTTGGGTAATGGAGCACCATGAAGTAATTTATCAGGTTTATTGACACAAACAATTGTACCATATACAATAATATTTTCGTTAGATTCCAATGTCAATGCAACTGGTTTGCCCTAAAATACAAATAGGCATATCAATAAATTTTACTAACTCTATAATAGTAAGTAATAAAATTACAACTATCGTAATACCTATAAAGCATCAATTTTGCTCACAATCTGCAGGTCATATTGATTGATTTTCATATTGTCTTCAATCATGTAGGGTACCTTCACTAAGCAACTGCCTTTGTGATGCAGGCGCATCCATCATCTTGATCAACTTTTATCATAAGATGCGATCCCGCTTTCCTCTAAATCATGACAAGAAGAAATTGAGCCATAAAATAAAGATTTCAATGCCTTCATGACCCCTTGACATGGATATCCTTCATTTTGGATCAGAATGAGGTGTAAAGGAGTTTTTATAGGCTACTAAGGCCTATCCGTGGTCACCACCACGAGCGTGGATCATTCCATGGTTCAATACGGGACTTCTAGTAGGGATCACATGTTGGATTGAGCGGATCGCTAGAGGGGGGGTGAATAGCGATAAAACTTTTCTTTTGTTTCGTTCGTTAAAACATGAGTAGACACAACGGAAGATAAAAGTAAACACAAGAGACAATAGTATTTTTTTACTTGGTTCGTAGCCTTCGGCTACTACTCCAAGGCCCTAATGGTCCTAGACCATGTACGGAGGGCAATTCACTAAAACACTCCTCCTCATTGGAGGTAGGAGTTTGACGATTACAAAAACCTTCGAAAACAAAAGATAGAGAGACAAACCCTCTCTTCTATTAAGGTAAAATGCAACGATAGAAAACCTCGATTAACAATAGGAATTTCAATATGAAAGAGACGACAATTTAAAGTTATACCAACAACTAGAGAATAGAAATTAAGCTAGGGTTGTTGTGACACTTAAATCGTTGTAGAGTCGTAGGGCACTTAGAATTAATGAAATGGTGAGAAATGGACCTTCTTTTATATCCCTAGAAGTCCCCTCCTCGAGCACATCGAGATCCTACATCAATGGCCACCTCACCCTTGAAGAAAGGGATGAGTTTTGACTCATCTCGAAGTTGATCCTTGACCAGCGGTTGAACTGATTTCTTGGTCGGTTGAACTGATGGTTCTTGAAAGCCCGATCCTTGGCGATTGAATCGATGGCTCGATAGAGGAACCGATCTGGCGATTGAACTGATTTCCAGAATTTTCGATTGTAATAAAGAGTTAGCTCGAAATATAAGTGAATTCGACGGTCACTTGCCGTCCGATCTCAACATAGACCTTCCATGGGAAGTCTTGGTCGGATCGTCGCCTAAGGATGTCCTCGTATGGAGGACTCGACCTTACTTACGCTCACTCACACGAGCTTACCTCAACATTTACCTTTGAAGCCTTGCTTTCGGTCTCCACCTGATTCCTTCGGCTCCCTCCGAAGTCCTCCCGGTGTCGCCCGACCACTATGGTTCTCTCCGAGTGTTGCTGACCTTCGGCTTAGCTTAGCATTTCTGCATACTTGATTCAACTCGTGAGATAACAAAATGCACTTAACTTTGTGTATTTGCTATAATCAAAACTCATGTTCGATTCAGGTGCCTACTGCACCAACACCACGACCTATCTATATTCCCTACCACAATCATGACTCTCACCATGACATAACTATGGACCAGTCCACGACTGTGGTTCCCACCACAACCTAATTGTGGACCAGACCACGACCATAACGCATTGCCGCCGCTATTTAGAATTTCATTAATACTTTATTATTAATTTTATTTATTTCGAATTTTCATTTAATTTTAATTTTTTCGCCGCTATTTATAATTTTATTATTAATTTGATTTATTTTGAATTTTCATTTAATTTTAATTTTTCGTGGCTATTTAGAATTTCATTAATATTTTATTATTAATTTTATTTATTTCGAATTTTCATTTAATTTAATTTTTTTTAGTTTTAAAATTTTTATATTTACTTTCCTTTTTGTTTAAGAAATTTTTGATTTAGTTTGTTTAATTTTTTTCCAACTTTTTTACTTGTTAAGAAATTTATGTTAAAGTTAGTTTATTTTTTTAACATTAAGAAACATTCTTTTTCTAAGCCTATTTATGTAAGTGCCTATAAGATCCACATATCTTCACATTGGTATGATATTGTCCACTTTTGACCTAATCTCTAATGGTTTTATTTTTGGGTTTTACCCAAAGGCTTCATACCAATGGAGATATCTTTTCATCTTATAAGCACATGTTCTTTTCCATGTCTTACTAATGTGGGACTTTGATTATATTCTCAATACTCCAACAATCCCCCCCTCAAATGAAGGACTATATTGACCCCCCCCTCAAGCCTATCCTTCCTCAAAGGACATACTCTGCTTGATGTCCGATCCTCAACCCACTAGGACTTTCTGTCAACTGTATAGTCCTCCTGACCCAGCTGGACTTCCTGCCAGTTGTCCAACTCTCCTGGCCCAGGATCAAAATTCCCAAGAGATCATTAAGATTCTACAAAAAAAATCGGAGCCTTAACTTGGCGTGTAACATTGCGAGAACTTGAGGTAAGTCTTCGCTACTCTAAAATTATATACCATCAAGAATATTGTGGTCGTAAAGAATGTTATGGAGACCCCGTCTACGATGATGATGAAGACATTGAAGATTCTATCTACGACGAGGAAATTGAAGAAGACACAAAAGACCCTGCCTACGATGATGATGAAGACAAGGAAAATTTTATCTATGACGAAGAAATTGAAAACTCTATCTACGATGATGATGATAACACGGAAGATCCCATCTACGATGAAGACATTGACAAGATCATTGGCGACCCCATCTACGACGAGTATGATGATGATAATGTTGATGAGATAACTGAAGACATGGAAGACTCCGTCTATGACAATCAAGATAAGGTGATTGAAGACAACATGGTAGACTCCATCTACGATGAGGATCATGTTAACAAAATCAAGTACAAAGATGGGCACGAGAAGACAAAGGAGCAACCATGGTTGGTTGAAGGAGACATAGGCATCTATGATGAGGATAATATTGATGAGGTCATGTATAAAGATGGACATGAAAACACCAAGAGCAAAATTTTATTGATTGGAGAAGTCATGGACAACCTCATCAACAATGGTGACGAGGTACTTTACAAAGATAACTATGAGATGATGTTTGTTCAAAAAGACCATCTCCTACCCAAGGTTGAAGCGAGGGTTGAATGTTGCATATTGTTTGAACCACCTTGGTCGCTAGGTCACGAAGCTATGCACGATGGATAGAAAAGCACCTATATGGAACGACAGAATATTGTACTTCGACGGAAAGATCTCATTCTTATTTTGGTATCTTCTTCTCCTTTCCTTTCTATGTCTAGGCAACAAGTGATAAAGCTAGTTGATCAAGGATACACCCAAGAGAGCATGATTCCTTGTTCCAAAAAGAGAGATAACATTGGTTCGAACTCGAGGTCGAGTTCTTTTCAACCTCGGGTGACTGATGCAGGCGCATCCACCATCTTGATTAACTTTTATCATAAGATGCGATCCCGCTTTCCTCTAAATCATGACAAGGAGAAATCGAGCCCTAAAATAAAGATTTCAACGCCTTTGGATTAGGACAAGGTGTAAAGGAGTTCCTAGAGGCTGTTACACGTATTGCTCCTCCTCTTCTCTCTAAAGCTTGGATCATCTGTTCTTTGTACGATGGTTGTCCATTCAGTTTGTGGACCAAAACTCCCTCGGACACAATAGATCTACAATGTATTGCCGACTTCTGCTTAGTTGATCCTCGGATGCCGTGGAGTAAGATGGCTATCTAGAACCCGCGTAAAAGGCCTTGTTTCGTTGTTATTTAAAATTTCATTAATATTTTATTATTCATTTTATTAATTTTAAATTTTCATTTAATTTTAATTTTTTCGCTGCTATTTAGAATTTCATTAATATTTCATTATTAATTTTATTTATTTCGAATTTTCATTTAATTTTAATTTCCCATGGCTATTTAGAATTTCATTAATATTTCATTATTAATTTTATTTATTTCGAATTTTCATTTTATTTATTTTTTTTTAGTTTTAAAATTTTTATAATTAATTTTCTTTTTTGTTAAGAAATTTTTGATTTAGTTTGTTTATTTTTTTTAACTTTCTTACTTGTTAAGAAATTTCTATTAAAGTTAGTTTTTTTTAGCATTAAAAATCATTCTCTTTCTAAGCCTATTTAAATATAGATTTAGGCTTTGTAAGATATTCAGTTTTGATTAATGATATTTCTTTTCGTTTAAACTAAGAGGTGTTCCTCTTTTGTTGGTGAATTCCCCCTCTATTCTAACCTCACGAATGGAAGGTTTTTAGCGTCACCCTGCTACCCCGCCTATATCACTTTGTCATCTATCGAAATGTCACATGCACCCCTTTTATACACCATTTCTTCAAGTTTTTGTATACGTGCATCTTGGTCTGAAATTTTCTTATTTGCCTCCATCATCTCCCTTTTATGTTCATTGATTACATCTTGGGCAACATCAGTACCCTTCCACGAACTGCCACATTGAAATAAATTGTTGGAGTGACATGACCTTCAATACCCCTCACACACCCAGTATGTTCTTTAGTCTCAAGTGCTTTTGTAAGTATATCTTCTTTTGTCCCCTAAATTTTCAGCTTACCCCTCCCGCTTTTATTGTATGTAATCATCCTATCATGTATATTAAAAAGAAATAGTACTAAAAAAGTTCCAATTTCAATAAAATTATTTGTTTTTACATATTGTTTATTTGCTTACAATCTTTTGTACTCTTTTTGTTAAATCCTCGCCTTCAAAGTTCACTTCTTTGTTGACTCGTCCTTTCTTCCACATAATAACTCTATTAATGTCATCATCATCACATAATTCAGTCGGCTACAACAAGAAAAATCTAGCAACAAATGCGAAATAATTTTATGTGAATAAATTGGAGGGTTCATATGGAAATATGCTCAAAATATTCTTACTATTTCTTCAGCAAAGCATGCATATCCTTTACGTGCAAGCCGATGAGGGTATATGTGTTATTTTCATTTCTCTTTTTGTTGATCACTTAGTTTCTATTTATTTCAAACAACAACATATCAAATTTGTGTATTGATGTGAACAAAACATATAGGGTTTTAGGAGTAGTTTTTGCTCACATCTCATTTCATTTTATGTTTCATGCATATTTTACTTTATTTTGCATACATTTTCTGTTTTCTGGTTCTAAGATCTGCTCTTTGTATTTTTGTGTGTAGGATAGCATTTTATGGGGAAAATGACACACTTTCGGAGTGAAAAAGGGCATTTGGTAGCTGGATGTAGTAAGGCACACGACCAGGGCATGTGGCTACACACGACCATGTCCAAAGCTCGAGATTAGCCACCATAGGGCCACACATAGCTTGACCGTGTGGAAACACATGGTCGTGTGGTGGCCAAGCATTTTGGCACGATTGTCTTTTTTCGGATTTCGGGAAGAGCCGACCTCATGTCTATATAAAGAAAGCCACGCCCAAATCCTAGGGGAGGCCCGACAGCCAGGACGGTACACCAGTGCCCTAAAAAGCACCAGAAACTCGCAACAGGGAGGAAGGAAGCCGCCCGAGATCCAAATTTTGCACCTTAACGCCAAGGAGAAGAGCACCATCGCATTGTAATCTATATTCTTTTCATTCTTTATCTTGTATATACTGTTGGGATGTATACTGAAAGCCTAGCTCTTTTGTATGAATATTTTTATTTTGAAATAAGAATCACATGATCATTGTTTGCACTTTATATTTATTATATGTGTGCATATTGTCTAATACTTTACACTGTAGATAACATGGTGCTTGGGTGTGGCACAGAAGATCATGTTATCAGTCCCTTGTAGAGTATAAGTAGAGGCTCACAACCAAGATGATTTTGGACAAACCATTGGCATGGTTATAGTGTAGCTTGGTATTGTTTTGTCTTGAACATAGAGTTACACTAGTACACTTAGGTGTATTGAGCAGGACCGACATAGAGGTGATTCAATTTATTGCTGACTGCATAATTGAATCGGACCTCGGATATTATGTTGTACATGCTCTTAATACCGATATAATAACGGGCACATGTACTTAGTATTTATTTCTTTGATTTACCAAAGGGTGAGATTTCTATGGATTAAATCAATATGCCCGGTAAGTTGGGAAATGATATTATTTACATGGTGTGTCGTTGATTATAGGAGGAAACCGTGTCCTATATATTAGGTTGATGATGTCCCCTTGAGGAGCTCATAAGGTTCATCATGTAAACCCTGCAGGTTGACTTATTCAACATGATGATAAGGTTGAGTGGTACTACTCGAGGAGTTAGATGTTAATTGATTGATGGTCAGTAAATCAATCAATTGACAGACATTCGATATCTTAAACACGGGGAGATGGATGTACAAATAATATATGGAGCCTATATTAATTTATGGGGGTTGGTGAGGTAGTTCAATGATGATCCTCTAGTGGAATGGAACATCATTGATGGATCAAGTTTGTGTGGTTCCGATCCATCGGGTGGCCAAGATCCAACTCCTCCTCATGGTCCCTATTGTAGCCTATTAACACTTCATGAAGTCTAGATCAAATGATGGAACTTAAATCTCTAGATCCGACGGTTGGGATTAAATCCCTAGAACCGACGGTGGAGATTAAATCTCTAGATCCGACGGTTGGGATTAAAACCCTAGAACCGACGGTTGAGATTAAATCTCTAGATCCGACGGTTGGGATTAAAACCCTAGAACCGACGGTTGAGATTAAATCTCTAGATCCGACGGTTGGGATTAAAATCCTAGAACCGACGGTTGAGATTAAACCAAGGCCTAAACCTAACTCTATATATATGGGAGAATGGGTTGGGCGGCAACTAAGTTTTTTGGTTGATGATGATGGATGCTAAGGAGATTAGGGTTTTGCCTAGCATTGCTTGGGCGGCAAGAAACCCTAAGGAGGAAACCCTAATTTGATTAGGGTTTGGCTCCTTTGGTTGGGCGGCAAGGTTTGGAAGGAAGAGTGGGCGACAACTTGTGGAGGATCTCTTCTTCTTCCTAGAAGGTGGCCAGCTCCTAGATCTCTTCCCTCCACCTTGGTTGGGCGGCAAGAAACCATAAGGAAGAAACCCTAATTAGATTAGGGTTTGACTCCTATGGTTGGGCGGCTAGGGTTTGCAAGAAGGTGGGCGGCAACTATAGGAGAGGAGCTCTTCTTCTTCCTAGGATGTGGTCGGCTCCTTCCTCTATTCCCTCCACCTTAACCGACGCCCAACATATTCCCTTTCTCCTCTTCACTCCATCTTGGCCGGCGGCACTAGAAGCTAGGGTTTGTCCCTAGTTTGGTTCCTTGGTGGTTTCCATTTAGTTCTCTCTATTCTTGTGGCCGGCGGAATCAATCCTTTGTGGATTGGTGGTTGGCTCAAGCAAGAAGGGAAGGAGAGTTCTTCTTTCTTGGATTGAATAAGATCTAGGAAGCTTCAATTTGTGGAGGATCTTCGCCCACACGAAGTCTACAAGGAGGTTAGGACATACGATAGAAGATCGAGAGGTATAAAAGATTTACAACTTTTATTATTGATCTTTGCATGTTCTTAGTGATATGCTAGCTTATGTTTTTTATGTTAGTATGTGTTGATTATACTAGTTTACATTTGTATGTATTTGTATAATCATGGACCCCGAAGATAAACACAAAAACCGGCGATCCGTCCGTCGTCTCTTCCGCGGCTAACCAACTAGAAGAGTTGTGTTGCTTGAACAACTAGTTTGTTCAAGCGATCGCTCAAGTTGTTAGCACGACGATGAATTGGTTGTGCTTAGGAAACTCATCTCATCCGGATTAGTTTTCATTAGTGAAAATTTTAATCCGGGGACATGGGAGCCGACGAGCCTCCGAAGCGATTCCCTACAATTGGTATCAGAGCACGGTTTCCGGTTTTGTGTGTTTTGGATTCGGTTACTTTCATGCACATATCATATATTGAGTATGCCGGATAATAGTAGGATGTGCGTAGGCTAACTTTTTGGTTGCAGGCATAAGATCCGACTATTATGGCTATATGTGTGTATGTGATTGTTTGTGTGTGATTCTATGTATATTATTTGAATCCTCGGGGTTGACGAGGCTAGATTAGTATTTAATTTTTGTAATTAAATACGACATTGTTTAGCCACTCATTTTAGTTTACTTTCGATCTAGATTATTTGTACACTTCTTCGTGGAGTATAGGATCGATGGATGTAAATTAAAATAGTTTATCTCGGCTCGGATCTCTTTGGTGACTTGCACACGGAAAAAGATAGAGCGGACGAGGTGGCGACACGACGGGATGCATATTGGAGAACAATGCCATAATAGTTGGAAAAATTCTGTTTTTTCCATATTTATTGCTGATTTGTTTTATATGCATGTTGTGTGTGCTTGAAAATTCCTCATTTTCAATTTACTAAGTGGGAGAGGGAGATTTTAATTAATTCCCACGGCCTCCATTACAATTTGACGTGTGATGCAACAAACTTGCGCGTCGGCTCTGAGTGCCTTCCTCCCCATCGGATGAGTTTGTTTGCGGATCACTAGGTCAAATAATGGTTATAGGAAATTATTTAGGAGCGTGTGTACTTCCACATCGGTAAGGCACATAATCCGAGATTATTCCCTTAGTATCGTATAATGGTGTACACTTAGATGCAAATAAAAAGTATTCTCCCTATCGGAGTCACTGCTTTTATTTGTAGGGCCAAAGAGGAACCAACTATTAATTTTATTTGTCAAAAAGTAAGGTTGACAAGATAATAAAATCAATGGGTTAAACCTCCTCTTACAAATGTAGAATTCGTATACGTCCACACTATCGTGACATGCATATTCTCGGTGTTTGAGGTGTTGGTTGATTTCAAAATTTTATTGTTTGAGGAATCAATAATTTTTATTGAAATCTACAGTAATAATAAGCATGTTGTGTGTGCTTGAAAATTTCTCATTTTCAATTTACTAAGTGGGAGAGGGACATTTTAATTAATTCCCGCGGCCTCCATTACAATTTGACGTGTGATGCAACAAACTTGCACGTCGGCTCTGAGTGCCTTCCTCCCCATCGGATGGGTTTGTTTGTAGATCACTAGGTCAAATAATGGTTATAGGAAATTATCTAGGAGCGTGTGTACTTCCACAGCGGTAAGGCACATAATCCGAAAATAATTCCCTTAGTACCGTGTAATGGTGCACACTTAGATGCAAATAAAAAGTATCATCCCCATCGGAGTCACTACTTTTATTTGCAGGGCCAAAGAGGAACCAACTATTAATTTTATTTGTCAAAAAGTAAGGTTGACATGATAATAAAATTAATGGGTAAAACCTCCTCTTACAAATGTAGAATCCGTGTACGTCCACACTATCGTGGCATGCGATATTCTCGGTGTTTTGAGGTGTTGGTTGATTTCTAAATTTTATTGTTTGAGGAATCAATAATATTTGAAATCTAATATTTTGATCATTGTGATTCTTAGGATTTTCAAAATTGACATTTCAGTCCACTTACTATAATACTAAAGGAAATAAACTTACTGTGCCCAAATAATGTTGATTGGAAAAGATTCTAGATATTGTCTTATCTGCTAAGGAGTACAAGTATGAACTCTTCAAAGAGTGTCCTCAAGCCATCATTGCTTAAAAATGTTTCTACTTCTAAGACGAAAGGCAAGAAGAAGAAGAAACATGGTGAAGCAAAGATGGTGGGAGGATCTCAAGGAAGAGTGAAGAAGCCGAAAGGCAAGTACTTCACTTACTAGCAGGATGGACATTGGAAGAAAGACTGTCCCAATCCAAAGAAGAACAAAGATATATTCTTTGAACTAGTCATTGAAACATGATTAGCGGTCTTATCTACCAGCACCTGGTGAGTAGGTATGGGAGCCACTAATCATGTCTGCAATACTTTGCAGGGGTTCCAGGAAACTCGACGACTAGCTAAAGGGGATATTACTATTTACTTGGGCAATGCCATGAAGATAGCGGCTATTGCAGTGGGAGATGTTTTATTTATCTTTTGAGAAAAATAAAGTTTTTGGTTCTTAGAAATTTTCTTTATGTACCTTTATTTAGAAAGAATTGATTTTGGTTTCTAAATTATGGATGGATAATCTATTTCTTTTGATGACAGATATGTTATAAAAGGAATAGGGACATTATCTATTCAGGTACATAGATAGGAAATTTATAAATTGAACCACAATCTCCCACGATGCAAATTGAAGTTTACAACTCATCTTCTAATTCCGATAAGAGAAAAGAACCTTCGAAGATGAACCAAACATATCTTTGGGATCTTAGGCTTGGTCATATTAACCTAAGCAGAATTCAAAGGTTGATAGCTGATGGACCTTTGGGTTCATTAGTGGTGGAGGATCTCCCAACCTGCGAATCTTGCTTGGAGGGTAAGATGACCAAGAGGCCTTTCAAGGCCAAGGGGTATAGATCCAAAGATGTGTTGGAATTGGTTCATTCTGATTCGTATGGTCCTATGTCTATCCAGGCAAGAGGTAGTTTTGAATATTTCGTCTTTTTCATAAACAATTATTCAAGATGACACTACGATCTGATCGTAGTGGTGAATACCTCTTTGGAGAGTTTAGGAATTACTTATCAGAGGCTGGGATTCAATCCCAATTATGCACTGCACACCCAGTGAGAATGGTGTAGCGGAGCGAAGGAATAGGACTCTTATGGAGATGGTTAGATCGATGATGAATTATTCTGACTTGCCAGATTCGTTCTAGGGGATATGCTTTAGATATGGCGGCGTACATTCTGAACTTGGTTCCATCTAAATCAGTGCCTTCTACTCCCACAGAGTTGTGGACTGGGCGGAAGCCTAGTCTAAGACATATTCGGATATGGGGGAGTCCAGCACATGTGCTGAAGGCTGATGCTGGTAAGTTGGAACCTCGTATAGAAGTGCGCTTGTTTGTTGGCTATCCTAGGGGAACGAAGGGTGGTGTTTTATAGTCCTAGAGATCAGAGGGTGATCATTAGTACGAATGCCAGATTTCTAGAGGAGGACTATGTGATAAACCACAAGCCCACGAGTAGGATTGTTCTTGAGGAGTTGACAGGGGAAGTCCCGACTTCAGTACCACCGGTACAAGAGGATATACCACATGTTATTGCACCGCGTGTCACAGAGGATACACAGGTGATACCTCATCGTATTGGGAGGGTTGTGAGACAGCCTGATAGATTCATGTTCTTGGGAGAATCTTTCGATTTGGTCCCTAGCGAACATGAACCTGATCCCTGGACATATAACGAGGCAATCCAAGATATAGATGCAGCATCTTTGCAAAGTGCAATGAATACTGAGATTGAATCTATGGATTCAAATCAGGACTGGGAGCTCTTATGCATAGCAGCTCATATGGATTATGAGGTGTGGCAGATGGATGTCAAGACAGCTTTCCTTAATGGAAGTCTTGAGGAGAACATCTATATGAAGCAACCAGAGATTCATTGCTAAGGGCAAAGAGCATCTTGTATGTAAGCTTAATCGGTCCATTTATGGATTGAAACAAGCTTCGAGGTCTTGGAACATCTGCTTTGAGGAGGTAAATCAGTCTTGTGGATTTATTCAAAGTTCGGATGAGTCTTGTGTATATCAGAGATGTGACGGAAACATAGTGGTATTTCTTGTACTATACGTAGATGACATTTTGGTGGTTGGCGACAACATCGAAGTGTTATCGGACGTAAGGGTATGGTTGTCCAAACAGTTTGATATGAAGAACTTGGGAGAAGCAGGACACATCCTTGGGATCAAGGTTATAGGGGATCACAGGAAAAGGATGTGGTGCTTATCCCAAGCTTCATAGATAGACACAATCTTGCTCGTTTTAGCATGCAGAACTCCAAGAAAGGTTTTCTACCTTTTAGGCATGGAGTACCTTTATCTAAAGAGATGTGTCCCAACATCAAAGGAGATAGAGGAGATGAAGGTGATTCCTTATGCTTCGGTAGTAGAAAGCCTCATGTATGCGATGCTCTATACAAGGCCAGATATCTGCTTTGCTGTGGGCATGGTCAGCAGATATCAGAGAAATCAAGGACAGGGATATTGGACTGCGGTAAAGCATATATTGTAGTGCCTGAGAAGGACTAGGGATTATATGCTAGTTTACCGGGCAGACCAATTGCTCCCTGTGGGTTACACGGATTCTGATTTCCAATCATATAGGGACTACAGTAAGTCTACCTCGGGTTTTGAGTTTACTTTTGGAGGTGGAGCCATAGTATGGAAGAGTGTCAAGCAGAAATGCGTGGCGGACTCTACCATAGAAGCTGGGTATGTGGCAGCCCCTGTGGCGGCCAAAGAAGCTGTGTGGCTCAGGAACTTCCTGATGGACTTGGATGTGATTCCTGGTTTGCCCAGAACTATCACAATTTATTGTGATAATAATGATGCAGTTGCAAACTCGAAGGAACCACGAGCCCATAAGGCTAGTAAACACATAGAGCACAAGTACCACCTGATACGAGAAATCGTAAAGGAGGTAGAAGTTGCTGTCGCCTAGATTGCATCAGAGGATGACCTGGTAGACCCTTTCACAAGGCCCTTCTGGCGAGAGCTTTGATAGGCATGTGGAGGGAAGGGGAATCAGATGTATGGCAGTATGATGACAGTATAGTCTTTTAGTATAAGTGGGAGATTGTTGGGATGTATACTGAAAGCCTAGCTCTTTTGTATGAACATTTTTATTTTGAAATAAGAATCACATGATCATTGTTTGCACTTTATATTTATTATATGTGAGCATATTGTCTAATACTTTACACTGTAGATAATATGGTGCTTGGGTGTGGCACAGAAGATCATGTTATCAGTCCCTTGTAGAGTATAAGTAGAGGCTCACAACCAAGATGGTTTTGGACAAACCATTGGCATGGTTGTAGTGTAGCTTGGTATTGTTTTGTCTTGAACATAGAGTTACACTAGTACACTTAGGTGTATTGAGCAGGACCGACATAGAGGTGATTCAATTTATTGCTGACTGCATAATTGAATCGGACCTCGGATATTATGTTGTACATGCTCTTAATACCGATATAATAACGGGCACATGTACTTAGTATTTATTTCTTTGATTTACCAAAGGGTGAGATTTCTATGGATTAAATCAATATGCCCGGTAAGTTGGGAAATGATATTATTTACATGGTGTGCTGTTGATTATAGGAGGAAACCGTGTTTTATATATTAGGTTGATGATGTCCCCTTGAGGAGCTCATAAGGTTCATCATGTAAACCCTGCAGGTTGACTTAGTCAACATGATGATAAGGTTGAGTGGTACTACTCGAGGAGTTAGATGTTAATTGATTGATGGTCAGTAAATCAATCAATTGACGGACATTCGATATCTTAAACATGGGGAGATGGATGTACAAATAATATATGGAGCCTATATTAATTTATGGGGGTTGGTGAGGTAGTTCAATGATGATCCTCTAGTGGAATGGAACATCATTGATGGATCAAGTTTGTGTGGTTCCGATCCATCGGGTGGCCAAGATCCAACTCCTCCTCATGGTCCCTATTGTAGCCTATTAACACTTCATGAAGTCTAGATCAAATGATGGAAATTAAATCTCTAGATCCGACGGTTGGGATTAAATCCCTAGAACCGACGGTGGAGATTAAATCTCTAGATCCGACGGTTGGGATTAAAACCCTAGAACCGACGGTTGAGATTAAATCTCTAGATCCGACGGTTGGGATTAAAACCCTAGAACCGACGGTTGAGATTAAATCTCTAGATCCAACGGTTGGGATTAAAACCCTAGAACCAACGGTTGAGATTAAATCTCTAGATCCGACTGTTGGGATTAAAACCCTAGAATTGACGGTTGAGATTAAATCTCTAGATCCGACAGTTGAGACTAAAACCCTAGAACCGACGGTGGAGATTAAACCAAGGCCTAAACCTAACTCTATATATATGGGAGAATGGGTTGGGCGGCAACTAAGTTTTTTGGTTGATGATGATGGATGCTAAGGAGATTAGGGTTTTGCCTAGCATTGCTTGGGTAGCAAGAAACCCTAAGGAGGAAACCCTAATTTGATTAGGGTTTGGCTCCTTTGGTTGGGCGGCAAGGTTTGGAAGGAAGAGTGGGCGGAAACTTGTGGAGGATCTCTTCTTCTTCCTAGAAGGTGGCCAGCTCCTAGATCTCTTCCCTCCACCTTGGTTGGGCGGCAAGAAACCATAAGGAAGAAACCCTAATTAGATTAGGGTTTGGCTCCTATGGTTGGGCGGCTAGGGTTTGCAAGAAGGTGGGCGGCAACTATAGGAGAGGAGCTCTTCTTCTTCCTAGGATGTGGTCGGCTCCTTCCTCTATTCCCTCCACCTTGACCGACGCCCAACATATTCCCTTTCTCCTCTTCACTCCATCTTGGCCGGCGGCACTAGAAGCTAGGGTTTGTCCCTAGTTTGGTTCCTTGGTGGTTTCCATTTAGTTCTCTCTATTCTTGGGGCCGGCGGCATCAATCCTTTGTGGATTGGTGGTTGGCTCAAGCAAGAAGGGAAGGAGAGTTCTTCTTTCTTGGATTGAAGAAGATCTAGGAAGCTTCAATTTGTGGAGGATCTTCGCCCACACGAAGTCTACAAGGAGGTTAGGACATACGATAGAAGATCGAGAGGTATAAAAGATTTACAACTTTTATTATTGATCTTTGCATGTTCTTATTGATATGCTAGCTTATGTTCTTTATCTTACTATGTGTTGATTATACTAGTTTACATTTGTATGTATTTGTATAATCATGGACCCCGAAGATAAACACAAAAACCGGCGATCCGTCCGTTGTCTCTTCCGCGGCTAACCAACTAGAAGAGTTGTGTTGCTTGAACAACTAGTTTGTTCAAGCGATCGCTCAAGTTGTTAGCACGACGACGAATTGGTTGTGCTTAGGAAACTCATCCCATCCGGATTAGTTTTCATTAGTGAAAATTTTAATCCGGGGATATGGGAGCCGACGAGCCTCCGAAGCGATTCCCTACATATACGAATTCGACAATGCCTTTTGTTTCTTTTCTCATATTCATGGAGTAGATTCTCTGATTCTAGGACTAGGGAGTAGTTTGTGTTGAGTTAGAACATGTTTGTTCAAATATTTTTTTGTTCTTGAATTTATATTTGCAATTGACATTTAGTTTAGATCTATAGCTATTATTTTTGTTTTCTAGTCACTGTGCTTAGTCGATACGAGGGGTGACAACTCTCGTATCAAAGATTTAGGCGAATTAAGGAGGAACCAAGGGGTTGGCCTCATCGTCGGTAACTGTGGGTAGAAGGATGCGATAGAGTAGGAAAGACGCCTCATTTCTGACTTGTCACTGGGATCGATTTGGCATCCTCGTACCGACTATCCCGTCCTAAAGCCAGGGGTCGACCTGGTATGGCAGAAGTAGCTTCCGATAGATGCAAAGGCTCATCGAGGGAGTGTATGATGTCCTTTCTACAAAATTGTAGTTAGAAACCTAGACAAAACTCAATTGACAACGTGTTTTGCGACACACAAACTGTTGGATCGATTTGAGCGCTAGAGGGGGGGGGTGAATAGCGATAAGAAAAAACTTTTCGTAATCGTTCGAATTGGCACGAGTAAACGCAGCGGAAAGATAGCAATAAATAAATAAAAACACGAGGGGTTTTTACTTGGTTCGTAGCCTACGGCTACTACTCCAAGGCCCTAATGGTCCTTGACCACGCACGGAGGGCAAATATTAAACGAACTCCTTCTCGATAGAGATAGGAGTTAAGCGAATACAAAAACTCAATAAAGATTCAAGGTAGAGGGACACTCCCCCTCTCCTTGATATGATTTAAAACTTGAAAATAAAGACAACTTATACAAAATTAAAGATTATACTGACGACTTCAAGGATTGGAGGTTGAAGCTTTAGTCGTCGTCTCGGCAGCTTCGTAAAGGGATGTCGGAGAGTCGGAGCGTATCGGAAGCACTTGGAAGCTTTTGAATTGATGAAAAACCCTAGGTTTGGCCCTCCTTTTATAGCCTTTAAGCCCCTCAACGAATGAGTCTTCAACCAATCACAAATGGGCACAAAACTCCTTGAAAAATGGTGATAAAGCTTGACTCCTCGAGGCTGATTTTTGACCACCGGTTGAATCGCCGGTTGAGTGCGCCGGTTGAATCGCCGGTTGAATCGCCGCCGAACTGGCGGTTGAATGGCAGCCCGATTTTGACTAAAAGGAGTTTAGCTCAAAATACAAGTGAAGACGGCCACTTGCCGTCCGATCTCAACATAGACCTTCCATGGGAAGTCTTGGGTTGAATCGTCGCCTAAGGACGTCCGAGGACACGACCTCACTTACGCTTGCACACACGAGCTTACCTCGATACTTACTTGTCGCTTTGCTTGGCCTTCCACTCGATTCCTTGGCTCCTCGAGTAACTCGAGTGTCGCCCCACCACCGGCTTTTTCCGTGTCGCTAGCCTTCACTCGGCATTGAGACTTTTACGCACACTTGATTTAGCTCGTGAGATAACAATATAAGCTTAACTTTGTATCGTTTGCTATAATCAAAACATAGGTTCGACTTAGGTGCACACTGCACCAACAATCTCCCCCTTTTTGATTTATGGCAAACCCACATACAAAGTTAAGCAAGCATGAAGAATAATAATGTGCATGAGAGAAAAAAAATGAAGATTAAGTTGGAGTAGTAAGGATTTTCTTCAAGTACTCCCCCTTGAGGAAACCTCCCCCTTGACCGAGGGTGAGTCTTTGAAGAAAGACCTTAATCCTCCCCCTTGAGGGTTGCTTTAAGTAATTAACATTACTTAAAATTAGCTTTAGTAAAACGTTTTAAAATTAGCTTTAGTAAAACGTTTTAGTTAAGCCCTTTCTCCCCCTTAAGTAAAACACTAACGACATAAATAAGTTAAGAATTCTCTTAACTTGGCCTTTTGTCAAAAGTTAAATAAGTTCTCAAAACCTAAAGTTAACTTTTGGTTTAAACATGAAGTAAGAGTTAAGTTATCAAAAAATTTGACCCCTTAACTTTGGCCTTTTTCTCCCCCTTTTGCCGTATATCGAAAAGAGTAAGGGGTGTGTGGAAATCAAAATAATTGCTAAATTTAAAGTCCAAGCATGTTCCACAAAATAGTATATTGAAAATAAGCTCATCTATGAAATGTTCGACTCATATTTGGCTTGATTGATATGAAGGATCAACCAGTCCTGGTCGGAGTCGGTTAGTATGTATGATTATACTCCATGGTTCATAGCGATGCACTAGCTCTACATCTGGAACCAGGAGTAAGGTCCTAACATCTCACGCCCATCTACGTGGCTAAGTACACAAACACATTAGTCCTATGTGTTGTGAGATGTATTGGCTCCTTAAATCTATAGGTGCATGATATCTAAGGTATGACCTATGCTAGTTTCATGAAAAAGTAAGAAATAGTAGTAATATAATTTGCAAAACCTATTCTATTACGCACATGCCTAATTTTCGTCTCAAGAGACTAAATTCGGCTTCGGGTAGTGGTTTAGTAAATATGTCTGCTAGGTTAGACTTCGAGTCAACATATTCGAGTTGTATGGAGCCGTTGGCTACATGTTCTCGAATGAAATGGTGTTTTACCTCTATATGCTTTGTTCTTGAATGGCATATAGGGTTCTTAGTTAGATTTATCGAACTTATGTTGTCTACAAAAATTTTAGTTTTGGTGAAGTCCAACCTAAAGTCTCGGAGAGTGTGCTTCATCCAAAGAAGCTGATTTACACACTCACCCATCGCAACGTATTCGGCTTCGGTGGTAGATAAGGCAACACAATGTTGCTTCCTACTGCACCAACTCACTAGACTTGAGCCGAGTGGTTGACAACAACCACTCGTGCTCTTTCTATCGAGTTTACTACCGGCATAATCCGAATCGGAGTAGCCATTAGTTCGAACTCCGTAGATCTAGGGTACCAAATACCAACGTTAAGTGTACCCTTAAGATATCTAAGGATACGCTTAACTAGGGTTAGGTGAGACTCCTTAGCACAGTTTGAAACTGCGCACATACTACTGCGAATAGGATGTCGGGTCATGATTAAGTATAGGAGACTTCCTATCACGCTCCTATAGTACTTTAAGTCAATGGACTTACTTTCTAGGTCTTCTCCTATGTTAACATTAATCGCCATTGGGGTGTTTATTATCTTAGCGTCTTGCATTCCAAATCTTTTAATTAACTCCTTAGTGTATTTTTGTTGATATAGGTATATACCATCCTTAGTTTGTTTAATTTGTAGACCTAAAAGAAACTTAACTTCGCCTACTAAGTTCATTTCAAACTCACTTTCCATGAGTGAAACGAACTCGTTTAGTAAGGCTGAGTTAGAGGTTTCAAAAATTATATCGTCTACGTAAATTTGAGCTATGAATATTTCTTTACCTAAGGTTTTTACGAAGAGAGTTGGGTCAACTAAGCCTTGGTTAAACCCTTTTGACTTGAGATGGATTGAAAGTCTCTCGTACCAAGCTCGAGGAGCTTGTTTAAGTCCATAGAGAGCTTTCTTAAGTTTTAGAACATGGTCGGGTTTATCTAGATTTTCGAATCCGGGGGGTTGGCTAACATAAACTTCTTCTTTAATGTATCCATTTAGGAATGCCGACTTAACATCCATTTGAAATAGCTTAAATCCTCGATGTGCGGCATAAGCTAGCAACATTCGAATGGATTCGAGTCTAGCTACTGGGGCATAGGTTTCGTCGTAATCTAAGCCTTCGACTTGACTAAACCCTTTGGCGACTAACCTAGCCTTGTTTCTAACTACTTCACCTTTATCATCAAGCTTATTTCTAAACACCCACCTTGTTCCAATTGTCGTTTTGTCTTTAGGTGGTGGTACTAATTCCCACACTTCATTCCTAGTAAATTGAGCTAGCTCTTCTTGCATTGCAATAATCCAATCGGGATCAAGAAGAGCTTGTTCAATTGATTTGGGTTCTATCTTTGAAATTAAGGAAATTTGACTAAGGTTCCTATAGGATGCTCTAGTTCGAACTCCTAGATTAGGATCTCCTATCACTTGATCGATAGGGTGGTTAGTATGAATCCTAGATTGGGTTGGGTTTGTGTCACCTAATGCTTGATCAATGGGGTGACTTTGTTGAACACTAGTTTGACTCGGATCACTTGTCACTTGGTCGACAAGAGAAGTTGGTTGATGTGGATTAGACTCGATCTCAGGGTCAGAGTTAGGTCTAGTATGAGTAGGCTCGCTAATTGGGGTTGTCGGGGGTTTTGTAGGTTCGTGTCCTTCATCAAATACTACATTGATAGTCTCCTCGACTCTAAGGGTGTCGTGGTTATATACTCTATAAGCTCTGCTTGTAGTCGAGTATCCTAGAAATATTCCTAGTGGTTTTGGATGTAAATTTCCCTAGGTAATCCTTAGTGTTTAGAATATGTACCTTACACCCAAATACCCTAAAGTACTTGATGTTAGGTATTTTATCGTGATAAATCTCATACGAGGTCTTAAGGTGCCTCTTTACCATAAGGATCCTATTCTGGACATAGCAAGCCGTGCTAACGGCTTCTGCCCAAAACCTATCAGGTAGGTTATATTCGTTTAACATGGTCCTAGCGGCTTCTTGTAGAGTTCGGTTTTTCCGCTCCACTAGGCCATTTTGTTGAGGGGTCCTAGGGCAAGAGAATTCATGGTGGTATCCGTTTAGGTTACAGAAGTCGGTGAACCTTTGTTTTTTGAATTCACCACCATGATCGCTTCTAAGTCTTTTAACCTTAAGGTCTTTTTGATTCTCGATTAATTTGAATAGATTGATTAATTGATCTAGGGTATCATTTTTATGTTTGATGAACCTAACCCAGGTAAACCTGGAGTAGTCGTCAATTATGACTAAGCAATATTGACTTTTATTGAGTGACTTGGCTCCATGTGAATCGAATAGATCCATATGCAGGAGCTCAAGTACACTTGAGGTTCGTTCTTGGTTAGTTAACTTGTGTTGTGTCCTAGGTTGTTTTCCTTGTTGACAAGCATTACAGATTTTATTAACCAAGTTGTTGAGGTTGGGTAAGCCTCTGACTAAGCCACTCTGACTCATCTTGTGGATGAGTCTTGGGTGCGAGTGACCGAGTCGTCGGTGCCACAACCATGATTCCTCTTCCTGTGTCATAAGACATTTGGCTGAGGATTTGATTAAGTTCATTGTATAAATGTTATTTGTCCTAGTTCCTTTGAGTATTGTTTTATCTGTTTCATTTGTTTTAATTACACATTCATTTTCTAAAAATACGACCTTATAGTTATTGTCACACAATTGGCTTACGCTAAGCAGGTTATATTCAAAATTCTCTACAAGTAATACATTTTTAATAACAAAATTCGAGTTAAGCTCGATATCACCTGATCCGATGATTTTGAGCTTGCCGTTATTCCCAAAGGCTACCGATCCTTGTCGTTTGAATCGAAGCTTTGTGAATTTGAGTTGATCCCCGGTCATGTGTCGGGAGTAACCACTGTCCAACATCCATTGATCCTACACACAAGGTGGTTGGATTGGATGTTAGATTTTTATTTTTAAATTGGTTGTAAGTTGTTAAACCTAGGTCATCTCACCCGAGTCTATATGATCAAGCATGTTATACTTATGTGTTTTTTGTGAGATGACTCCCAATTAAATTTATTAAGTGGATTTAGGTTTAAGTGATTTTATGTTGAGATGATTTTCAATTAAATTGATTAAGTGGATTTAGGTTCAAGTAATTAGGATTTAGGTTCAAGTAATTTTATATTGAGATGATTTTCAATTAAGTTGATTAAGTGGATTTAGGTTCAAGTAATTTTATGTTGAGATGATTTTCAATTAAGTTTGATTAAGTGGATTTAGGTTCAAGTAATTAGGATTTAACCCAAGGCTTGTCAAGTTTACCTTTTCAAGATCATGACTTCCAGGTCGTGGCGAGGCACAGGGGCCTTCTTTTATCGGATCATCGACCACTTCCTTAGACAAAGCCATGTTCAAGAAAATGATGACTTGACTCACCTAAGACTATTTCCTAGTCTAACTAGTTATTTTTGAAAAGAGGCTCCCCGAGGCTCAATCTTTTCGAAGGATTTTAGTTGGTTATTTGAAAAGAGGCTCCCCGAGGCTCAATCTTTTCGAAGGATTTTTTAGTTGGTTATTTGTGTATTCCAAGTGAGTTAAAAAAACAACAAAAAAAAACTAAGCATGCAATTTCTAAGTTAAAGCACAAACATGTTTTTGTCTTGGCTCCCCCTAGACGGTTGAATCGGTTCGGTCTATCCACATAGTGGATTTGGTCCTTGGGAACCCAGTACGAGTTAGATCCTAGAGTTGAAATCAAAGTGGTCTTAGGGACCCATGCTTGGACACATTTTTTATGTCTACTTACGATTGACATATACGACTTATTGGTCATGTTTGAGCTAAACCCTAGTCCGGCCTTGTTGTACACGGCCCTTTGCGATCCAAGTAGGAGGTCAAGTCCTTTGGATCCCAAAGTAAACCTTTCCAACGTATTCCTAAGATCTTTGACTTGACTTTTCAAGAGTGAGTTCTCAACTTCGAGTTTTTCAACCCGAGTTGAGTCCTTCTCTTGAACTCGACTAGTCGAAGAGGTTAGGGAGACCTCGTGTTTGAGGAGTTTAACTTCCTCAACCAGGGTCTCGACCTTGGACTCGGACTTAGCTAACTTCCTAGACAAAAACCTAACCGTATTATGTAAAGTATTAAATAAAGTACGACTCACCTTAAGGGTATCTTTTGAACCGGATGCGTATCCGTGGCTTGACTTGAAGGTTGCTTCATAGTCCGAATCATCCTCCGGTTCTGACTCAAGTTCGGGTTCGGTCTCCGTGTCTGACTCAATTGATTTCGCCATGAAGACGTGGTCTTCGTCTTCTTCGGATGACGCTTCTTCCCATGTCGCGTTGAGGGCCTTCTTGTGCTTAGGTCCTTGGTGGTTGAGCTTGGGGCACTCGGACTTGATATGTCCAAAACTGTTACACTCATAACACCTAATATTAGAACTTTTAGGTTTACCTTGGTTGGGTCGAGTCGTGGTTTGCTTTCGTCCCTAGGCTATTCATAGAGCTAGGTTAAATAGTTAGGCAGTAAATTACGGGTCAACTTCTTCTTAGGACTCGTCTTCCTCCTCGGTTGGTGGTGGCTTGCTTGCGATTTTCTTCTTCTTTGATCCTGCAAATAAAGCTATACCCCTCTCGGGTTCCGAGTTGGATTGTTCATGTAATTCGAAATCGGAAAAGAGTTCATCTAACCTAATTTTAGAAAGATCCTTGGAGACCTTGTAGGCATCGACCATGGATGCCCACAAGGTAGTCCTCGGAAAAGAGTTTAGAACATACCTTATAAGGTCGCGGTTTTCGACCTTTTGCCCGATTGCGTGTAAGTTGTTGACGATGTCCTGGACACGGGCGTGGAGTTGCGTCGCGGATTCGTGTTCCTGCATTTTTAGTGTGTACAATTTATTGAATAACAAATCACGCTTACATACCTTGGCTTGATCCGATCCTTCGTAACTCGATTAGTTTAGTCCAAAGATCCTTTGCGCTTATGAAGGGCCGACGCGATTTAACTCCTCCTTGGATAGGCCGCATTGGAGGATTTGTGTTGCCTTGGCGTCGGCCGACTTATGTCGCTTTGTTGCAGCGGTCCATTGATCATAATCAAGGAGTCACCCACTTCATTAGTCGGAAGTGTGAAACCCGTTTGGATTATGATCCACATCTCGAGTTGGGTTTTGAGAAAGCATTCCATCCGACCCTTCCAATAACGGAAGTCATCTCCGTTATAAAACGGAGGTCGGACGGTGCTAAAACCCTCGAGATGGGCCATTGAAACAAAAAGACAAAAAGAGACGAAGACCGAAAAGCTAGCAAAGACAAAAACTCAAAAACAAGTACCAAGACTCGCGTCTTGGATTAGTAGTGCGGGAGAGAATTTAACAAACAAAATAAATAGAAATAAACAGAATTAAAAGAAAATAAATCTGTAAAAAAAAGCTAGATTGGTGGTTTCACCAAATCTTAGCAACCCCCGGCTCTGATACCAATTGTTGGATCGATTTGAGCGCTAGAGGGGGGGGGTGAATAGCGATAAGAAAAAACTTTTCGTAATCGTTCGAATTGGCACGAGTAAACGCAGCGGAAAGATAGCAATAAATAAATAAAAACACGAGGGGTTTTTACTTGGTTCGTAGCCTACGGCTACTACTCCAAGGCCCTAATGGTCCTTGACCACGCACGGAGGGCAAATATTAAACGAACTCCTTCTCGATAGAGATAGGAGTTAAGCGAATACAAAAACTCAATAAAGATTCAAGGTAGAGGGACACTCCCCCTCTCCTTGATATGATTTAAAGCTTGAAAATAAAGACAACTTATACAAAATTAAAGATTATACCGACGACTTCAAGGATTGGAGGTTGAAGCTTTAGTCGTCGCCCCGCCAGCTTAAACCGTAGGGATGTCGGAGAGTCGGAGCGTATCGGAAGCACTTGGAAGCTTTTGAATTGATGAAAAACCCTAGGTTTGGCCCTCCTTTTATAGCCTTTAAGCCCCTCAACGAATGGGTCTTCAACCAATCACAAATGGGCACAAAACTCCTTGAAAAATGGTGATAAAGCTTGACTCCTCGAGGCTGATTTTGTCCACCGGTTGAATCGGCGGTTGAAGCTGCCGCCGGTTGAAGCTGGCGGTTGAACTTGCCGGTTGAACTAAAGGAGTTTAGCTCAAAATACAAGTGAATTCGACGGCCACTTGCCGTCCGATCTCAACATAGACCTTCCATGGGAAGTCTTGGGTTGGATCGTCGCCTAAGGACGTCCCCGTACAAAGGACACGACCTCACTTACGCTTGCACACACGAGCTTACCTCGATACTTACTTGTCGCTTTTGCTTCCGGCCTTCCACTCGATTCCTTCAGCTCCCTCCGAAGTAACTCGAGTGTCGCCCGACCACCGCGGCTTTCTCCGGGTGTCGCTAGCCTTCAGCTCCAGCATTGAGACTTTTCTGCACACTTGATTTAGCTCGTGAGATAACAATATAAGCTTAACTTTGTATCGTTTGCTATAATCAAAACATAGGTTCGACTTAGGTGCACACTGCACCAACACAAACGAAACCGAAATCCTAGAATCCCATCTAAAGACTCATAGCAACCCTTCTCTCCCTTCGTGTGACACCGTACTGAGTTCGGACCACCGACGACCTCCTAAGCACAACCATTAGAACTGAATTCCGAACAACAACATCCATTGAATAGATCAGTACTCGAATCTCAGTCCCTGTGGAATCGATAATCTATATTATTACTTGATGACACCCGTGCACTTGCGGGCATTGAGCACGAGCACGCGCTTCGAGTCCTCAACAGTATCAATTGCGAGATTTGAGGTCGCGTTCGCGTACATTAAGTTTTTAGCGCTGTTGTCGAGGACTGATTGAATCGATATCGAATCAAGAGGTGGATAGTTGGATCGGACCTAGGCTAGATTTACTTTCCTTGTTTTATTTTATTTTATTTCAGTTTTGTTCATTCTATTGCTCTTTCCTTATTTATAATTTCTTGCATATAACAATGCATGCTTTTACTCATGATTATGGTCAATTTAATGCTATGAGTTTTGGTAACATTTATTGTGAGTATTGTGGTGAAACATGACATAACATTAATGATTGTCTGGATATATTTGAACTTTCACAATTTGAACAAGAAGATATCACCTATGATTACAACCAGTGGCCATAAGATGATTCCTATTCATATAGTTATGACTATGACTACTTAAACCCTCAATATTTTATTTATCTCATGGTATTTTATTTACTTCATTTACCTCATGGTATTTTATTTTATTTTCTCTGATGAATATTCTAGACTTACACTGATTAGCTTTTATTTTACACCTATATATGATGAACATTCTGAAAGGGAGAGTCTAGTACGTACCTAATTATGATTCATTTCAGTAGTCTAGTACTTTAGAATCCATAGGTGATCCTAAGTTTAACATTTTAGTTACTGGAGATGCTTGGATTATATAAGCCCATTCAAAAAAATCAAAATCCCAGTGAGCAGAAAAATAAAAGAGAGAAAAGAAAAGAAAAGAGAGAGAGAGAGAGAGAGAGAGAGAGAGAGAGAGAGAGAGAGAAAAGAGAAAAAAAAAATTAAAAAAAAATTATAAGGGATAAAAATTAGTTGTCATTGGTGAAAATGGTTAGGTGCCCCTTTGAAACCAAGTTAGGTTACTGGGGAAATACCTACTAATTTCTCTCAATACCGAGCACGTCTTTGAGACTTTGTGCTAAATCTAGGGAACGACCCTCGCTTTGGATAGGTAAGTGCTTAAGAGCTGGAGACCTTAGGAAAACTATAGGATGACGACTTAACTTATCATGAAATGAGTATCCCCTAAGAAGATTCGCTTGACACGAGCACGATGAGCTAACTTAGTGAATTTTTAGAACATATCTATTTTGCTTTGATTGCAAATACCACTTGATAAATCTAGTTAACATGCTAAGTGTGGAACAATACCTTTTTAAAATTTCATGGCACTGAGGTTTGCTTGAGGACAAACAAAGATCTAAGTTTGGGAAATTGATGTGAGCAAAACATATAGGATTTTAGGAGTAGTTTTCGCTCACATCTCATTTCATTTTATGTTTGTTTCATGCATATTTTACTTTATTTTATATGTATTTCCTATTTTTTGGTTCGGAGATCATCTCTTTGTACTTTTGTGTGCAGGATAGCATTTCATGGGGAAAACGGTGCACTTTCAGAGCGAAAAAGGGCATTTGGCAGCCGGAGGTAGTAGGGCACACTACCAGGGTGTGTGGCTACACATGGCCATGTCCAAAGCTCGAGATTGGCCACCACAGGGAAACACACGACCTTGCCGTGTGGCAGCCAAGCGTTTTGGGACAATTAGGTCTTTTTTCGGATTTCGTGAAGAGCCGACCTCATGTCTATATAAAGAAAGCCACGCCCAAATCCTAGGGGGAGGCCCGACGGTCGGGACGACACACCGGTGCCCTAAAAAGCACCGAAAACTCGCAATGGGAAGGAAGGAAGCCGCTCGTGATCCAAATTCTGCACCTCAACGCCAAGGAGAAGAGCACCATCGCATTGTAATCTATATTCTTTCCATGCTTTATCTTGTATATATGAATTCGACAATGCCTTGTGTTTCTTTTCTCATATTCATGGAGTAGATTCTCTGATTCTAGGACTAGGGAGTAGTTTATGTTGAGTTAGAACATGTTGGTTCAAATATCTTTTCGTTCTTGAATTTATATTTGCAATTGATGTTTGGTTTAGATATATAGCTATTGTTTTGGTTTTCTAATCAATGTGCTTAGCCAATATGAGGGGTGACAACCCTCGTATCAAAGATTTAGGCGAATTAAAGAGGAACCTAGGGGTTGGCCTTATCGTCAATAACTGTGGGTAGAAGGATGCGATAGAGTCAGAAACGTACCCCATTTTCGGCTTGTCACAGGGATCGATTCGGCATCATCGCACCGACTATCCCGTCCTAAAGCCAGGGGTCGACCTGGTATGGAAGAGGTAGCTTCCGATAGATACGAAGGCTCATCAGGGGAGTGTGATGTCCATTCCACAAAATCGTAGTTAGAAACCTAGACAAAACTCAATTGACAACGTGTTCTGTGACACACAAACAATATCGAAATCCTAGAATCCCATCTAAATACTCGTAGTGTTAGTAATATATGAGAGGTGTCCTAAGACAATCGCCTTATGGTTGTACCATTTATTTGATAAATGAAGATTCACTATTTGAGTATATATGTTTTCATGTATTTGATTGAATCTTAAACTCATCTACTGAATGTACGCAATACGATTCACAGCATGAGAGAATTTGTGATTGGATCACAACTAGTGAGTATCTCTACATGTGTAATTGTGATATATTAGAATAATCCCTAGTCGATGAATTGATGGATTTAGACACCATCAATTTTGTCGAGACTAGCACGAGGTATACTCCTTGGTATATCCAAGAAGTTGATTCTTACTGGCTGGAGACATTGTGATGTCCGGAGTTAATCGTGGATGCTAGTTATGGTAACTAGTTCATTGGAGTGACCAACTGTAAGACTTCATATGGTTCTCTGCATATATGGATATGTCAATGAAGTTCTTACTGCAGCTTAAGTGCGATGTTCCTTTGACTTGCGGTATTCATTCATCTTGGTCATGAAGACTTATGCTTTGACATCTTAAGCAAGCATCTATGAGGATATGTGGACCCGGGATGATTGGGTATAAGTCGAAGTGATCGAAGGTGTTTGAATAGCCTATAAAGGATTCACCACTCCTTGCGAGGAGATGTATACTCATGGCCTCTCGTCGGATTGTAACTAAAGTCTTTGGCCAAAGCATTACATGTTTAGAGTAAGGTACTCTTGGATACATGTGCATTAACTAGAATTCGTAGGATGAAGAAATGATACTTGGGCTATGTGTGACATAGTCAACCTAGTGGGGACTGACACTATAGGCCATGTCCTGAACTAAGTGGGTATAAGATGCGTAAAGGGAATGGGACACGATTCATTGTAGTTACTGAAGGGTTTTAGAAATAGTTCTGGATCAACTGTTGATCTTTTCGATTAATTAGGGATCATGATGTACTACTAGGTGTCACTCATGATCATTATATAATTAATGGTTAATTATAGACATCCAACATAAACTGAGAATCTATTTGATCACACGCACAACGAGCATAATCCGAAGGATTTAAAATGAGCTTGAGAATGAGATTCTCAGATCGAGAGAAACTAGGTTTGGTTGGACCAAACAAGGATCGAACATGAAATCGTTTCAGTCGCAATGGAAGTGTGGATGGGCCATGTCTTATGAAGACATGATGAATGAACCAAATTGGTTTGGTTCTAATCCAATGGTAAAGAATAAACCAAAGGGGTTTGGTTTGTTTTAAACGAATGAACCAAAGTTAGTTTGGTTCGTTTTAACTTAAAATAGACCAACTCGGTTCGATTTATTTTAACTTAAGTTATTGGAGCGGGTTAACGGATTTTGGTTATGAACCAATAACTGTTAGGAGAATGTGTTCTCTATAAAAACAAGGCTTAAGGGTTTTTCGTGGAGAACTTTGAGTATTGGAAACCCTAGCCGCCCAACCCTCTCCCTCTCTTCTCCTTGCCGCCGCCCAAGCTCTCCTTGCCGCCCAGCTTTTGTGCCGCCGTCCCAGCTGTTGCCAGAGTCCAAGCTACTGCCTGCCATCCTCCGGCGACTCACCTTGGTTCCGATGACCAAGGGTTGGCCGGCCATCTTCTTTGGCCGGCGCAACATCCTCCACCAAGCTGTCCAATTTTCTGGACAGCTTGTTTCCTTATGTGTCGGAGCGTCATTTGGACGACATTTTGAGCTCCGACAGTGGCTACTTTACTGGGGATTCAATCTTCGGTAATCCTCATAGGTGGAGGACGAAGGATTCATCAAACGGTTGACGAATACCTCTCTGGAGAAGCGAGTTTTGGGGACTCATTTTCAAATCCGAATTTTGATTCGGATTGTGATCTTCTCTCAATCACATCGTCTTCGACACGAGGCTAGTGACTCGTACGAAGACGAGGCTCATGTCTTTGTGAAGTCATCCCGACGATACTCGGCGTGGATACGAATAGAGGCGATTCTAGCGAGAGTCGCTCCGGTTGATGTCTTTTCCGCTACACGTGATACGTTAGGTATACGTAGAGTAATTTCCTTTTATTGCAAAATTTGAAACTACGATTATGTCTACGTATCTTCTACTATTCATGCGTGTGGTATGTGTGTTGTAATAAATTATATTTATTGTTTTTTATTTCTTCCGCTGCGTATATGTTTACGAAACATGTTCGAACACACACTCACCGCGGTGCCGAAAACCCAACAGTGGTATCAGAGCCCAGGTTGTGTTTCGACATAATCATAAAAATATTTTGCGATAGTCGTAATTGTGTTTTTGGAATTTTTCTACTTTTAGATGTTTAGAAGTACTTATGGAAATTTTCTAATTTTGGAAAGTTTAGAAGTATTTATGAAAATCTTTTACTTTTGGAAAGTTAGAAGTATTTATGGAAATTAACACTTTCCATAAATAAAATATTTGATTAGATTTGGAAATTTATTTCATAATTTAATTATGATTTGATTTGGAAAATCAAATCTAAAATATATTTTATTTCCATAAATAGTTTTGACAATTTAGAAAATTTGCTTCATAAATTAAATTTGACTTTCCTTAATCAACACTTTCCATAAATAAAATATGTGATTAGATTTAGAAATTTATTTCCTAATTTAATCATGATTTGATTTGGAGAATCAAATCTCAAACATATTTTATTTCCATAAATAGTTATTACATATAAGAAATTTTTTTTGTACATGTCATAATTATATGTTATGTAATTGCATTAGATGCATATCATTATGTCATGCGTGTCGTGACATATAGATGTATGCCATGTATGCCATGCCATGTAGATAATAGTTATTTGCATGCAAAGAGGATGAGACATAAAACCCTTACTCAATATTAAAGCCTACATCTTCCATTAATATGGTTAGAACCAGAGTTCTATTTCCTGTTTGGGTTGTTGGACTCTCTCCAAGCCCGGCTCGAACCTGAACATGTTCAAACCATGGAATAGTTTAATACTAATATGGTAAGAGTCAGAGGTCAATCGTTAGCTTTGGTTGTTGGACTCTCTCCAACCCGGGCTAATTGGTTGACTGCGCTCTAACCATATTAAAACTATTTCTCGATTAATGGGTTGACTTTAACTTGAAGCATCGGCTTGTTGGACTCTCTCCAAGGTCGATGTGAAGGGAGGTAAAGTTGAGTGCTATGCATATGATGTATACTTGTTAATGTGTTAACAACCTGATGTATGTGTGAACATTCAATTAGTTGATAACACATTGTGATAGTTGCATATATGTGATATGCAATCGGTATATTTGATACCTACCATCGTAGCTATGAATGACTTGTTAGACTCTCTCCAAGGTTGTTCATATCTATGATCAATATCAGCCCATTCGGAGATGGATCTACGATCTCCAGTAGTGATTTTAGGGTTTTTGAAATTCAAAAAATGAATGGGACTTATAAATGTATGTTGATGCATTTAAATCATCTTTCCCATATATGCTCGATTTGTATTTCTAGATTAATCACTTGATCATAATGTCTTTGAATTTGTGCTCTATTTAAAATTTGAATAAATTGATTGGATTGAACTTCTTGAATTGGCTTAGAAACTTGAGAATTGTTCTCAAGGCAGAAAAGTTCGTGTATGTTCTCAAAGAGCCTCTTCCCGCCCATCCTAGTGATGACACAACTCTGGACCAATTGTTGGCCTATCAGAAATATGTGAGTGATTCTGAACTAGTGAGTTGCATCATGCTAGCCGTGATGGTACCCGAGCTGCGGAAGTAGCATGAGCATATGGATGCTCATACCATAGTCCTTCATCTTTATGAGTTGTTTGATGAGCAAGTGAGATTCGAAAGGTTCGAAGTCTCCAAGATCCTCTTCACCTCTGAGATGCAAGAAGGTTCATTTGTGGTACTGCTCAATATGATGAAGACTGTGGAGCCTTCTGAGAAGCATGAGCAGGGGATGGTGATTTTAGTTGGTTCCTCAAAGAAAGGTTCTAAGAGGAAGTCAAAGGAACACCAGAAGGGGAAGAAGAAAAAGGCAGAACCAGCTCAAAAGGGCACTTGCCATCATTATGGTAAGGAGGGCCATTGGCAAAGAAACTGCAAGATTCATCTTGAGTCCGTGAAGAAGAATAAGGCATCAAATGCCCCATCTTCTTCAGATATCTTCGTTATTGATTGTCATTCTATTTCCTCAAACACTTGGGTATTGGATACTGAGTGTGACTCACATATATGTAATGACATATATGGGCTAAGGAATAGAAGAAGACTCGTCAAGGGAGAGTCAAATTTACGTGTTGGGAATGGAGCAAAGGTTGCTGCACTCGCCATTGGAACGTCTTTGTTGAGACTCCCTACAGGACTTGTCTTAGAACTGGACAATTTCTTTTATGTTCCTTCATTTATAAAGAACATCATTTCTATTTCTTGTTTAAATAGAAATGGTTACCATTTGACATTTAGTAACAATTGTTGTTATATAACTTTGAATGGCGTACTTTATGTGAGCGATGGTATTTATACGTTGGATGTATCCAGTGACATTTTCAATATCGAAGCAAGCAACAAGCGTGCTCGAAAGGATAATCAATTAGACTTCTAGATGTGGCATTGTCGTCTTGGCCATGTAAACAAGAAACGCATGTCCGAATTACACTGATGTGGAATTCTAAAATCGTATGAATTGGATTATTATGATACATATGAATCATGCTTAAAAGGCAAGATGACTAAGTTCTCTTTTACTGGAAAAGGCGAACGGGTAGGAGAGTTGCTTGGTCTAATACATATTGATGTATCCAGACCTATGTCAACTCAAGCTCTAGGAGGCTATAACTACTTCATTACCTTCACCGATGACCACTCATGGTTTGGGTATGTGTTCTTGATTAAACATAAGTCTGAAGCCTTTGAAAGGTTCAAAGAATTCAGAAATGAAGTAGATAAACAACATGACAAGAGTATTAAAATACTTCGATCGGATTGAGGTGGTGAATACTTAAGTCAAGTGTTTCTAGATTATCTAAGAGACATTGGTATATTGTCTCAATGGACTCCGCCTTATACACCGCAACATAATGGTGTATCTGAGAGGCGTAACTGGACCTTGTTGGACATGGTCAGGTCAATGATGAATCATGCGAATCTTCCCAAGTCCTTTTGGGGCTATGCACTTGAGACAGCTGTTTACTTGCTAAATAGAATGCCAACCAAGGTAGTCTCCACTACTCCATATGATATATGGAATAGTAAGAAACCTTATGTATCTTACTTGAAGATATGGGGTTGTCCTGCTTATGTGAAGTGGACTGTATCAGACAAATTGGATGCTAAGTCTGATAAATGTCTATTTATTGGATATCCTAAGGAAATAAGGGGTTACCAATTCTATCATCCTGTGAAACAAAAGGTGTTTGTTTCAAGGCATGCTGACTCGTACGAAGACGAGACTCGTGACTTTGTGAAGTCATCCCGAAGATACTCGGCGTGGATACGGATAGAGGCGATTCTAGCGATGGTTGCTCTAGTTGATGCCTTTTCCGCTACACGTGATACGTCAGGTATACGTAGAATAAATTTCCTTTTATTGTAAAATTTGAAACTATGGTTATATCTACACATGTTGTACTATGCATGCGTGTGGTATGTGTGTTGTAATAAATTAGATTTATTAATTTTATTTCTTCCACTGTGCACATGTTTACGAAACATGTTCGAACACACACTCGCCGTGGTGCCGAAAACCCAACAAAAGGGGTGAAGTGATTTAGGCTAAAAGGAAAGTTATCTCCACACTACATGGGTCCATTTGAGATATTAATATGGCATATAAAATATATAGGTATAGCAATACCAAAATTTTAATATTAATTGCCATTTGATATAATTAGATATATTTTGTCATATTATCATTAATCTCCCTAGTGTGCCAAAAACCCAAAATGGCACACTAACCTCTAAACCTAAATTGTGCCAATTTAATTGATTTGTCTTAATTTTAAAAATGTATTGGCACATCCTAAAATCTTTTAGGATATTAATTCAAATCTATTTCCAAGGTAACCATAACCTTGAAAATATCCTAAAGTGCCACCTTTACCATGGTTGAGTTAACTACCCATCCAATCAAGGTTGGCACATCCTAACCCCATCTAGTGTGAATCAATCACGCTCTTAGGAACCCAAAATCTATTTGAGCTCCTAGGGTTAATTAGGTATTCCTTAGGGATAACCTCCCTAGATACCTTCCTAATGACCCTCCTAGGCTTGTTAGCCTTGGTCATTTGGGTCTTACCTAGGTTGACTCTAGGGGTGACTCCCCTTGCAACCTTCTTAGTGGCCACCCTAGGTTTCCTAGAAACCCTAGCCACTAGGCACACCCTTTGGTCAACTCTAGGGATGACTTTCCTATTGACCTTGGTCTTCCTAGACCTAGTTTGTGTTCCATAGTCAAATGGAACACTATGATAAGCCACTTTAGGCTTAGGTTTGTGACCCAAACCTTGCTTGCCCTTGGTTGACTTTTGACTCTTAGGTCCTAGGTGTTGACTTTGACTTTTGGACCCTTGATTTTGACCACTAGACCCTTTAAATTGATTTTGTATCTTATTTAGGGTCTTTTCAAGTTTTTCAAGCCATGACCTCAAGACTTGATTTTCCTTTTCTAATTGCCCAATTTTAGAATTTTGATTTAAATCTTGGGCATTGGACTTCCTAGGCATATGCCTAGTCCATTTAGGGTTAAAACCTAATTCTTCTTGTATTTTCCTAATAAATTCCTTAGGTAAGGTTTTTCTAGGGACATTAGTCCCAAAATTTTTCTTATTTTCTACATGGACTCTCTTAGCTCCTAAACAAAATTCCTTACTTCTAGCATTCTCTTTATGATAAATAGCAAGACTATTGAAATTATTCCTAGCATGCTTTTGACTATAAGAATTAGAAAGAGCATTACTAAAATATACCTTAGGGTTAGCCTTAGCTCCCCCTACATGTGTAGCTCCTTCTTGGATCTTTTTGCTCCCCCTAGGACATTGACTCCGGTAATGCCCCTTTGAGTTGCACTTGTAGCATATGATATGCTCCTTGCTCTTTTGACTTGGGGCATCGACATCCTTGACTTTTGGTGCCGGTGGAGCTTTCCTAACCTTCTTTGGGCACTTGCTCTTGTAGTGTCCGACTTCTCTACACTCAAAACATATGATATGATTTTTATTACAAATTGATATGTTTGAGTTACCTATGGTGGATGTGGTGATTGGAGTGGATTCTTCATTTCTCCCGGAGGTTGAGACTTCTTCTTGAATTTGTTCTGGCTCCGGTGTGGAAGTTCAATCCTTGAGGTGGATGCTTCTTCCACCTCTTCCACCTCTTCTTTCTCCGATCCAGAAGTCGACTCCCTATCAACTTCCGACTCCTCAAGCTCTTTAGATGGGGATGTGCTTGCTTGAGCTTTAGAGGGTGATGGTCCTTCTTCTTGGACCGATGATAGACTTTCATGGAGCTTGGCCAAATCGCTCCATAGCTCCTTGGCATCCACATAGTCACCTAGACTACACAAGAGGTCATTAGGAATTAAATCAAAAATGAATTTGATTACCTTCTTGTTTTTATCGAATTGTTGGAGTTGCTCCTCACTCCACTTCTTTTTCTTGAGAAACCCTCCCTTTGGTCCCTTAGGATATTCAAATCCTTCCATCAATGCGGACCACTCCTCAAGGTCTCTCATCATCAAAAAATCTTCAATTCTCGCCTTCCAAGAATTGAAACCTCGTCCATAGAAGGAATAGGGAATTGGGGTGTTGATGTCCCATCCCAATGGTTCTTCCATCTTCACCCTCTAGCCTCTTTGTCTTAGCTCCCGGCGGTTAGTCCGTAGAAGAGCCCCGGGCTCTGATACCACTTGTTGGAAATTTGAGGCTGCTAGAAGGGGGGTGAATAGTGTCATGTTAAGTTTGATGGAAATCGTTCGAGATCGTATCTACAAGTTTCGTTAGCACAGCGGAATATATATATAATAACAATAACGAAACACAATAACACACAAAGATATAACGTGGTTCGGAACCGCACGGTTCCTACTCCACGGATCGAGCTCTAACGAGCTCTAGTGATGCCAATGCAATCACTAATCAATAAACTCCTTCTCGACAACAAGTCGGAGGTGGAGAAACCTCGTACAAACATTTACAACAATAAATGAAAGAAATACAAGCAAATACAAAGGAAATGTAAAGAACACTTTACAAAACTAGGGTTTGAGCGCTTTGCTTGTTGGTTGCTTGGATGAGGTTGATGGGCCCTGAAATGCACCTGCAAATCGCCTTCAAATCGCCTCAAGAAAGCTCCCCAAGAACTGATGATGAAATCCTCCACGAGCTCCTCTTTTTAACCTGCATCGGACTGGATTTTCGCCTATCAGTCGACTGATGCCACTGTTGTCGTGAGACAACGACTCAATCCACGTCAGACAAGTTCCAACGGGACTCTTGGCCGATCGCAAACATTGGCGGCCGATTGCGCGCCGTAGTCGATCGCCTACGGCTACGGAGCGTTCTGTGCTCGATACTCAATTGGCAATCGATCGCTGCCTTGGCGCCGATCATCGACATCATGATCGCTCCAATGAGCAATGACCGCCGAGCAATTCCAGCTCTTAAATGGCGGTGAACTCGTCGACTCACGACGCAATGAACCGCCATAATGCCGGTCGACCGCCAACCTAAAATGAGGTTTTAACCAAGTATGGTGCCCCCATACTTGCTAGACCACCCTTAGCCTAGACCTAAGCCTTCTAGCCACCTCCATCAGCCTCACGCCTCTCGGATCCCTCCAAGTCATCCATGACTTGTTCATCCATCGCGCTAGCCTCCAGGTGCTTCCCTCGGCTATGTCATGCTAACGGTGTCTACACCGCCAAGGCACATTGGACTTACGCCGCCAAGACTCCACTTGGACTTTACGCCGCCAATATCCATCCCCTTGGACTTCTCAAATGCCAAGACTCAAGCTTGGACTTTCCCTTGCCAACCCATGTTGGACTTTCCATGCCAAGACCCATGCTTGGACTTTTCCTTGTGACAAGTACTCAAGACTTGGACTTTCCCAAATGCCAAGTGTCCCACTTGGACTTTCCATGCCAAGTACCCATGACTTGGACTTTCCCAAATGTCAAGTGTCCCACTTGGACTTTCCATGCCAAGTACCCATGACTTGGACTTTCCCTTAATCACATGGTCAACCCTAGTCAACCATCAAAGTCTCCCTCGAGTCAAACTCGAGTCTAGTCAATTATAACCTGAGTCGATTGCTCCAACAATCTCCCCAACATATTAACCGACATCAATGTCAAACCACTTTGTCAAACATCCTATGTCAAACATCAAAACATTACTCAAGTCAAACTCGAGTATGGTCAATCGTGACCTGGGCCGATTGCACCAACACATGCCATAATTATATGTTATGTAATTGCATTAGATGCATATCATTATGCCATGCGTGTCGTGACATGTAGATGTATGCCATGCCATGTAGATAATAGTTATTTGCATGCAAAGAGGATGAGACATAAAACCCTTACTCAATATTAAAGCCTACATCTTCCATTAATATGGTTAGAACCAGAGTTCTATTTCCTATTTGGGTTGTTGGACTCTCTCCAAGCCCGGCTCGAACTTGAACATGTTCAAACCATGGAATAGTTTAATACTAATATGGTAAGAGTCAGAGGTCAATCATTAGATTTGGTTGTTGGACTCTCTCCAACTCGGGCTAATTGGTTGAATGCGCTCTAACCATATTAAAACTATTTCTCGATTAATGGGTTGACTTTAACTTGGAGCATCGGTTTGTTGGACTCTCTCCAAGGTCGATGTGAAGAGAGGTAAAGTTGGGTGCTATGCATATGATGTATACTTGTTAATGTGTTAACAACCTGATGTATGTGTGAACATTCAATTAGTTGATAACACATTGTGATAGTTGCATATATGTGATATGCAATCGGTATATTTGATACCTACCATCGTAGCTATGAATGACTTGTTAGACTCTCTCCAAGGTTGTTCATATCTATGTTGGATATCAGCCCATTCGGAGATGGATCTACGATCTTCCGAAGTGATTTTGGGGTTTTTGAAATTCAAAAAATGAATGGGACTTATAAATGTATGTTGATGCATTTAAATCATCTTTCTCATATATGCTCGATTTGTATTTCTAGATTAATCGCTTGATCATAATGTCTTTGAATTTGTGCTCTATTTAAAATTTGAATAAATTGATTGGACTGAACTTCTTGAATTGGCTTAGAAACTTGAGAATTGTTCTCAAGGTAGAAAAGTTCGTGTATGTCCTCAAAGAGCCTCTTCCCGCCCGTCCTAGTGATGACACAACTCTGGACCAATTGTTGGCCTATCAGAAATATGTGAGTGATTCTGAACTAGTGAGTTGCATCATGCTAGCCGTGATGGTACCCGAGCTACGGAAGTAGCATGAGCATATGGATGCTCATACCATAGTCCTTCATCTTTATGAGTTGTTTGATGAGCAAGTGAGATTCGAAAGGTTCGAAGTCTCCAAGATCCTCTTCACCTCTGAGATGCAAGAAGGTTCATTTGTGGTACTGCTCAATATGATGAAGACTGTGGAGCCTTCTGAGAAGCATGAGCAGGGGACGGTGATTTTAGTTGGTTCCTCAAAGAAAGGTTCTAAGAGGAAGTCAAAGGAACACCAGAAGGGGAAGAAGAAAAAGGCAGAACCAGCTCAAAAGGGCACTTACCATCATTATGGTAAGGAGGGCCATTGGCGAAGAAACTGCAAGATTTATCTTGAGTCCGTGAAGAAGAATAAGGCATCAAATGCCCCATCTTCTTCAGATATCTTCGTTATTGATTGTCATTCTATTTCCTCAAACACTTGGGTATTGGATACTCGGTGTGACTCACATATATGTAATGACATATATGGGCTAAGGAATAGAAGAAGACTCGTCAAGGGAGAGTCAAATTTACGTGTTGGGAATGGAGCAAAGGTTGCTGCACTCGCCATTGGAACGTCTTTGTTGAGACTCCCTACAGGACTTGTCTTAGAACTGGACAATTTCTTTTATGTTCCTTCATTTATAAAGAACATCATTTCTATTTCTTGTTTAAATAGAAATAGTTACCATTTGACATTTAGTAACAATTGTTGTTATATAACTTTGAATGGCGTACTTTATGTGAGCGATGGTATTTATACGTTGGATGTATCCAGTGACATTTTCAATATCGAAGCAAGCAACAAGCGTGCTCGAAAGAATAATCAATTAGACTTTTAGATGTGGCATTGTCGTCTTGGCCATGCAAACAAGAAACGCATGTCTGAATTACACCGATGTGGAATTCTAAAATTGTATGAATTGGATTCATACGATACATACGAATCATGCTTAAAAGTCAAGATGACTAAGTTCCCTTTTACTGGAAAAGGCGAACGGGTAGGAGAGTTGCTTGGTCTAATACATATTGATGTATCCAGACCTATGTCAACTCAAGCTCTAGGAGGCTATAACTACTTCATTACCTTCACCGATGACCACTCATGGTTTGGGTATGTGTTCTTGATGAAACATAAGTCTGAAGCCTTTGAAAGGTTCAAAGAATTCAGAAATAAAGTAGAGAAACAACATGACAAGAGTATTAAAAATACTTCGATCGGATTGAGGTGGTGAATACTTAAGTCAAGTGTTTCTAGATTATCTAAGAGACATTGGTATATTGTCTCAATGGACTCCGCCATATACACCGCAACATAATGGTGTATCTGAGAGGCGTAACTGGACCTTGTTGGACATGGTCAGGTCAATGATGAATCATGCGAATCTTCCCAAGTCCTTTTGGGGCTATGAACTTGAGACAGCTGTTTACTTGCTAAATAGAATGCCAACCAAGGTAGTCTCCACTACTCCATATGATATATGGAATAGTAAGAAACCTTATGTAACTTACTTGAAGATATGGGGTTGTCCTGCTTATGTGAAGTGGACTGTATCAGACAAATTGGATGCTAAGTCTGATAAATGTCTATTTATTGGATATCCTAAGAAAATAAGGGGTTACCAATTCTAACATCCTGTGAAACAAAAGGTGTTTGTTTCAAGGCATGCTGACTCGTACGAAGATGAGACTCGTGACTTTGTGAAGTCATCCCGAAGATACTCGGCGTGGATACGGATAGAGGCAATTCTAGCGATGGTCGCTCCAGTTGATGCCTTTTCCGCTACACGTGATACGTCAGGTACACGTAGAATAAATTTCCTTTTATTGTAAAATTTGAAACTATGGTTATATCTACACATGTTGTACTATGCATGCGTGTGGTATGTGTGTTGTAATAAATTAGATTTATTAATTTTATTTCTTCCACTGTGCACATGTTTACGAAACATGTTTGAACACACACTCGCCGTGGTGCCGAAAACCCAACAAAAGGGGTGAAGTGATTTAGGCTAAAAGGAAAGTTATCTCCACACTACATGGGTCCATTTGAGATATTGGAGCGGATTGGGAGTGTAGCTTACCGGTTGGCTTTACCTTCGACACTTGAGGGTGTTCATAATGTATTTCATGTTTATATGCTGAGGCAATACGTTCTGCGCTCAGATCATGTTCTGGAAGAGGTTCCCACTCCACTTCAGCCTAATGCGACCTATGAGGAGATTCCACTGCGAATTCTTGGTCGCAAGGAGCAACAGTTGAGAAACAAAATCATCCGACTTGTAAGGGTTGGATGATAGCAGTATACTGATGAGAAGGCTACGTGGGAGTTGAAAGATACTATCCGAGCTCGATATCCTCATTTGTTCACTTGAGGCATGTAGTAGTTCAAGAAATCTCTTGAATTGGTTCTTACATTTAAGTACGAAATTTGGGGACCAAATTTTTATTAGTGGGGGAGAATATAAAATATCAGGGAAAAAAATATAATAAAATATTCCTTATTAATTAATAAATTATCTTGTGGAATTTTTCAATAATTTTTAGAAATTTTTCTTAAATTAAATGGAGTTTCTACGATATTTTTAGGGAAAGATTTAATAGGCTTTGGGAAAGCCTATTTGGGTTATCTACTTATAGGGTCTAAAAATCCTACCCGTTATCCCCAAAAACTCAACCCTTTTCCCTTCTACTATTTTCTCTTCGCTGCGGTTTCCTCTTTACTTCTGTTTCACGATTTCTCTCCTTCCCTTTTGCGTCGGGCGATCCACTTCCGTTCCTTTAGATTTCTCACGCAGCGAACCCTTTTCCCCCATTTTTCCCGTGCGCGAGCTTCATCGTCGGCGTCTTCTTCTTCTTTCGAACTCATGAGCACTGCTCGATTCTTCTTCTGATCCAACAACAGTAGGTGTTGTCGGCCATTGCAGTTGCAGGAGCCAGTCGACCATGGCCAACCATGCAAGCCCCGTCTCCCTTGTGCATCGCACGCTTGCCGCACCACTCATCGCTGCTGCGCCACTCGCCGCGACCGCGAGAGATCTGATGCCCCTCTTCCACTGCGGGATTTCCTGATCTCTGTCGCTGGACTGACAGCGATGATTGCTGCGATTTTGCTACCATCTCTTTCAGCTCTGTCGACTCGTTTTCAGTCGCTAAGAGCTTTGTCTGTCGTCGCCTCTCTTCACCCAATCGATCCTCCTCTGGGATCGTTGTAGTCCTCTTCATCACCGCCAGTTCTGACTGCATTAAAAAAGGATGTGATTCCTCGGTTCCTTTCAGCGTGAGTGGTTTGTCGTGGTCACCTTTCTCCTCTGATCCATGAGCAACAAGGGTCGATCGATGTTTTGCCAGGGGTTCCACAGCAGGCTCTGTTTGGCAATCTGTCTTCTCCACAGAACTTCTGATCTGAGTCACCAATCTGAACTGTTTTCAGTTGACTTGTTTCTCTATGGTGATTTCTAAGCTATTGGCCTGTGTTTCGGTGAGTATTCCCGATCTGGAATTTTAATGTCTCATTAGTTAAGCTAGGGTTTAAGGAGGAGAGTTTCTTATCTCACGGATTTGCCATTTTGCAGGATTGGGATAGGTGGGTTGAATTTGAGGTAAAGTTGTTTTGATTTATGATTCTATCATATTTCTAAGTTGCAACATAGGTTGTTTGTAGTGATTTGGTTGTGGGTTGTGATATGTGAATTGGTCAAAATGGGAGGCAACTACGGGCTGATGTTATGACTTTGAAACTAGGTAAGTTTCAATTTGGATTTGGCTAATTGTACGTTGATTAAGTTAATGAATGGTAATATAGCAGTATCTTTGTAGGATTGGTAGATCAGAGTTGGAATTGGTTCCCAATTTGATTATGGGATTCAGATCTAATGAGGATCAAGAAGTGGTGGTTTATTGCAACAATTGTAAGGTAAGCTTTGATTTGGTATTGTTATGAAGTAGGATGTGTTACCTTTATAGTTGATGCAAGAATTGACTCATGAATGATACGGTGAATTTAATTTGATTAAGGCTGGAGAATGTTGAATTAGTTGGATATAATGATCGATGTAGGATTCGATTCAATCATTCGATGTAAAATAGAACTTAGTTATGTTCTATGTGTTCTTTTGCAGGACCTTGATTGGTGAAAGAAGTTTTCATGGGTGGATAGCTAGCATGAGCTATTTAGCAGGTGAGTAATTCCTACCTTGGTCAGGTAGTTTTAATGCATGCAGATTTAGATGCATGATCATCTTATATGATCATGTTACCTTGACTCTGATCTATTTACTCTTGCGCTTGATACCTTACCTTTGGCTATTAACTCCATTGCTGCTATCATATTTGATTTTATCATGATTAGGAGTTATATATATAGGTGATGTAAGTAACCTAGAATTTGTTTAGTTAAGTGCAAATAGTAAAGTCCGGATGACAACCTGACTATAAATTGGGCAAAAAGGTTATCTGTAGGTAGATAATATCTTGAACCTAGGGTTAATTCTAGTACCCTTAGGTTGCATGTTTACCACCGACCATGTATTATGTAAATGGTCAGGTGAATGGTATTTAGTGTGTCGCTACGGACCGATAATCCTAACTTGATATAATCAGTTTGAGTACGACTCTCTACAGGATAGAGAGTGCGTCGATCAGTAAGTATGACTCTCTACAGGATAGAGAGTGCATCCATCAGTTGAGTATGACTCTCTGCAGGATATAGAGTGCGTCATTTAGATTGGTATGACTCTCTACAAGATAGAGAGTGTTATGATCAGTTGATTACGACTCTCTGTAGGATAGAGAGTGCGTTGATCTGATTAGTATGACTCTCTGTAGAATAGAGAGTCTATGGGGGATGTCTGTATGTGAGACATTGCATTCATGTCATTTGCATGCATGCTGGCGACGTGGTCTCCCTTATGGTTGAGAGGGTCGTCAGTCATCCTGCCTCCACGGTTACTCATAGGAGGAGTAATCGGTGTGAGGGCAGAGCATTGTGATGCCGCACTCTACCACTATAGACAGCGGTAGTTGGATTTGCGTGCCGTAGTCTTGTGTGTGTGGCACTCGACCACTCATGGGTAGTGACTGTCGGAGTGGCCAACAGTAGGGACCCCCATCGTGTAGCTTGCTCTTCACGCTTATATGCTACTCGATCACACTGCCCACTTGGACACTCGAGAGTAGTGGTTGGTGTTGAGTTGGGACAGTTGTCATGCTCGAGCCATCGAGGCTGCACTGGGGTCATGGTAGCTTTAGGGTAGGCCGACATGACCATGCATGCTGCATTGCCGTGACTTATGGCATTTTGGCATATTGCCATATATATACATATTTGCATGTATATATATATATATATATATAAATAGATGCAGTCTATATAAATATGATTATTGTAATGTTGCATTTGATTGTACTATGTTTGTTGCATTTGATTGTGATATCATCTTCATACATGTTACCCGCATCGCTTATACGGTCGTGTAGGATACCTGTATAGTTGTTGGATTGTCTATTGCATTCTTTGACCTGTATTTATGTCGTGATATGGTTTAGAGCAGACTTCCTGTATATGTATATATTGTGGATATGTGCTTAGGTTGGATAGGTATAGCGTAGCAGACGTTCAGGTATGTCTACATTTTATATTGGCTTTTGGTTAGAAGGTATATACATAGATATGTTATCATGTTAGTGTTACTTGATATACCTGTAGATTTTTCTATCGAATTACATGTGATATGGATACATATATGTTTTCCTATTACCTGTTGAGTTCTACTCACCACCATGGACCTTGGGTTTTTCTGTCGCCCAGGTAATAGGTAGCCGACTTCGTGATGGACTTGGAGCACTGCTGGCTGGCATCGTCTCATCTCAACTCCAAGAGTCTGGGTTTTTGGGTTTTTTTCGTATGTCTTGTTATGTATTCTGAGTTTCATGGTGTTATGTGTTATGTGATGTACGCACATGTTGGTGCGGGTTTTGACGAGGTTTTCTTCATGTTCTGGTGTTAGTCATACCGGTATGCATGGTGTGTTGTATTATATATGTGTGGTTATGGATATGTCGTTGTATTAGTTTCCACTGTTTTTTGTTATGTTGTTATGTTTTTATTTGTATATGTTATTGTTATTGTGGGCCTATGGGCCTTGTATTAACACGAGATGTCGCCACGTACAGGGGAGATGTCGTCCGTTTGCTTTTCGGCACGACATACTCTCAGGGCGTGACAACACTCTACCATTATAGACGATGGTAGTTGGGGTGCGTGCAGTTGTCCCGGGTGCGTGACACTCGACCACTCATTGGTAGTGTCAGTCGGAGTTGTCAGCAGCAGGGCCCCCCATTGCGTAGCGAGCTCTTTACGCTCATATGCTCCTTGATCATACTGCCCACTTGGCCACTCTAGAGCAGTGGTTGGTGTGAGTTGGGACAGTTATCATGTCGTGCCACCTAGGCCACACTGGGGTCGTGGTAGCGAGTAGGGGTGCACAGGCATGACCATGAATGTTGCATTGCCGTATCATATGGTATTTTGCATATTGCTATATATATATACATACATGCTTGTATATATATATATATATATATACATGGATGATGGTGATTAATATACATACAGATGCAGTCTATATGTATACTCACTTTGATGATGCATTTGTATGTACTATGCTTGTTGCATTTGTTTGTACATATTCATACATGCTATTGCATTTTCTGTATGGTAGTAGGTCGGTACTTGTATACTTGTTGGTTATTCACTGTGATACCCTCAACTCATATCATGATGTAGTGTGAGTTAGTATTATTTGTTATACCTTGTGTTGTGGATATGTGCCCAGGTTGGATGAGGATAGAGTAGCTGACTGTCAGGTATGTCAGCATCGTTGTTGTTCAGTTTATTTAGTGTATGCATGCATGTGTACTTGTTATGCTGATGTATACCTGTTGTACGAGTAGATTAAACTGTTGAATGACATGTAATATTGATACATATATTTACATGTTCTATCTTATTACCTACTGAGTTTTACTCACCACCATAGACTCTGGGTTTTTCTGTTGCCCAGGTAATAGGTAGAAGTCTTCGTGACGACTTGGAGCTGCGCCGACGATCCATCCCATCTCTGTTTTCCGAGTCTCCCAGGGAATCCGTTTTATGTCTTGGATTGTGATTATGTTATGGACTTGTTTTATTATAGTCTTGGTCGTGATGTCGTGGACTTTATTTCTGTATTCGATGTTTTATGTACGATTTTATTACTGTGGACTTGTCAGGTGGTGTACACCTGTATGTTTTTAGTATGTTTGTTGTGGGTATGTGGTTTATGTTTCCGCTGTGGTTGTTATATTTATGTTATGTTGTTGTTGTGGGCCTACAAGCCTTGTATTAACCCGAAATATTGCCACGTACAGGGGAGATGACGTCCTTTTGATTTTCGGCACGACATACTCTCGGGGCGTGATAACTTTATTGGTATCAGAGCCATGGTCCATGTCAAGCCATGAACCTTGAACAAAGGAAGTGGAGCTCCCATGTCCGGATCAAGAGAACCAGACACCAGGCAGGAAGTCCAGTTGGGCTAGAAGGCCTGGACAACTGGAAGGAAGTCCTGGTGGGTTGAAGATCGGACATCAAGTAGAGAAAGTCTTTCGAGGAGGGATAGGCTTGAGGGGAGTCCAATGTGGTCCTTCGTTTGAGGGGGGATTGTTGGGAGTATGGGGAATACAATCAAAGTCCCACATTGGTAAGACATGGAAAAGATCATGTGCTTATAAGAAAAAAGATATCTCCATTAGTATGAGGCCTTTTGGGTAAAGCCCAAAAATAAAACCATGAGGGCTTAGGCCCAAAGTGGACAATATCATACCATTGTGGAGATATGTGGATCTTATAAGCCCTAACATTTGGTATCATCATCCGATGATGCGCACCAACTCGACATCATGGTGTATACTATGTGTCCCCAGCCACTGTTGTTCCCCGACTTGCTCCCACAACATAGGAGATCTGTAGGGACTACCGTATGAGGCCTCGAATGGTGCCATCAAAGTAGACAAGTGGTAGTTGTTATAGGCAGATTCCACTGAATGAACGTGGTCCTCCTAACTGCCTCTGAAATCCATGACACAGGATCTCAATAGATTTTCCAATGTCTGAATGATGCGCTCAGACTGTCCATCTGTCTGTGGATGAAATGTTGTACTGAGTCGAAGCTCTATGCCCATGGTCTGATCCAGAATCTACCAAAATCGTGAGGAAAATCGTGAAATCTCTATCAGATATAATACCCAAAGGCACTCCGTGCATTCTGATAATCTCTCGACCGTACTACCCTGCCAGACGATCCAACAGGTCCATCCCACAAATAGGCAAAAAGTGAGCTAATTTTGTTAGTCGATCCATGATCACCCAACTCACATCATGTCCTTTACGGGTTCTAGGGAATCCCGTAACGAAATCCATCGTGATTTGCTCCCACTTCCATTCCGGAATCGGAATTTCCTAGAGCAATCCAGCGAGTTTCTGACGTTCAGCCTTCACCCACTGGCATGCTAAACATTGAACAAAAAAATCTGCTATATCTCTCTTTATACCGTTCCACCAGTATAAACGTTTCAAATCTCGGTACATCTGAGTACCACCAGGATGCATAGCAAGTCTCGAATGATGTGCCTCCTATAGCAACTCTTTCTTAAGTGGATGCGTGTTTGGAACACACTATCCTTATCAGAGACAGAGAATTATCTTCTCAAAAGAGAAGTCCATCAACCATTCAAAATTCACTCCACCACACACTCTGTAAGTGCATGGGAGACTATAGAGACGACACTCACTCGTTGCAACTGTTCGTGTTCCAGCAATTCTATAGTAGCTACCCAGTAGCTAGTTAAATTTAATGAGCACTTTTGCTCCATACCACTACTACACGAGATCATATCTGTTAACACCACATCACGTGTATAACAACTTTTCTCGTAGTTTCTTAACTGTCATAAGCATAAGATACACCTCATGCTACTGTATTGGATTCGCTCCAATCCCTGTAACTATACATTTGCGTACAACTTCATTTTATCCACTTCGGAAGGATTAACTAATACTCATGTAAAAGTTAACCGCCGTCTAGGTCTTGCAAATGGTTTCACCAGCTTTCGACTAAATGATTTCCATCATCACCTTTGTCAAACAAGTCTGTGGTATAGTAATGTCAAACATTCTATCCACATCTACAGAATTAACCCAAAACATACAAGGAAATCCACCATCTACGGTGGTCGAATGCGCAACTCTAACTACCACAATCAACAGTGGCCAGGTTACGCAACTCCAATAAACACAAACTGATCCAATCGTGTCCAGGATACACGATTCTCAAATCCAGTGGCGACTAAATCGTTGATTAGTCTAACAACTTAATCACAACTCATAAAATTCATAATAAGTATGAAATTATCGTCTTTACACACCGCATTCTCTTTACTCTACACTGATGATGTATCAATCATCACAACGACAATGATAATTGTATGACACCATGTCACTACAATATCAACACTCCAGTCGTAAACCAACCCTAGAGTATACACAGTTTTCCTTAACTGATCTAAATAGATCATCTATCTACAATGAAGGATATTTTCTTTCAACAACTATCGCATTCCATCATCGATAATCGATGCATAATTTCAAAGGTCCATCCCTCTTTTAACAATGAGTTCTGGATCCTTCTCAAGGAGGAATATTGGGATAGATAAATATCCCCTCTAACATCTCCTATAATCGCAACTCACGTTCTTCTAATTTTCATAGTGTTTAACAACACTGATACCAACAAAATTTATCATTCATATGAAGTATTCAATATCGACACTATCTCCAAAAATCACTCTGATAGCTTACTCCACTTGCCTATGCAACGACAAGGCTAGTAGGTCATCCGAAACTACATCCGAAGGCTCTCGGATTATACGCACATCCGAGAGACATATCATACCATAATTTCAACAATTTGACCATCCGTAAGGATATGTCTACAGTAAAGATATGTCTATCCAAGTCTAAAGGCATCCCTTAACTTCTTAATTGTGGGTCCACATCTCACCTGACGGTAGATATACCACCGACCCACAAGTCAGTGTATAGGAACTCTTCTAATTCAAACTGAGAATGTTCTAGACAAAGATACCTGTAAATACAAGCATCTCTCAATATATTAACCTAGAGGGTAAACCAACGTAATACCCTGTACAATCAATTATCTGTCGATCCGATCTAAAGGCTCCCCACAGGTCTCGACCTTTCTCCGAAGAGAACAAGATCAGATCCAACAGTCCGCGACAAAGCGGTCGCATTTCTGTGATGAATAATTCGAGGATTTTCCAAGATCATCTGATCTCCATCACTTAATCCTATGAGCTGCAACTATAGAATACCGAGTAGATACAACCATCGTCGTATACTCTCTCCTCTGTACAAAGCAAATCACATCTGGAGGTAACTGTTGTTGCCTGCATGAGTCTTCTACGATATCTCCTACTGATGCTGCTTCTGTGCTGATCTCTGCTGAAGGGTAGTATCAAGGAACTACAACCACGCCTGAGGTAGTAGGTTGCTGCTGATGAGATAATCCAATCTTCTGTGCTGATCTCTACTGTCGAGATGATGCATCATCCTCCCGGAATACCATCGATAGTCTTCAACTGAGTCTTCAAAGTATAGCTTCTCAAATGTACTGGTTGCTTACAATAGCAATAGATGAACTGATCCAACAGATAATCTAACTTCGCGTGTCTTCGTAATCTGCACTGCACACACATAATCTCTTCGGAGTCTTTATTTTGATTTCGCTGATGTGCACGAGAACATCCTGATGATCTACAGTTGGTCTTCTATAATTGGAAAATAGCTCAAGGCATATGACTCCGATCTTTCTCCTTTTATCCAACAGTCGGAGACTTCTGACTCTAATAAGTTGATCAGCCATATCTGCTTACCGGTCTCCAACTCTTAAACACTTGTACGAAGTCATTTCTAAACTCCTGTCTCAATCCAACTTCTTCTGGCAAGATCTGGTAGAAGATCCCGGCATCCTAATCCAACTATAAGCCAATAACTCTGGGTGGCTTAAATTATCCATTCATCTTCTTGAGCTATTAGGTGGTCGTAACCTCTGCAAGTCTCACGACTCTGCACAGTACACTAATACTAATTGATCACCCTTTCTTGAAGCTTAAGAATTCCTTACAATGTGTCACTAAAAGTGACACGGGAAAATACTCTCTTTCAACATCACTAAACCATGATCAAGTGATATATTATTTTCTGCATTTATCACCAAATACCGGCTTGATCCCGATAATGGTATGCAAGTACCTCTACCTTCTCTGTATAACCCAAGTTAAGTACTCAAAAGTAGCTTCAAAGTTATACAACCCAATACGTACAACTCAGGGATAAAAATCCCTATGAAACACCGTAAACTAGCCTTCCGCTATCTGCATCAATAATATCCTACTTGTCTTATCCATTACCCATCAGGTAATGATCTGACTAGTACCATTAGTGAAAATCCCTAAGACTATAGTCTTTGATTTTTCACAAGAAATGTGATGACTTGACCCCTGTTTTCCGACTCGGTATCAGTTGGCTCTCAAAGGTAAATCACCTTTTCGACACAGGTTCAAGACTCACAGACTCAACAAGTCGTTCTCATGGTCAACTCATACCATGGTTACGAACAATAACCAACACACTGCAGGTTATTCCCTGTTATATACACTAAATGCATAACCACCAAAACCGGGAGTATAAACCCTATCGGCAACTCCGGTTGGTCGCCTCAGTGGGCGACTTCTACTACGAGTCTGTATAGGTATAATAACTCTAGATGTATACACCTATTGATCAAGTTTAGATCAACATCTAACTAAATATATGTTATCAAGGATTCTTACCTCATGCTTCTTGGAGCTCAGGCAGCTGCCCATCTCATCTCAGAAAACCAAAACCGAAACAAATCGACTCCCAAGAATCCAAGACTCGACAATAAAACAACATTGTATGACATCGCAGAACCTAGGGCTCTGATACCACTAAAGTTGTCACGCACCGAGAGTATGTCGTGCCAAAAAGCAAACAGACGACATCTCCCGTGTACATGGTGACATCTCGTGTTAATACAAGGCCCGTAGGCCCACAATAACAATAACATATACAAATAAAAACATAACAACATAACAAAACACAGTGGAAACTAATACAATGACATACCCATAACCACACATATACAATACAACCACACACCATGCATACCGGTATGACTAACACCAGAACATGAAGAAAACCTCGTCAAAACCCGCACCAACATGTGCGTACATCACATAACACATAACACCATGAAAACTTAGAATACATAACAAGACATATGAAAAAAAACCCAAAATCCCAAACTCTCAGAGTTGAGATGAGACGATGCCAGCCAGCGGTGCTCCAAGTCTATCATGAAGTTGGCTACCTATTACCTGGGCGACAGAAAAAACCAGGGTCCGTGGTGGTGAGTAAAACTCAGCAGGTAATAGGAAAACATGTATATATCCATATCACATGTAATTTGATAGAAAAATCTATAGGTATATCAGGTAAAACTAACTTGATAACATATCCATGTATATACCTTCTAACCAAAAGCCAATATAAAATGCAGACATACCTGAACGTCTGTTACGCTATACCTATCCAACCTGATCACATATCCCCAATATATACATGTACAGGAAGTCTGCTCTAAACCATATCACGACATAAATATAGGTCAAAGAATGCAATAGACAATCCAACAACTATACAGGTATCCTACACGACCGTATAAGCGATGCGGGTAACATGTATGAAGATGATGTACAACCAAATGCAAGAAGCATAGTACAATCAAATGCAGTATCACAATAAGAATATATATATAGACTGCATCTATATATGTATACTAATCACAATCATCCATATATATATATATACATGCATATATGTATATATATGGCAATATGCAAAAATGTCATAAGTCACGGCAATGCAGCATGCATGGTCATGTCGGCTCACCCTAAAGCTACCATGACCCCAGTGTGGTCTCGGTGGCTCGAGCATGACAACTGTCTCAACTCAACACCAACCACTACTCTCGAGTGGCCGAGTGGGTAGTATGATCGAGTAGCATATAAGCGTGAAGAGCAAGCTACACGATGGGGGTCCCTACTGTTGGCCACTTCGACAGTCACTACCCATGAGTGGTCGAGTGCCACACATGTAGGACTACGACACGCAAATTCAACTACCACCGTCTATAGTGGTAGAGTGCGGCACCATAATGCTCTGCCCTCACACCGGTTACTCCTCTTATGAGTAACCGTGGAGGCAGGATGACTGACGACCCTCTCAACCATAAGGGAGACCACGTCGCTAGCATGCATGCAAATGACATGAATGAAATGTCTCACATACAGACATCCACCATAGACTCTCTATTCTACAGAGAGTCATACTAATCAGATCAACGCACTCTCTATTCTGTAGAGAGTCATAATCAACTGATCATAACACTCTCTATCCTGTAGAGAGTCATACCAATCTAAACGATGCACTCTCTATCCTGCAGAGAGTCATACTCAACTGATGGACGCACTCTCTATCTTGTAGAGAGTCATACTTACTGATCGACGTACTCTCTATTCCGTAGAGAGTCGTACTCAAACTGATTATATCAAGCTAGGACCACCGGTCCGTAGCGACACACTAAATATCATTCACCTGATCATTTACATAATACATGGTCGGTGGTAAACATGCAACCTAAGGGTACTAGAATTAACCCTAGGTTCAAGATATTATCTACCTATGGATAACCTTTTTGCCCAATTTACAGTCAGGTTGTCATCCAGACTTTACTATTTGCACTTAACTAAACAAATTCTAGGTTACTTACATCACCTATATATATAACTCCTAATCATGATAAAATCAAACATGATAGCAGCAATGGAGTTAATAGCCAAAGGTAAGGTATCAAGCGCAAGAGTAAATAGATCAGAGTCAAGGTAACATGATCATATAAGATGATCATGCATCTAAATCTACATGCATTAAAACTACCTGACCAGGGAAAGAATTACCCGCCTGCTAAATAGCTCATGCTAGATATCCACCTGTGCAAACATCTATCACCAATCAAGATCCTGCAAAAGAACACATAGAACATAACTAAGTTCTATTTTACATCGAATGATTGAATCGAATCCTACATCGATCATTATATCCAACTAATTCAACATTCTCCAACCTTAATCAGATTAAATTCACCGTATCATTCATGAGTCAATTCTAGCATCAACTATAAAGGTAACACATCCTACTTCATAACAATACCAAATCAAAGCTTACCTTACAATTGTTGCAATCAACCATCACTTCTTGATCCTCATTAGATCTGAATCCCATAATCAAATTGGGAACCAATTCCAACTCTGATCTACCAATCCTACAAAGATACTGCTATATTACCATTCATTAACTTAATCAACGTACAATTAGCCAAATCCAAATTGAAACTTACCTAGTTTCAAAGTCATAACATCATCCCGTAGTTGCCTCCCATTTTGACCAATTCACAGATCGCAACCCACAACCAAATCACTACAAGCAACCTATGTTGCAACTTAGAAATATGATAGAATCATAAATCAAAACAACTTTACCTCAAATTCAACCCACCTATCCCAATCCCGCGGAAATGGCAAATCCATGAGATAAGAAACTCTCCTCCTTAAACCCTAGCTTAACTCATGAGACACTAAAATTCTAGATCGGGAATACTCACCGAAACGCAGGCCAATAGCTTAGAAATCACCATAGAGAAACAAGTCAACTAAAAATAGTTCAGATTGGTGACTTGGATCGGAAATTCTGTGGAGAAGACAGATTGCCAAATAGAGCCTACTGTGGAACCCCTGGCAAAGACATCGATAGATGCCGACATTACGGTTTGTGCACCGTTGATGATAGGTGGCAAGGTCGATCGCCTCCCTGACCTTGATGAACATCAGAAGCAACGATTGACTGAGGCAACAACAACATCACAGAAGGGGCATCACCATCCATGATCAATGTTGGCCGGCGACCCTTATTGCTTGTGGATCAGAGGAGAAAGGTGACCACGACAAATCACTCACGCTGAAAGGAACCGAGGAATCACAACCAACCCTAATGCAGTCAGAACTGGCGGTGATGTAGAGGACTGCGACGATCCCAGAGGAGGATCGATTGGGAGAAGAGAGGCGATGACAGACAAAGCTCTTAGCTACTGAAAACGAGTCAACGGAGCTCAAAGAGATGGCAGCGAAATCATAGCGATTGGCACTGTCAGTCCAGCGACAGAGATCAAGAAATCCCGGGGTGGAATAGGGGCATCAGATCTCTCACGGTTGCGGCTAGTGGTGCGGCGACGGCGAGTGGCACGGCAAGCGTGCGATGCACAAGGGCGACGAGGCTTGCGTGGTTGGCCATGGTTGGCTGGCTGTTGCAACTGCAATGGCCGGCGACACCTACTGATGCTGGATCGGAAGAAGAATCGAGCAGTGCTCGTGAGTTCGGGAGAAGAAGAAGATGCCAACGATGAAGCTTGCGCACGAGAAAAATGGGGGAAAATGGTTCGCTGCGTGAGAAATCGAAAGGAACGGAAGTGGATTGGCCGACACAAATGGGAAGGAGAGAAATCATGAAACGGAAGTAAAGATGAAACCGCAGCGAAGAGAAAACGGTAGAAGGAAAGAGGGTCGGGTTTTTGGGGATAACAGGTAGGATTTTTAAACCCTATAAGCAGATAACCCAAATAGGTTTTCCCAAAGCCTATTAAATCTTTCCCTAAAAATACCGTAGAAACTCCATTTAGTTTCAGAAAAATTTCTAAAAATTCCTGAAAAATTCCACAAGATAATTTATTAATTAATAGAGAATATTTTATTATATTTTTTTTCTGGTATTTTACACGATGAGTCTTCTAGGCTTTGTGTAACCCATGTTTGTGTCACCATGACCTCCTTTTTATTCTCCTTCTTGTCCTTCTTCTTCTTTTCTTTTTCCTCCTTTTTCTTTAGCTCCGGGCAATTTGGCTTAATGTGCCCCTTTTTATTGCAACCATAACAAGTAACATTAAGAGTAGAAATTGAACTACTAGAGGTTTTACCTTTGGAGGATTGGAACATCCTCCTCACATCTTTTTGGTGAGTTTTCTTGACCTCCCACCAAACTTCTTTACATAGTGAGCTACCTCACTAGCCGATAGCTCCTCATCACTACTTGAAGATTCTTCCTCTGACTCGGATGATGAAGAAGCTTCCTTCTTTTCCTTTTTCTTCTTGTCCTTCTTGCCTACAACAAGAGCTATACTCTTTTCTTTTGAAGAGGTGTTAGCTTGATCATGCAATTCGAATTCACAAAAAAGTTCATCTAATTTAACTAATGAAAGGTCCCTAGAAACCTTATAAGCATCTACCATCGATGCCCATAAGGTTGTTCTAGGGAAGGCTTGAAGTACATACCTCACAAGGTCTCGGTTGTCGACCTTCTCACCTATCATGTGTAGCCCATTTACCACCTCCTTGAATCGACCGTGCATTTGGCTCACGGTCTCGTTGGCCTTCATGGTGAAGATTTGAAGTTGACCTATCAAGAGGTCTCTCTTGGCTCTTCTTGTTTCCTTCGATCCCTCGTTGAGCTCAATTAGCTTCTCCCAAAGCTCCTTTGCCGATTCGAAGGGTCCCACTTTGCTTAGTTGCTCTTTAGACAAACCACATTGAAGTGTGTTTTTTTCTTTGGCGTTATCTTAAGCCTTCTTGGCTATATCCCTTGTCCAATCCTTGGTTGGTATAGGCGCTCTGTGTTCATCGACCGACTTCTCGAATCCATCTACAATACTAAACCAATTCTCAATATCGTTCATAAGATAGTATTCCATCCTACCATTCCAATATCCGAAATCATTGCCGTCGAAGAATGGAGGCCTCACCGTGCTATACCCCTCTTGAAAAGCCATTGTGCTCCGGTTGATGGTTAGATCTTCCAATGTGATCTGGGCTCTGATACCACTTGTTGGAGATCTTTGGAAGGCTAGGGGGGGTGAATAGCCTCTTTTCATTTCTACACAAATGGTTAGCGGAAGCAAAACAAAAACTAAATGAAATTAAGAAACTAACAAGACAATCGCTAACAAAGAAGAGTTTACGTGGTTCGGAGATTAAGCTCCTACTCCACGACGATCCTTAAGGTGGATCAATCCAAGAAATTCTTCACTAGAAAGCTTCCTTTACAAACACTCTCCTCTTCTTTACAATTGATGAAAATGAAGTTTAGAGAAGATGAGGATTTAAAACTCTTAGAAAGCTTAGAAATTCATGGGGAGCTTGAGAGTAAGGTTGGAAGATAAGTACTAGCCTCATCAAGCACCCCATGGCCTCTTTTTATAGAGAAGAGGTTGTTTTTCCCATTGAGCCTCGATCAGTTGACTGATGGCCTCCATCAGTCGACTACTGCTATAGCTAATGCAATCCAATGGCTTCTGACGAGACGGATTCACAATCGTCATTGTCCAATGGGAAGCTGATCAGTCGATTGATCATACCATCAGTTGGCTGATTTAGCGACCAGTCGAGTGCTCCAAGTGATCACTCGACTGACAACCTTTCTGTGATGAAATTCTCTTACAGTAGTCGACTAATAGGTATAGCAATCAACTGATAGGTGGACCAGTCAATTGCCAAACCCTAGCAGTCGACTGTTGGCCACCGAACTCAGCCACCTTCAGTCGAGTGACTGAGTAGTCGACTGAGACGAAGCACCAGTCGACTGATACTCTTCAAGTATGAATAAATCATACTTGAATTAAACCCTTAGACCTAAACTTAATATTCTAGCTCTTCCTTCAGCTTTGTGCCTCCAGGATCCCTCCAAGTCTGCGACTCCTTCATCCTTGCGCTTGCTTCCAAGAGTTTCCATCGGTTTCGTCATGTCTTGGGTTTCTCTTTTGCCAAAGGACCGCTTGGACTTTACGCTGCCAAGACTACATGCTTGGTCTTTGTTGGGTTTTTGGCACCGCGGCGTGTGTGTGTTCGATCATGTTTCGTAAATATGAACACAGCGGAAGCAATAAAATTAATAAATCTACATTTATTACAACACACACAACACACGCATGCATATTACAACAAGTGTAGACATAACCATAAATTTAAATTTGCAAAAAAAGGAAATTTATCTACGTTATACCTTTCGTATGACGTGTAGCGGGAACGGCATCAACCGAAACGATCCTCGCTAGAATCGTCTCTATCCGTATCCACGCCGAGTTCCTCGAGATGACTTCGCTAAGCCACGAGCTTCGTCTTCGTATGGGTTACTAGCCTCGTGTTGAAGACGACGTGATCGAGAGATGATCACGATCCGAATACAAATTCGGATCCTAATACGAGTTCTCAAAACTCGCTTCTCCGGAGAGGTATTCGTCAACCAATTGATGAATCCTTTGTCCTCCACCTCAGAGGATTACCGGAGATCGAATCCCCGGTAAGTTAGCCACTGTCGGAGCTCTAACCGTCGTCCAAACGACGCTTCGACGAGAGGAGAACAAGCTGTCCAGAAAACTGGACAGCTTTGGTGGAGGAGTAGGCGCCGGCCAAAACAAGGAAGCCAAGTGCTCACCTTTGTTGGATTGAAAGTGTCGCTAGAGGGGGGGGGGTGAATAGCGATACGGTGTCGTTAAAAACTTTTGCAATAAGTAAAAAGCAAGTAGAGAATGCACAGCGGAAATATAAAGTAGACAAGATATTTTTACGTGGTTCACAATCTTTCGATTGCTAATCCACGGCCCTAGTGATCCTTGATCACGTACGGAGGGCAATTCACTAAAACCACTCCTCCTCGTTGGAGGTAGGAGCAACGATTACAAAAAGAAATCAAGGCAAAGGGACACTCCCCCTTTCCTTGTTACGATTAAAGCACAAAGACAATTTAAAGAAGTAGAACTTAAATAAATATACCGACAACTCTTATAAGTAGAAGATGTAGCTTTCGTTGTCGGCGGCACTTCGTCGTAGCAAATGTGAGTAGTAGTAGCGGCGTTACGACGGCGTGTTGAGAGCTCTTTTTTTCTTTTTTTGCTTGGAGTGAACATGTCTATTTATGGATATTGATCTATGAATTTAGACATAGGTAGTGTCCAAGGTGAGGTTCTTATCCCTAACTCAAGGATGAGGTGTTTCATCCAACCACCTTGTGCCACCTCCAACCTTCTTGTGCGCCAACTCAAGGATGAGGTGTTTCATCCAACCACCTTGTGCCACCTCCAACCTTCTTGTGCGCCAACTTGAGGATGAGGTGTTTCATCCAACCACCTTGTGCCACCTCCAACCTTCTTGTGCGCCAACTCAAGTATGAGGTGTTTCATCCAACCACCTTGTGCCACCTCCAACCTCCTTGGGCGCCAACTTGTTGGAGCCATTCAACTTGTGCCACATCATGGGAGCCAACCATCTTGTGCCAACTCACCTTATTTTGGGCGTCCACCACAAGGAAGCTTGGTGATGGTTTGGATGTCCACCTTGATGCCACATCACCCTTTGTACCAAAACACGAGTCAAGTCCAAATTTACCCCTTGAAGTTCGAGCTCTTCTAGTGGAACTTGACTAGCGATGTAAGTCAAAGGGTTTTGGATCAGCATAAGTTAGCTTAAAATATAAAGTACGATGGTTCTAACCATCCGATCTCACCCTAGACCTTCCATTGGAGGTATTGGCCGGATCTACGCTAACGACCTTGCTTCGCTTTCACACGAGCTTACCTTGAGCCTCGCTGCCTTCACCCGAGTACCCTGGCTTCCTCCAAGTCCTCAAGGCGTTGCCCGACCACCTCGGTTCCCACCGGGTGTCGCAGACCTTCCGCTCAACTTTAGCATTTCTGCACACTTAATTGAGCTCGTAAGATAACAAATATACCCTTAACTATTGAGCCTTTTGCCATAATCAAAATACCGGTTCGACTTTGGTGCCCACTGCACCAACAACCTTTTCACCGAAGCCTAGGAAGATCACTGGAGGGTCGCCGGAGGATCACCGGCAAGGACTTGGACGGCGGCACAAGAGCTGGGCGGCAATGGAGGTTGGCGCCGTGAACTCCAAGGAGGAGGTGGGCGGCAATCTTAGGGCTAGGGTTTAGGATTAGGGCTTAATTATCCCTTAAGCCCTCTTTTATAGAGAACTAATTCTTTTAATGGTTATTGGATCATAACCATTAGGCCCGTTAACCCGCTCCATTAAGATAAGTTAAAATAAACCAAACCATGATGGTTTATTTTAAGTTAAAACGAACTGAACCAACTTTTGGTTCATTCGTTTAAAATAAACCAAACACTTTGGTTTATTCTCCTCCATTGGATTAGAACCAAACCATTTTGGTTCATCCATTACGTCTTCATAAGACTCGGCCCATCCACGCTTCCATTGCGACTGAAACGATTTCATGCTCGCTTTATGTTTGGTCCAACCAAACCTAGTTTCTCTCGGTCTGAGAATCCCATTCTCAAGCTCGTTTTAAATCCTTCGGATTATGCTCGTTGTACGTGTGACTAAATAGGTTCTCGGTTTATGTTGGCCGTCTATAATTAACCATTAATTATAGAACGATCATGAGTGGCACCTAGTAGTACATCATGATCCCTAATTAACTGAAAAAATCAACGGTTGATCCAGAACTATTTCTGAAACCCTTCAGCAGCTCGAATGATTCATTCCCCATTCCCTTCACTCATCTTATACCCACTTGGTTCAGGACATGGTCTATAGTGTCAGTCCCCACTAGGCTGACTACGTCACACCTAGCCCAAGTATCATTTCCTCGTCCTACGGATTCTAGTTACTCCACATGTAACGAAGAGTACCTTACTCTAAACATGTAATGCTTTGGCCAAAGACTTTAGTAACAATCCGACGAGAGGCCATGGGTATACATCTCCTCGCAAGGAGTGGTGAATCCTTTATAGGCTATTCAAACACCTTCGATCACTTCGACTTATACCTAATCATCCCGGGTCCACATCTCCTTAGAGATGTTTGCTTAAGATGTCAAAGCATAAGTCTCTATGATCAAGATGACTTGAATACCGCAAGTCAAAGGAACATCGCACTTAAGCCACAGTAAGAACTTCATTGACATATCTATATATGCAGTGAACCATATGAAGTCTTACGGCTGGTCACTCAAATGAACTAGTTACCATAACTAGCATCCACGATCAACTCTGGACATCACAATGTCTCCAGCCAGTGAGAATCAGCTGCTTGGATACACCAAGGAGTATACCTCGTGCTAGTCTCGACAGAATTGATGGTGTCCAAATCCATCAATTCATCAACTAGGGATAATTCCGATACATCACAATTACACATGTAGAGATACTCACTAGTTGTGATCCAATCACAAATTCTCTCATGCTGTGAATCGTATCGTGGACATTCAGTAAATGAGTTTAAGATCCAATCAAATACATAAAACATGTATACTCAAATAGTGAATCTTCATTTATCATATAAATGGTTCATACATAAGGCGATTGTCTTAGGACATCTCTCATATATTACTAACAGACTCCCACTTGGCCTAATGCCAATCGCTACGGTATCCAATACCATAAGCTCGAACATGACCCTCAAACTTATTTTGAGGTAATGCCTTAGTCAAGGGATCCGCTAAGTTCCTTTCAGTGGGAATTTTCTCGATTTGTATTTCGTTCCTACTGATGATCTCTCTGATAAGATGATAGCGGCGAAGCACATGTTTGGATCATTGATGAGACCACATCAAGTTCGGAGATGAACTTCTTGATCCAAACCGAACCGCTGCTTCCAAAGCTGCAATGTATTCTGCCTTAGTGGCAGAATCTGCTATAGTGTCAAGCTTGGAACCTTTCCAACTTATTGCGCCTCCATTCCAGGTGAATACATACCCAGACAAAGACATGGAATCATCCTTGTCTGTCTGGAGCTGGCATCCGTATACCCACGTATCGCCATGTACCCTTCTCCATATATTAGGAACGCATCCTTAGTTCTTCTTAAGTACTTAAGGATCGTCTTAACAGTCACCCAATGATCCATTCCTGGATCAGACTGGTATCTGCTCGTGACACTCAGAGCATACGATACATCGGGCCTTGTACATAACATAGCATACATGATAGATCCTATTGCGGATGCATAGGGAATCTTACTCATGCAAATCCTCTCGTCTTCTATGCGCGAACACATAGACTTCGAAAGGTGTACCCCATGCCTGATGGGTAGGAAACCTTTCTTGGATTCCGACATGCTAAACCTCTTTAGCACTCGGTCTATATATGTTGACTGCGAAAGACCAAGCAACCGTTTCGATCTATCTCTATAGATCTTAATCCCGAGGATGTAGGTTGCTTCTCCCAGGTCTTTCATGGAGAATGTCTTGGATAACCAAACCTTCACTGACTGTAAGATTGAAACATCGTTTCCTATAAGTAGTATGTCATCGACATACAATACTAAACACGATCGACTGCCTCACTAACCTTCTTGTACACACAAGGTTAAATGCGATTTTGTGAGAAATCAAACTTTTTATAGTCTCATCAAAATGGATATTCCTCTCGGATGCTTGCTTCAATCCATATATGGATATGGACCGCAATTTGCATACCTTGGTTTTATCAACCGATGTGAAACCTCAGTCAGTATCATATACACGTCCTCGAGCGAGTTTCCATTAAGGAAAGTTGTTTTCACATCCATCCGCCATATCTCATAATCATAATGAGCCGCTATGGCGGGAGCATCCGAATGGAATTTAAGCATAGCTACAAAGTAATAGGTTTCGTCATAATCAACACCTTGTTTTTGATGATATCCTTTCGCCACCAATCTAGCCTTATAGGTAATCACATTACCATCCATGTCGGTTTTCTTCTTGAAAACCCACTTGCACCCTATAGGCTTTATCCCTTCAGGTGGGTCAACCAAGTTCCAAACTTGGTTTTCATACATGGAATCCATTTCCGACTTCATGGCACCAAGCCACTTATCCCTTTCTGAACTTGTCAGCACTTCTTCATAACTGGTAGGCTCCTCATCATCAATGAGTAACACGTCGTTCGATTCACTTACGAGAAATCCATATCTCTCAGGAATATTGCGTGTTCTACCAGATCTACGAAGATGTGGTGTTACAATAGGTCCAACCGATTGCTCATCACTATGAGTTGTCGGCTGTTGTCCTTCACCAGGTATCTCATCAATGTCTATTTAAGTCTCTTGAGCCACCTCAAGCTCGACGACACTCCCACTGTTTTCTTGCAAGAGAAACTCTTTCTCTAGAAACACAACATGCCTTGAAACAAACACCTTTTGTTCCACAGGATGATAGAATTGGTAACCCCTTGTTTCCTTAGGGTATCCAATAAATAGACATTTATCAGACTTAGCATCCAATTTGTCTGATACAGTCCGCTTCACATAAGCAGGATAATCCCATATCTTTAAGTAAGATACATGAGGTTTCTTACTATTCCATATCTCATATGGAGTAGTTGAGACTACCTTGGTAGGCATTCTGTTTAACAAGTAAATAGCTGTCTGAAGTGCATAACCCCAAAAGGACTTGGGAAGAGTCGCATGATTCATCATTGACCTGACCATGTCCAACAAGGTCCGGTTACGCCTCTCAGATACACCATTATGTTGTGGTGTATATAGCGGAGTCCATTGAGACAATATACCATTGTCTCTTAGATAATCAAGAAACTCTTGACTTAAGTATTCACCACCTCGATCCGATCGAAGTATTTTAATACTCTTATCATGTTGTTTCTCTACTTCATTTCTGAATTCTTTGAACCTTTCAAAGGCTTCAGACTTGTGTTTCATCAAGAACACATACCCAAACCGTGAATGATCATCGGTGAAGGTAATGAAGTAGCTATAGCCTCCCAATGCTTGAGTTGACATAGGTCCACATACATCAGTATGTATTAGTCCTAGTAACTCTCCCACTCGTTCACCTTTTCCAGTAAAAGGTAACTTAGTCATCTTGCCTTTTAAGCATGATTCACATGTATCGTATGAATCCAATTCAAACGATTCCAGAATTCCACATCGGTGTAATTCGGACATGCATTTCTTGCTTATATGGCCAAGACGATAATGCCACATATAGGAGTCTATTTGATTATCCTTTTGAGCACGCGTGTTGCTCGCTTCGATATTGTAAATGTCACTGAATACGTCCAACGTATAAACACCATTGCTTAAAGTTCCAGTCCCATAAAGAACTCCATTCAAAGTTATGTAACAACAATTGTTACTAAAAGTCAAATGGTACCCATTTCTATTTAAACAAGAAATAGAAATGATGTTCTTTATCAACGAAAAAACATAAAAGCAATTGTCCAATTCTAAGACAAGTCCTGCAGGGAGTTTCAACAAATACATTCCGATGGTGAGTGCAGCAACCTTTGCTCCATTCCCAATACGTAAATTTGACTCTCCTTTGACGAGTCTTCTTCTATTCCTTAGCCCATGTATGTCATTACATATATGTGAGTGACACCCAGTATCCAATACCCAAGTGTTTGAGGAAATAGAATGACAATCAATAACGAAGATATCTGAAGAAGATGGGGCATCCGATGCCTTTTCTTCTTCACGGACTCAAGATAAATCTTGCACTTTCTTCGCAAATGGCTCTCCTTGCCATAATGATGGCAAGTTTTCTTTTGTGCTAGTTCTACCTTCTTAGCCCTTCTCTTCTTTCCCTTCTTCTGTTCCTTTGACTTCCTCTTAGAACCTTTCTTCGAGGAATCAACTAACAGCACCGTCCCCTGCTCATGCTTCTCAGAAGACTCCACAGTCTTCAGCATATTGAGCAGTACCATAGATGAACCTTCTAGCATCTCAGAGGTGAAGAGGAGCTTTGAGACTTCGAACCTTTCGAATCTCACTTGCTCATCAACCAACTCACAAAGATGAAGGACTACGATATGAGCATCCATATGCTCATGCTGCTTTCATAGCTTGGGTTCCATCGCGGCTAGCATGATGCAACTCATTTGTTCAGAATCACTCACATGTTTCTGATAGGCCAACAATTGGTCCAGAGTTGCATCGTCACTAGGACGGGCGGGAAGAGGCGCTTCGAGGACATTTGCAAGCTTTTCAACCTTGAGAAAAATTCTCAGGTTTCTAAGCCAGTCCAGGAAGTTAGGCCCAGTCAGTTTGTTCGAATCCAAAATAGTGCGCAAATTCAAAGATGTCACGATCAATTTATTGGCCTAGAAATACAAAACGAGCATATATGAGAAAATGATTTTAAAATGCATCAATATACATTTATAAATCCCATTCATTTTTCGAATTTCAAAAACCCCAAAATCACTTCGGGAGATCGTAGGTCCATCTCCGAATGGGATGATATCCATCATAGATATGAACAACCTTGGAGAGAGTCCAACAAGCCATTCATAACTATGACGGTAGGTATCATCTATACCGATTGCATATCACGTATATGCAACTATCACAATGTGCTATCAACTAATTGAATGTTCACACATACGTTGGGTTGTTAACACATTAACAAGTATGCATCATATGCATAGCACCCAACTTCACCTCCCTTTACATCGACCTTGGAGAGAGTCCAACAAGCCGATGCTCCAGGTTAAAGCCAACCCATTAATCGGGAAATAGTTTTAATATGGTTAGAGCGCATTCAACCAATTAGCCCAGCTTGGAGAGAGTCCAACAACCAAAGCTAACGATTGACCTCTGACTCTTACCATATTAGTATTAAACTATTCCATGGTTTGAACATGTTCGGGTTCGAGCGGGCTTGGATAGAGTCCAACAACCCAAACAAGAAATGGAACTCTGGTTCTAACCATATTAATGGAAGGTGTAGGCTTTAATATTGTTTAAGGGTTTTTATGTCTCATCCTCTTTGCATGCAAATAACTATTATCTACATGGCATGACATACATGACATACATCTACATGTCACGACACGCATGGCATAATGTTATGCATCTAATGCAATTACATGGCATACAATTATGTCATGTATATAATTTCCTTATATGTCATAACTATTTATGGAAATAAAATATGTTTAAGATTTGATTCTCCAAATCAAATCATAATTAAATTAGGAAACAAATTTCCAAATCTAATCACATATTTTATTCATGGAATTATTTGATTAAGGAAAATCTATTTAGGAAACCAATTTCCTAAATCATTAAAACTACTTATGGAAATAAAATATTTTAAGATTTGATTTCCCAAATCAAATCATGATTAAATTAGGAAACAAATTTCTAGAATCTAATCAAATATTTTATTTATGAAAAATATCAATTTCCATAAATACTTCCAACTTTTCAAAAGTGGAAGATTTCCATAAATACTTCTAGACTTTCCAAAATTGAAAAATTTCCATAAATACTTCTAAATTTCCAAAATTAGAAAATTTCCAGAAATACATTATGACTATCGCAAAACCATTTTTACGATTATGTCAAAACACAACCTGGGCTCTGATACCACTGTTGGGTTTCCGGTACCGCGGTGTGTGTGTTCGATCACGTTTCGTAAACATGAACACAGCGGAAGCAATAAAATTAATAAATCTACATTTATTACAACACACACAACACACGCATGCATATTACAACAAGTGTAGACATAACTGTAAATTTAAATTTGCAATAAAAGGAAATTTATCTACGTTATACCTTTCGTATGAAGTGTAGCGGGAACGACATCAACCGGAACGATCCTCGTTAGAATCGTCTCTATCCGTATCCACGCCGAGTTCCTCGGGATGACTTCGCTAAGCCACGAGCTTCGTCTTCATACGGGTTACTAGCCTCATGTTGAAGACAACGTGATCGAGAGATGATCACGATCCGAATCCAAATTCGGATCCTAATACGAGTTCTCAAAACTCGCTTCTCCGGAGAGGTATTCGTTAACCAATTGACGAATCCTTCGTCCTCCACCTCAGAGGATTACCAGAGATCGAATCCCCGGTAAGTTAGTCGCTGTCGGAGCTCTAACCATCGTCCAAATGACGCTCCGACGAGAGGAGAACAAGCTGTCCAGAAAACTGGACAACTTTGGTGGAGGAGTAGGTGCCGGCCAAAACAAGGAAGCCAAGTGCTCACCTTTTCACCGAAGCCTAGGAAGATCACCGGAGGGTCGCCGGAGGATCACCGGCTGAAGCTTGGACGCCGGCAAGGACTTGGACGGTGGCACAAGAGCTGGGCGGCAATGGAGGTTGGCGCCGTGAACTCCAAGGAGGAGGTGGGCGGCAATCTTAGGGCTAGGGTTTAGGATTAGGGCTTAATTATCCCTTAAGCCCTCTTTTATAGAGAACTAATTCTCTTAATGGTTATTGGATCATAACCATTAGGCCCGTTAACCCGCTCCATTAAGATAAGTTAAAATAAACCAAACCATGATGGTTTATTTTAAGTTAAAACGAACCGAACCAACTTTTAGTTCATTCGTTTAAAATAAACCAAACCCTTTGGTTTATTCTCCTCCATTGGATTAGAACCAAACCATTTTGGTTCATCCATTACGTCTTCATAAGACTCGGCCCATCCACGCTTCCATTGCGACTGAAACGATTTCATGTTCGCTTTATGTTTGGTCCAACCAAACCTAGTTTCTCTCAGTCTGAGAATCCCATTCTCAAGCTCGTTTTAAATCCTTCGGATTACGCTCGTTGTGCGTGTGACCAAATAGGTTCTCGGTTTATGTTGGCCGTCTATAATTAACCATTAATTATAGAACGATCATGAGTGACACCTAATAGTACATCATGATCCCCAATTAACCGAAAAAATCAACGGTTGATCCATAACTATTTCTGAAACCCTTCAGCAGCTCAAATGATTTGTGCCCCATTCCCTTCACTCATCTTATACCCACTTGGTTCAGGACATGGTCTATAGTGTCAGTCCCCACTAGGCTGACTACGTCACACCTAGCCCAAGTATCATTTCCTCGTCCTACGGATTCTAGTTACTCTACATGTATCGAAGAGTACCTTACTCTAAACATGTAATGCTTTGGCCAAAGACTTTAGTAACAATCCGACGAGAGGCCATGTGTATACATCTCCTCGCAAGGAGTGGTGAATCCTTTATAGGCTATTCAAACACCTTCGATCACTTCGACTTATACCCAATCATCCCGGGTCCACATCTCCTTAGAGATGTTTGCTTAAGATGTCAAAGCATAAGTCTCTATGATCAAGATGACTTGAATACCGCAAGTCAAAGGAACATCGCACTAAAGCCACAGTAAGAACTTCATTGACATATCTATATATGCAGTGAACCATATGAAGTCTTACGGCTGGTCACTCCAATGAACTAGTTACCATAACTAGCATCCACGATCAACTCCGGACATCACAATGTCTCCAGCCAGTGAGAATCAACTGCTTGGATACACCAAGAAGTATACCTTGTGCTAGTCTCGACAGAATTGATGGTGTCCAAATCCATCAATTCATCGACTAGGGATAATTCCGATACATCACAATTACATATGTAGAGATACTCACTAGTTGTGATCCAATCACAAATTCTCTCATGCTGTGAATCGTATCGTGGACATTCAGTAAATGAGTTTAAGATCCAATCAAATACATAAAACATGTATACTCAAATAGTGAATCTTCATTTATCATATAAATGGTTCATACATAAGGCGATTGCCTTAGGACATCTCTCATATATTACTAACAGTCTTACACTGCTAAGACCTTGCCTTTGGTCTTCCTTTGTCAAGGTCCACTTGGAATTTACATCGCTAAGACTACATGCTTGGTCTTACGCCGCCAAGACCTTCCCTTGGACTTCCTTTACCAAGATCATACTTGGAATTTCCTTTACCAAGTCTTAACACTTGGATTTCCTGTCACTTAACACGTTCACGGTTATATCACAAAACATTGCCCAACTATAGATGATTATTCAAACATCAAAACATATAAATGCTTGGGGCATTGTTGCACCAACAAATCATTCTTAGTCTATTCAGGATGGATTGAAGTCACCATGTTTGTTAACCTGTGTAATATTTGAGGCCATGAATGCTTGAGTCTTTGAGATTTGATAATTCTAAGTAACATTCTTTCATGATTTTCTATGTATGCTTGGGAATTGCTAAGAAAATATATTTTTTAGTTTACTTTAATTTTCTTTACTTGCTCGGGACGTGCAAGAATAAGTGTGGGTGTACCATTTTATTGTATTATTTTGGTCCTTAATTTCACTGTTTTTATCCTCTCGAGTGATTAATTATCGATTATTTGCATGTTTTATGAGTTGGATCTATTTTTGGACCTTATTGTAAATTCTCCTAAATTTTGGACTTGTATACAAATTTTACATCTTAATTGTAGGAGATCGAGATGAGCCAATGGACTAGACTTGAGATAGATCAAATGTGGCTTCATCTAGGGTCATAAAGGACATTTCAATATGGATTAATCTGAGCCATTCATCAAGATCAGAAGAGTTTAATCAAAAAATTCATATCTGTTCAATCCTGACCGTCCAATGAGAATTGATTGATTTTGAGCCATCTATCCAGGTCTGGAGCGATCCGGTCCATACATTATGATCCACACATCTTGGCTGTTCATACGGATAATTTGATCTTGACCACTCATTCAGATCTAATAAAATCTGCTCATTCTAAATCAGATAAATATGGACTGTCGAATGAGATTTAGGATTTGGATTAAATCTCCAATTTTCTTCATCGCGTGGGGGGGAGGGGGGGCTTCTTCTCTTCTCACGCAATGAGTTACTGCTTCTCCACCACCGATTCTTCTTCCTAGCATCGTTGACCACTCCTTTCCACCACCAAGGTCGGCAGTGGCATTCCATCTCTTCACCGCCATCACCTCCGATTGCCATCCACCCTCGTTCCACCACAGGGCAACCGCTTCTTCACCGATCTCTGCCGAAGCCACCACCACTTCCTCAGCAATTCCAGCACCTCTAGCCAACGACCTTCATAGCTCCGACAAACTTCTTTCCAACTGCCGTCATCTTTTCTATTCCTCCGGCAGTAGCTCCACAACCTTCTACACCATTTTACAGCAATTCCAGCACCTCCAGCCAGCTCCTATTTTAGATTTTGGACAACCAATTGCAAGCTCATCGACGTGTTTGATGATTTTCACTTTAATTTGTTGAATGCTTGTAATCAAATTCAGGTTCCATGTTTGGTTTGCATGTACTCGATTTACTTTGTTTCATGTCTATTTAGTGTTCGATAAAATGTTTCTTTGAGTAATGAGGTTTTAGTTGGTTAGGTTAGATTTAATTTCATGTTTTGCTTTGCTCTCATGTTATTCGATATTTCAATTGTTAAAATTTCTGCACTTTCTTTATGTTTTTAAATTCTATTGTTTGAATACTTAGTTTAGGTTTTCTTTAATTCCATCACAATCATAGTTTAGTTAGATTAGAGTTTGATTATGTGCATTGTCTTTTGTTTAGTAGGATTAACCTTTTAAATTCCAAACCTCCATTTTTAATAGAAAATACAAAGCAATAATTATCAATCCTAAGATTGCTATTCTTTCAATTACACTCATTGGGAAACGATCTGGGGCATTCTCTATACTATATTAGCGTAGAAAGTGTTTGGTAATTAATTTGTAACGGTACCACGACAAAGACTGTTACCAATAGGCTTCATCATGGTTTTTCAAAATGATTTTAATATGTTTTCAAAACCTTATATTGAACCATGGTCCATGGGCTTTGTTGGTGCAGGGGCACCAGATAATCGAACCTAGATTTTGATTATGACAAAGGTTCAAAGGTAAGGTCATATTGTTATCTCATGAGCTGAATTAAGTGTGAAGAAAATGGTTAAGCTAAGGCGAAGGTCAGCGACACTCGGAGAATCCTGAGTCGGGAAACCGTGGTGGTCGGGCGACATCTGGAGAACTTCGTGGGTGTTGAAGAACCTAGGTGGAAGACCGGAAGCAAAGCGACAGGTCATAAAGCACCAGAAGTAAGCACGAGTGTGAAGAAAGATGGGAATGTCGTGTTCTCTGTATGGGGACGACCGTAGGTGGCGATTCGACTAAGACTTCTAGTGGAAGGTCTAGGTCGAGATTGAACGGTAAGAAATCGTCATATTTACCATTTTCCATGCTAACCTCTTACTGCAGGGAAGTGGCTAGGCTGACAGTCGACTGCTGGCTATTGGGCAGTCAACTGATGTGCATCAGTCGACTAATGGAAGGCATCAGTCGACTGATGGTGATGAATCATCCTTTTGTGCTAGGTCAAACAGGATAATGTTTGACGCGGCCACTTCGAGATAAGATAAGGTGCCACCTCGTGATCAGTTCCAAAAGTTGAGGATTTCCAACTATACTTATTCCAAGGCACAAGTCTATAAAAGTAGGGGAGGACTCCAACCCAAAGATCATCCATCTTGCTCTCAAAGTGCTCCCGCAATGCCAAAACTCTAAATGTCGTAACGCCGACGCAATGGCAAGTTCAGAATCTCTTCGTCGACAACAAGTATTGTTTTCATTTACAGTATTTGTGGTTTTAATCGTAACGAGGTGAGGTAGGCTTGTTGCCTCATCCTCGTACTTTCATTTTTGTGATCGTTGTCTCCTACGTCCAACGAGGAGGAGACTTTATAGTGGATTGCCCCTTCATATGCGGTCAAGGATCGCGGTGCCTTAGAGTAGCAACTGCTGGGTTGTGATCCAAGTAAAAATAATGTGTCTATATAGTTTTTGTTCTTTTACTTTCCGCTGCGTCTAAGTTTAATCGAACGAAAAGACGAAAAGTTTTACGCTCGCTATTCACCCCCCTCTAGCGACGCTTCTCGATCCAACAATTGGTATCAGAGCGGGGGCGCTAAGATTTGGTGAAACCACCAATCTAGCACTTTTTTTGGCTTTCTTTTTCGTATTTTTCGATTCGTGAATTACTTCTATTATTTCTCCCGCACTACTAATCCAAGACAAAGTCTTGTTACCCTTTTTTTGGTTGTGTATATGCAAGTATTTCACTTTTGGAGTAGCCGATGGTAAAACGGGCATAATTTTTCATACAAGTGGACCAACAAAACATGCTACCCACCGAATCGAAGCTCTCTGAGAGATCTACATTTTTACGAGGGTTTACCCTCGTAACAAGCTGTCTTCATCCCCAAAAATCAATGTTTAGTACCCTTTCGGGGACATTAAAGGTCGTAAGTTTCTAGTTTTTGTTTAGTTTCATATTTTTTCATTTATTTCTATTTTTTTCCTGCATTACTAATCCAAGACCGAGTCTTGGAATTCCTTTTGGTTTTATTCGTGTTTTGCAAGATAATTAATGGCTCACATTGAGGGGTATAGCACCACTCGACCTCCGTTCTTTCACGGAAATGATTTCCATTATTGGAAAGGTCAGATGGAGTGTTTCTTGAAAACACAAGTCGAGACTTGGATAATAATCCAAACCGGCTTTGCTCTACCCACCAATGATCAAGGAGAGCTTTTTTATTTCGACAAATGGACCAACTCAACCAAGAGGCAAATCGAAGCCGATGCAAAAACAACCCAAATGTTGCAATGCAGCTTGTCCAAGGAGGAGGTCAACCGAATTGGACCATTCATTAGCGCCAAAGACCTCTGGAACAAATTAATTGATCTACATGAAGGTACGTCCGATGCTAAGGTATGTAGAAGATATTTACTATTTAATAAATTTTATAATCTAAAGATGCAGGATCACAAGACCGCTTCGCAACTCCATGCGCGGATCCAAATCTTGAACGGTCTACATGCCATCGGACAAAAGGTAGACAATCAGGATTTAATAAGGTACGCTCTTAATGCTTTTCCTAGGACCACCTTGTGGCCATCTATGGTTGATGTCTACAAGGTGTCTAAAGATTTATCTAAGATTAGGTTAGATGAATTATTTTTGGAATTTGAGTTACATGAATAAACTAACACGGTTTCGGTCGAGAAAGGTGTAGTGTTGTTTGTAGGACGAATACAAAAAGCAAAGAGCAAGATATCTCCCGAAGAAGAAGAATCCGAATCGGAAGGTGAATCCGAATCGGAATTCGAAGAGGAGATGGAGGCCGAACTAGTCAATCTAGTTCGGAGGATCATCAAAAAGAAAAGGGAGCAATTGAAGAGCAAGAAACCCCCACAAACATACACATGCTATGGGTGCAACAAGAAGGGCCATTACAAGTCCAAGTGCCCAAGACTCAAGAACAAGCCATCTCAATCCAAGCAAGCATTTCACACACTGTGGGAGGAGGAAGAAGATCAAAATAATGACTTGATACTCATGGCGAAACCGGTAGAGTCCGAGTCCGAAGCCAACTACAAATCCAACTCCGACTCCGAGGATGAATTCGAGTCAAGACTCAAAGCCGGATCAAAAGAAAACATTAAGATAAGTCGTTCATTAATTGCAAACTTATATCATGCAATTAAATTGCTAAATAGGAAATTGACTAAGTCCGAGTCTAGGGTTGAGTCGTTACTTGAAAAGGTTGAAACCCTCAAGAAAGAGGCTACTCTTGTTGGATCGAAGCGAATCGCTAGAGGGGGGGGGGGTGAATAGCGATAAAACCTTTTTTTTTGTTCGTTCGTTAAAACCCGAGTAGATAATCAATTGCAGCGGAAAGATAAGCAATAAATAAAGGAGACAAATATTTTTACTTGGTTCGTAGCCTTCGGCTACTACTCCAAGGCCCTAGTGGTCCTTGACCATGCACGGAGGGCAAAACACTAAAGAACTCCTCCTCATTAGAGGTAGGAGTTAATCGTTACAAAATAAAAGCAAAAATCTTGAGGTAGAGGGACACTCCCCCTCTCCTCGTTACGATAAAAGCTCCAAGATTTGAAAGTAATGAAATGAAATAAACAACTTAAACCGACGTAATAAAAAGAAAACAATTAAACCTAGACGTCGGAGAAGAAGCAATTCGTTGTCGGAAAGTTGTAGCTTGGCGGAGGCTTTTGGAAGATTAGAATTGATGATGAAACCCTAGGATTGGCCCTCCTTTTATAGCCTTTGAGCCCCTTTTCAAGAGGAACTTCACCCAATAGAGTTTTGGCACATGGCTCCTTGAAAAATGGTGATAAGGCTTGACTCCTCGAGGCTGATCCTTGACCATCAGTCGACTGATGGCCATCATCCGCTCATCGATGGCAACATCACCGAATGCCGACCTCGTGCAATGATCGTTGACGACAAATGAGTCCTCCAAGTCGGGCAATGATCGATGCTAGCTGCAAGGCAAAGTTAGCTTAACAAAAACATTTATTTGACGACCTCCGACCGTCCGATCTCGACCTAGACCACCTATAGGATGTCTTTGGTCGGATCTATGCCTAAGATCATCCTCGTAAAGAGGATATGACCTCACTTACTCTCGCACACACACGAGCTTACCTCGATACTTACTGTGTTGCTTTTGCTTCTGGCCTTCCACTCGATTCCTTTGGCTCCCTCCGAAGTCACTCGAGTGTCGCCCGACCACCGCGGCTTCCTCCGGGTGTCGTTAGCCTTCATCTCCAGCTATAGCAATTTTCTGCACACTCGATTCAGCTTATGAGATAACGACATGAGCTTAACTTTGTATCGTTTGCTATAATCAAAACTCAGGTTCGACTTAGGTGCCTACTGCACCAACAATCTCCCCCTTTTTGATTTATGGCAAACCCACATACAAACTTAAGAAAAATAAATTAAGTACATTAAGTAAAATGAGTATGAGATATGCATGAATGAGCAGGAGTATATAAAAACTCTTTTTCAAGTGCTCCCCCTTGAGGAATCCTCCCCCTTGACCGAGGGTGAGTACTTGAGAAAGAGTTTTAACTCTGCCCCTTGATGTTTTCTACTAAAAAAGAATTAAGTAACCGAAATTACTTAATATTGGCCATAGTGTTTAAAATAAGTTTTAAGTTAAGAAATCAAAAAATTGATTTCTTAACCTTGGCCTTTACTTCTGTTTTGTTAACAAGTTAACTTAAAGTTAAGTAAATTACTTTTTTGTTAACAAGTTAACTAAATGTGTTTAAGTTAAGAATTCTCTTAACTTGTTTTGTTAACTTAAAGTTAAGTAAGCCTTGGCCATAAAAAAAAATTGATCCCTTAACTTTGGCCTTTTTCTCCCCCTTTTGCCATATATCGAAAAGAGTGAGGGTGTGTGTGGAATAAAAAATAAATATTAATTTTAAAGTCCAAGCATGTTCCACATTATTTTAAAAATAATAAATTGAAAATAAGTTCATCTATAAAATGTTCGACTCATATTTGGCTTGATTGATATGAAAGATCAACCAGTCGTAGCCTGCTTAGTATGTATGATTATACTGTGGTTCATAGCGATGCACTAGCTCTACATCCGAACTGTGAGTAAGGTCCTAACATCTCACGCCCATCTACGTGGCTAAGTACACAAACACATTAGTCCTATGTGTTGTGAGATGTATTGGCTCCTTAAATCTATAGGTGCATGATATCTAAGGTAAGTCCTATACTAGTTCCATGAAAAGTGAAAAGTAAGAAATAGTGGTAATATAATTTGCAAAGTCCTATTCTACTACGCACATGCCCAATTTTCGTCTTAATAGACTAAATTCGGCTTCGGGTAGTGGTTTAGTAAATAGGTCTGTCAAGTTAGACTTCGATTCGACGTATTCGAGTTATATGGCTCAGTTGGCCACATGTTCTCGAATGAAATGGTGTTTGACCTCTATATATTTGGTCCTAGAGTGACATATCAGATTCTTAGTAAGATTAATTGAACTAATGTTATCTACGTGAAGTTTAGTATTTGTAAAGTCTAACTTAAAGTCGCGGAGAGTGTGCTTCATCCAAAGAAGCTGAGTGACACACTCACCCATCGCGATGTATTCGGCTTCGGTGGTAGATAAGACAAGTTGTTGCTTCCGTCGCACTAACTTATTAGACTCGAGCCGGTAGAAGTTGACAACAACCACTGACTCTTTCTATCTCGGGCTTACTACGGCATAGTCCGAATCGAATTGGCCAGGTTAGTTGAACTCGGTAGATCTAGGGATACGAATACCGACATTAAGTGTACCCTTTAGATATCTAAGGATCGGCTTGACTAGAGTTAGGTGAGACTCCTTGGCACGGTTTGGAACCTTGCGCACATACTTCTTGCAAATAAGATATCGGGTCAAACTGCGGTTAAGTAAAGGAGACTCCTATTATGCTCCTATAGTATTTTAAATCAATTGAATTTCGATTACATCTTCTTCTATATTCACATTAGTTGCCATTGGGGTATTAATAATTTTAGCGTCTTGCATTCCAAAGCGTTTAATTAATTCCCTAGTATATTTGCGTTGATGTAGGTATATTCCATCTTTAGTTTGTTTAATTTGTAGACCTAAGAAGAAACTTAACTCACCTACTAAATTCATTTCAAATTCACTTTCCATAAGTGAAATGAACTCATTCAGTAGGATCGAGTTGGTGGTTCTGAAAATAATATCATCTATGTAGATTTGGGCTATGAATATGTCTTTACCTAAGGTTTTTACGAAAAGAGTTGGGTCAACTACACCTTGGTTAAAACCTTTGGACTTAAGATAAATCGAAAGTCTCTCGTACCAAGCTCGAGGAGCTTGTTTAAGTCCATAGAGAGCTTTCTTTAACCTAAGGACATGGTCGGGTTTGTCTAAACTTTCGAAACCGGGGGGTTGACTAACATAAACTTCTTCTTTAATGTATCCATTTAAGAATGCAGATTTCACATCCATTTGAAACAACTTAAATCCTCGATGTGCTGCATATGCTAATAGCATTCGAATGGACTCTAATCTAGCTACTGGGGCATAGGTCTCGTCGTAATCTAAACCTTCGACTTGACTAAACCCTTTAGCGACTAGTCTAGCTTTATTTCTAACTACTTCACCTTTATCATCAAGTTTATTTCTAAACACCCACCTTGTTCCAATGATTGTTTTATCTTTAGGTGGTGGTACTAATTCCCATACTTCGTTCCTAGTGAATTGAGCCAACTCTTCTTGCATTGCAATAATCCAATCGGGATCAAGAAGAGCTTGGTCAATAGTCTTGGGTTCAATTTTGGAAATTAAGGAGATTTGACTAAGGTTTCTGTATGAGGCTCTAGTTCGAACTCCTAGACTTGGATCACCTATCACTTGGTCGATAGGATGATTTGCTTGAGTCCTAGTTGGGTTTGGGTTTGAGTCTACAACTTGATCAATAGGATGACTCGTCTGAGTTCTAGTTTGGTTAGAGTCATCTGTCACTTGGTTGACAGAGTGGCTTGGTTGACTTTGGTTAGGATTAATACTAGACCTGATCTCCGGATCAGAGTTAGGTCTAGTATGAATCGGCTCGCTAATTGGGGTTGCCGGGGGATTTGTAGGTTCGTGTCCTTCATCAAACACTACATTGATAGTTTCCTCGACTCTAAGGGTGTCATGGTTGTATACTCTATAATCTCTACTTGTAGTCGAGTATCCTAGAAAGATTCCAGTCGTGGTTTTGGATGTAAACTTCCCTAGGTAATCCTTAGTGTTTAAGATATGTACCTTACACCAAATACCCTAAAGTACTTAATGTTAGGTATTTTATCGTGATAAATCTCGTATGAGGTCTTAAGGTGCCTCTTTACCATAAGGATCCTATTTTGGACATAGCATGTCGTATTCATGGCTTCCGCCCAAAACCTATCGGGTAGGTTATACTCGTTTAACATTGTCCTAGCGGCTTCTTGTAGGGTTCTATTTTTGCGTTCTACTAGGCCATTTTATTGTGGAGTTCTAGGGCAAGAGAACTCATGGTGGTATCCATTTAGGTTACAGAATTCTATAAACCTATGGTTCTTGAATTCACCACCATGATCAGTCCTAAGTCTTTTGATTTTAATGCTTTGTTGATTTTCTATTAATTTAAATAGGTTGATTAATTGATCTAGGGTATCACTTTTGTGTTTGATGAACCTAACCCAAGTAAATCTAGAGTAGTCATCAATTATGACTAAATAGAATTTACTTCCATTAAGTGACTTAGCTCCGTGTGAATCAAATAAATCCATGTGTAGAAGCTCAAGCACACTTTTGGTTCGTTCTTGATTAGTTAGTTGATGTTGTGTCCTAGATTGTTTACCTTGTTGACAAGCATTACATATTTTATTATCAAAGTTATTGAGGTTAGGCAAACCTCTGACTAAGTCACTCTGACTCATCTTATGGATGAGTCTTGGGTGTGAGTGACCGAGTCGCCGGTGCCACAACCATGATTCCTCTTGCCGTGTCATAAGACACTTAGTTGAGGAGTTAGTTAAGTTAATAGTGTAAATATTGTTATTTCTGGTTCCCTTAAGGATTGTTTTAGAGGTTTCATTTGTATTAATTACGCATTCATTTTCTAGAAATATGACCTTATAGTTATTATCACACAATTGGCTTACACTAAGTAAATTATATTGAAAATTTTCTACTAATAAAACATTTTGAATAATAAAATTTGAGTTGAGCTCAATATCACCTGATCCGATGATTTTGAGCTTGCCGTTATTTCCGAAGGCTACCGATCCTTGTCGTTTGAATCGAAGCTTCGAAAACTTGAGTTGATCCCCGGTCATGTGTCGGGAGCAACCACTGTCCAACATCCATTGATCCTACACGCAAGGTAGTTGGATCGGATATTGGATTTATTAAAGATTGGTTGAAAATTATTAACCTAAATCATCTCACCCATGTCTACATGATCAAACATGTTAACCCTATATGTTCTTGTGAGATGACTTCCAATTTTACTTGATTTAAATTTAATGACTTAAACACTTGTCAACCTTGCGTTAGATTCGGATTTGACCTTAGGCTCATCAAGTCACCTTTTCAAGATCATGGCTTCCAGGTCGTGGCGAGGCACAGAGGCCTTCTTTGATCGGAACAACGACCACTTCCTTAGACAAAGCCATTTTCAAGAAAATAGAGACTTGACTTACCTAAGACCACTTCCTGGTCTAACTAGTCTAGGATACGGCGAGGTAGCTTCAGCTAGTTCCACTCGGTCAAGTGCACCGAACTAGATATGCCTTATCTAGCCCGAATACACAAGACTCCGCTTTCCTAGCGTACTATCATTTCGCCGCGTCCTGGTACTATGTTATCAAGTATTGACGAGTTATAGTCCTATCTAACCATTCTAAAAAGGAAAATCAAACTAAATAAAAACTTAAGCATGCAATTTCTAGGTTAAAACACAAACAAGTTTCGTACTACCTCCCCTTGGACCGTTGAATCGATTCGGTCTCTCCACATAGTGGATTTGGTCCTTGGGAACCCAGTACTGGTTCGATCCTAAGTTTGAAATTAAGGTGGTCTTAGGGACCCATGCTTGGACACGTTTTTTATGTTGACTTACAATTGACATATATGACTTGTTGGTCGTATTTGAGCTAAACCCTAGCCCGATCTTGTTGTACACGGCCCTTTGCGATCCAAGTAGGAGGTCAAGTCCTTTGGATCCCAAAGTAAACCTTTCCAATGTATTCCTAAGATCTTCGACTTGACTCTTCAAGAGTGAGTTCTCAACTTCGAGTTTTTCAACCCGAGTTGAGTCCTCCTCTTGAACTCGACTAGTCGAAGAGGTTAGGGAGACCTCGTGTTTGAGGAGTTTAACTTCCTCAACCAGGGTCTCGACCTTGGACTCGAACTTAGCTAACTTTCTAGTTTAAAACTTAATTGCACTATAAAGTGTACTAATGAGAGACCGACTTACCTTGAGTGTATCTTTTGAACCGGCGTATCCGTGACTTGTCTTGAATAGTGCTTCGCAGTCCTACTCATCTTCTATTTCTGATTCAGGTTCCGGTTCTGACTCCGTCTCCGATTCCACTGGTTTAGCCATGAGAACACGATCATTATCTTCTTCCTCAGATGCTTCTTCCCAAGTAGCGTTGAGTGCCTTTTTGTGTTTTGGTGCTTTGCTCTTGAGTTTTGGGCATTCGGACTTGATATGTCCAAACCTGTTGCATTCATAACATCTAATATTTGAACTTTTAGGCTTACCTTCGTTGGGTCGAGTGACGGTTCATTTTCGGCCCTTGACTATCCTCCAAACTAGGTTGACTAGTTCGGCCTCCATTTCCGAGTCGACCTCCGAATCGGACTCATCCTCTTCTTCCTTCGGGGGTGGCTTGCTTGCGGTTTTCTTCTTTGAACCTGCAAAAAGTGCTATACCCTTCTCGGGTTCCGAGTTAGACTGCTCATGAAGTTCAAAATCAGAAAATAGTTCATCTAACCTAAGTTTCGAAAGATCCTTGGAGACCTTGTAGGCATCGACCATGGATGCCCACAAGGTAGTCCTCAGAAAGGAGTTTAGGACATACCTTATAAGGTCACGGTTTTCGACCTTTTGCCCGATTGCGTGTAGATTGTTGACTATATCTTGGACACGGGCGTGAAGTTGCGTCACAGACTCGTGTTCCTGCATTTTTAGATTATATAGTTTATTAAATAAAAGATCACACTTACATACCTTGGCTTCATCGGTCCCTTCGTGTAGCTCCACTAGCTTTGTCCAAAGGTCCTTTGTGCTTATGAAGGGGCCGATGCGATTTAGCTCCTCCTTGGACAAACCGCATTGGAGAATTTGAGTTGCCTTGGCGTCGGCTTCAACTTGTCGTTTTGTCTCAATGGTCCATTGGTCATAACCTAAGGATTCACCCACTTCGTTAGTCGGAAGTGTGAAACCCATTTGGATTATAATCTACATCTCGATTTGGGTTTTGAGAAAGCATTCCATCCGACCTTTCCAGTAACGAAAATCATCTCTGTTGTAAAACGGAGGTCGGACGGTGCTAAAACCCTCGAGATGGGCCATTTGGAAGGGAAACCTTGCACAAAAAATACCAAAAAAAACACAAAAAAGGTTCCAAGACTTCTCCTTGGATTAGTAATGTAGGAAATGAAAAGAAACAAAAGGAATAAACAAGAAATAACCAACTAAAATAAAAGATGAGCACTTACAACCTTCGATGTCCCAGAAATGGTAATAAACGATGGTTTTGGGGATGAAGACAGCTTGTTATGAGGGTTTACCCTCATAAGAAGTGTAGATCTCTCCGAGAGCTTCGTTTTGGTAGGTAGCCCGTTTCGTGGGTCAACTTGTATGAAAAGTTATGCCCGTTTTACCGTCGACTACTCCAAAAGCGAATACTTGCAAAACAAAACCAAACGAAGAGTACCAAGACTTCATCTTGGATTAGTAGTGCAGGAGAAAAATTTAAACGAACGAAAAACAAATCTGTAAAAAATGCTAGATTGGTGGTTTCACCAAATCTAAGCGCCCCCGGCTCTGATACCAATTGTTGGATCGAAGCGAATCGCTAGAGGGGGGGTGAATAGCGATAAAACCTTTTTTTTTGTTCGTTCGTTAAAACCCGAGTAGATAATTAATTGCAGCGGAAAGATAAGAAATAAATAAAGGAGACAAATATTTTTACTTGGTTCATAGCCTTCGGCTACTACTCCAAGGCCCTAGTGGTCCTTGACCATGCACGGAGGGCAAAACACTAAAGAACTCCTCCTCGTTAGAGGTAGGAGTTAATCGTTACAAAATAAAAGCAAAAAGCTTGAGGTAGAGGGACACTCCCCCTCTCCTCGTTACGATAAAAGCTCTGAGATTTGAAAGTAATGAAATGAAATAAACAACTTAAACCGACGTAATAAAAAGAAAACAATTAAACCTAGACGTCGGAGAAGAAGCAATTCGTTGTCGGAAAGTTGTAGCTTGGCGGAGGCTTTTAGAAGCTTAGAATTGATGATGAAACCCTAGGATTGACCCTCCTTTTATAGCCTTTGAGCCCCTTTTCGAGAGGAACTTCACCCAATAGCGTTTTAGCACATGGCTCCTTGAAAAATGGTGATAAGGCTTGACTCCTCGAGGCTGATCCTTGACCATCAGTCGACTGATGGCCATCATCCGTCGATTGATGGCAACATCAGTCGAATCGACCTCGAGCGATCATTGTTGGGCCAGATCGAGTCCTCCAAGCCGGCAATGATCGATGCTAGCTGCAAGGCAAAGTTAGCTTAACAAAAACATTAATTTGACGGCCTCCGACCGTCCGATCTCAACCTAGACCACCTATAGGATGTCTTTGGTCGGATATACGCCTAAGATCATCCTTGTAAAGAGGATACGACCTCACTTACTCTCGTACACACACGAGCTTACCTCGATACTTACTGTGTTGCTTTTGCTTCCGGCCTTCCACTCGATTCCTTCGGCTCCCTCCGAAGTCACTCGAGTGTCGCCCGACCACCGTGGCTTCCTCCGGGTGTCGCTAGCCTTCAGCTCCAGCTATAGAAATTTTCTGCACACTCGATTCAGCTTGTGAGATAACGACATGAGCTTAACTTTATATCGTTTGCTATAATCAAAACTCAGGTTCGACTTAGGTGCCTACTGCACCAACAACTCTAACCTCTTCAACTAGTCAAGTTCAAGAGGGAAACTCAACTCAAGTTGAAAAACTTGAGGAGGAGAATTCTCTCTTGAAAGGACAAGTTCAAGAGGTCAAGGCTAGGTTAGAAAGGTTCACGTTGGGATACAAGAATCTTAACTGACTATTTGAAACTTAAAGAGTCGTGTACAACAAAGCCGGACTCGGATTTAGGTCAAGGACTACGAATAGATTTTATATGTCTATCGTAAATCATATTCATCAACGAGTCCAAGCATGGGTCCCAAAGGTTTTATTGAACTCACATATAAGGACCAATAAGTTTTGAATTCCCCAGGATCAAGTCCACTTTGTGGATAGACCATATTGGTTCAACGGTCCAGGGGGAGCTAACACTAAAATAGTGTACCCACTCTCTTAGAATCTTTGCATGTTTAAATTCTTCTTTTAAATTCTAGAATGAATGGTTAGATAGGACCAATAGTTAGTCAACCTTGATAACATAGTATCAGGATACGGCGAGATGATAGTATGTTAGGGAAACAACGTCTCATGTATTTGAGTTAGATAAGGCGTATCTAGCTTAGTGCACTTGGCTGAGTTGAACTAGCTGAAGCTACCTCACTGTATCCTAAACTAGTTAGACCAGAAAGTAATCCTAAGTGACTTAAGTGATATTTTCTTGAATTTGTCTTTGTCTAAGGAAGTGGTCGTTGTTTCGATCAAAGAAGGCCCCTATGCCTCTCCACGACTTGGAAGCTAGTTTCTCGAAAAGTTACTTAATGATCTAAAGGTTAAATCCGAATATAACCCAAGGTTGACTATCTTTAATCAAGTTCAAATCATCTCACAAAACATATAAGGTGAATAAATTCTGAGACACATAGAATGGGTGAGATGTTAAGGATAATTGAAATACACTTAAAATAACCTTTTTAAAATGCTACCTATTTTCTCAACTATTGTACTTAACGAATATTTACAACTCTCTAGGCAAAAGGTTAGGGGCCCTACATCTTTTATACTTTATATATTTGACTAAGGGGGAGAGAAAACTAATCCTAAGGGTTATATTACAAACCTTTAGATTATTGGTGCAGAGGGACACACATCGAACCACTCTATCTAACTACTGCTACATGCATACTTGGGCTCATAGTTAATTTATCTTTAATAATTCTAGACACATGTTGTTTTTAAACCCCTATTTTATATAAAAACCCCGACACCTTTTTTTATTTATGACAAAAGAGGGAGAAGAGCTAAAGTTAAGGGGGAGTAATAAAACTTTAATTTTTTAAAAAATTTAAAGTATCTCTTTCAAAACTCACCTAGGGTTAAGGGGGTGTTTTTGAAAGGATGTTTATCATTTATTATTATTTTATGCTTTAATTTTTTCCTTAACTTTGTGTCGGTTTGCCATAGATTAAAAAGGGAGAGATTGTTAGTGCAGGGGCACCAGATAATCGAATATAGGTTTTGATTATGATAAAGGTTCAAAGTTAAGGTCATATTGTTATCTCTTGAGCTGAATTGAGTGTGCAAAAAATGGTTAAGCTAAGCCGAAGGTCAGTGACACCCGGAGAATCCCAAGTCGGGAAACCGTGGTGGTCGCGCGACACCTGGAGAACTTCGTGGGAGTCGAAGAACCTAGGTGGAAGACCGGAAGCAAAGCGACAAGTCATAAATGACTAGAGGTAAGCACAAGTGCGAAGAGAGACGGTAAGGTCGTGTCCTCTGTACGAGGACGACCGTAGGCGGCGATCCGACTAAGACTTCCAGGGCGATGAATCAGCCTTTTGTGCAAGGTCAAATAGGATAATATTTGACGCAACCACTTCGCAATAAGATAAGGTGCCACCTCATGATCAGTTCTAAAAGTTGAGGATTTCCAACTAGACTTATTCCAAGGCACAAGTCTATAAAAGGAGGGGAGGACTCCAATCCAAACATCATCCATCTTGCTCTCAAAGTGCTCCCGTAATGCCAAAGCTCTAAATGCCATAACGCCGATACAACGCCAAGTTCAGAATCTCTTCGTCGGCAGCAAGTATTGTTTTTATTTAATGTATTCGTGGTTTTAATCATAACGAGATGAGGTAGGCTTGTTGCCTCATCCTCGTGCTTTCGTTTTTGTGATTGTTGTCTCCTACCTTCAACGAGGAGGAGACTTTATAGTGGATTGCCCCTTCGTACGCGGTCAAGGATCGCGGGGCCTTGGAGTAGAAACTGCTGGATTATGAACCAAGTAAAAATAAAGTGTCTATTTAGTTTTTGTTCTTTTACTTTCCGCTGCATTTAAGTTTAATCGAATGAAAAGACGAAAATTTTTACGCTCACTATTCACCCCCCCTCTAGGGATGCTTCTCGATCCAACAGGCTTAATGCACATAACTTGTATATAAGCTTTCCTCATGATTCATACATGGTATAAAATGAGTTTGAGTTCATCTAGATGCAAGAACTATGCACCTTGAACATAACTCTTTTCCTAGCATCTCACATGTGTCTAGGGTGTATGAAAATATACACATGTCAATTTGATGTGAGATGTGGATTTTCATGTCATAGTCCTTAAATCAATTTTAATTAATGCATGAATGATCATGACATAAATGATAACATAAATAAATATGTACCAATAATCATGATATCATGGCATATAATTAAATCTAAATATATATGACATAACCTTAAACCTAAGCATTATCATGATATATTACATGATAAAATGAAATATGATGTCATGACATGACATATGATAAACAAATCATGGCAAATAAAATGTGAAGGTATAAAATACCTAAGTTTTAGTATTAATTGTCATTTGTTAGAATTATGTTCATTTTTTTCATATTATTACTTATCTTCTAAGTGTGCAAAAAACCCAAAATGAAACACTATGACCTCTAAACCTAGTTTGTGCCAATTTGATTGATTTTTTAACTTTCATAAATTATATTGGCACATCCTAAAAACCTTTAGGATATAAAATTAAACTTCATTTCCAAGGTATCACATAACCTTGAAAATATCCTAAAGTGCCAACTTTGTTATTGTTGAGTTAACTACCTATCCAATCAAGGTTGACACATCCTAACCCATTTAGCGTGAATCGATCACGCTCCTAGGAACCCAATACCTATTGGAGCTCCTTGGGTTTACTAGGTATTCCTTAGGGATAACTTCCCTAGATACCCTTCTAATGCCCCTTCTAGGCTTAGAAGCCTTGGTCATTGTGGTCTTGCCTAGGTTAACTCTAGGGGTGACTCCCCTTGTAACCTTCTTAGTGGCTTTCCTAGGTTTCTTCGAAACCTTAGCCACTAGGCACTTGCCATGGTCAACCTTAGAGATGACCTCCCTAGTAACCTTGGATCTCCTAGACCTAGGTTGAGTTTCATAATCAAATGGAACATGGTGATAGGTGTAGCGCCCGCCCTTATCTGCTCTCAGGGCGGCGCTACTTTTACCCCTTTCTTTTTTTTTTCTTTTAAAACATAATACACATGGATCCTTCCACCATCATACTTAAGCATGTTATCATGGCATAAACCTTCTTTTCTACATGCATCACCTATCTTATTCATAGTTAGCATGTTACCATATCTTATCTCATTTCATAACATGCCCAACATAAGGATCCATTCGTGAGTTCTATCATATCAACTTTCTTAAGTAATTGAACAATAACATAACTAAGCAACATCCAACATGGTGCTAATAATTCACAAGTCTTATAAGTGGAAGCAATGTCTTAAGTTGTTAATTGAGCATATAAATATAAGCAGATAGTAATAGGGTCTTTCTCCACCATGCCACTATCACACACACTGGGCCCTTCCTGCTACTTCCTCTAGTTCAGGTTTCCTTGATCTACAGTATATGGACAACATAAACTATAAGCATATAGCTTAGTAAGATTCTTGCCTACTCACAAAAAATCACGAACTTCATCAAGCAATTAGAAACATAAGCATGCTAGCATAAATGGCCTAAGTATTCCATAGTAACACTAATCAACAACATACCACGTAATGAAACCTAAGCATGGCATAGAGTTTACATCAGCATGCTAAGCATAATTAAAACCAAGCAGGGCATAATCTAAACATAAGCATTCATGATATAAATCTTAGACATGCAGGAAGTACATAAACCCAAATATTCTTAACTTACTATAAGCATCATAACTTAGTAAAATCTAACATGCTTAAAGGACATAATCATAAGCATTTTTAACTTGAGCATAAACATTTGTAATGACATAAATCCTAAACATGTATAAGGTACATAATCACAAGTATTCTTAAACTACTGTAAGCATCATAACTTCATAGAGTCTAACATGCATAAAGGACATAATCATAAGCATTTTTAACTTGAGCATAAACATTTATAATGACATCAATCCTAAACATGCATAAGGTACATAATCACAAGTATTCTTAAACTACTGTAAGCATCATAACTTCATAGAGTCTAACATGCATAAAGGACATAATCATAAGCATTTTTAACTTGAGCATAAACATTTATAATAACATCAATCCTAAACATGCATAAGGTACATAATCACAAGTATTCTTAAACTTAACCATAAGCATTCACGACATCATAAATTCGAAACATGCATAAAGTACATAGTCACCACATTCTTAAACTTAACTCTAAGCATCATAACTTCATAACATCTAAAATGCATAAAGGACGAGTTCGTAAGCATTCATAATCTTTAACATAAGCATACACAATTTCATAAAAGTCTTTTCTTTTCAAAACATATACATATAGATACTTCAACATCATCATAACTTGTTTGGGGGGCCCCAGGTTAAGTACCACATAATGCGCGTTCCCTAATAGGCTGGGGTAGCGAGCCACCAGACCTACCAAAGCAAGAACTCTTACGTCTTACCAGGGCAAGACCTCTTATGTCTTCTTATGTCCCTATGGATTTGATTAACGACCACCTGACGGGTCGGGTACTTAACCTCTTACAAAGTAAAATACTTAATTCCTTTCTTTTCTTGTCATATTATAAAGAATGCTCTTGATCCCCAACATAAAAAGGGAAGCATCTTAATCTTATCTTATCATAAGGAGAGCTCTTGATCCCTACTTGAAAGGGAAGCATCTCCATTTTATCTTATCTTAAGGAGAGCTCTTGATCCCTACTTGAAAGGAAAGCATCTCCATCTTATCTCCAGGACACATGCATTCATAACATAAGAGTACCCTAAAGGGGTCCTAAAGTATAAACATGTTCATCACATAAGCATATTTCGTGGCACATTACATCATAAACATGAAGCATATTTCCTTGGCATATTCATGGCATATTAAATCACAAAAACATGTTCATCACCTAAGCATATTTCATGGCACATTACATCATAAACATGAAGCATATTTCTTTGGCATATTCATGGCATATTAAATCACAAAGCATGTTCATCACCTAAGCATATTTCATGGCACATTACATCATAAACATGAAGCATATTTCCTAGGCATATTCATGGCATATTAAATCACAAAGCATGTTCATCACCTAAGCATATTTCATGGCACATTACATCATAAACATGAAGCATATTTCCTAGGCATATTCATGGCATATTAAATCATAAAACTTGTTCATCACATAGCCTAACTACATAAGGGGGGGGGGGTGTTTTCATGAAGCCCTAACCCCAAAACCAATATTGGCCGAAACCTGTAAGGTATTCCAACATGGCAGTGTTTAGTCACCTAAAACTCCTACATGAGGCATACAACATCCCCTAGTTCCCTTAGAAGCCTTTTTCTTGCAACCCTAACCCTAGTTTCATTGGTTGGCCGAAACTTGTGAGGGGCTCAAGCTTGGGTTTGTCCCCTACAATTCATTCATGAAGTCTTATAACTTATCATAGTATCATTAGAAATATTTTTCATGCAGCCCTAACCCTAATTTCATGGGTTGGCCGAAACTTGTGAGGGCTCAAGCTTGGGTTTGTCCCCTAAAATTCATTCATGAAGCCTTATAACCTATCATAGTATCATTAGAAATATTTTTCATGCAACCCTAACCCTAATTTCATGGGTTGGCCGAAACTTGTAAGGTTAAGATCTTTGGACTTTTGTCACCTAAATCTATTCATGTAGGCATATATCATAACCTAACTTCATAAGGGGGGGCTCTTCATGAAACCCTAACCCTAAACCCTTGGTGGCCGAAACATATAGGGTTAAAACCTTTGGACTTTTGTTACCTAAAGATCCCTACTTGGAGCATACAACCTATAAAAGGTTTCCCTAATAGTATTTTCATGAATCCTAGCCCAAAACTTAGTTGGCCGAAACATATAAAGCTCCAAACTTCATATTTCTTTCATGTAATTTATCCTACAAAACTAATATCTTTGCGGTGAGGAAATCTTACATCCTTCGCTTGCTTTTGGTGGGTAGTTGACCTTATGGAAGCCAAGAACTAACTTCTTCTTGCTTGGATGAAGTTCGGCCAAAGGTGCAAATGGAGAGGGGGAGCAAGATGGTTTCGGTGAGGATGAAGAGGAGAGGAAGAAGTGGCCAAATGGGAACTTCCTTCTTCTTTATAAAGGGAGGAAGAGAAGTTTCTCTTTTCTTTTCCATGCCCCTTCATTTACCCTCATCACCCTTATCTATAATTCCCCTCTTCTCTTAATGATATAATCCTATTGGGCTTATGGTTAGTGGGTGCATCTATAGGGCTTGGCTATCTCTAGAGGTTTGGGGTTCAATTCCTAGGCCTTGCATCTCTTTTTGGCTATTTCCTTTTATTTTCGTAAAACCCACATAAAGCCCATTATCGTAAAGCCAAAAATTCTCGTAAAATTGCTGGAGACTTTTTACGGGCGTTACAATAGGTCTCCTTGGACTTAGGTTTGTGACCCAAACTTTTTTTGCCTGTGGGTGGATCTTGCCTCATAGACTCTAGGCTTTGACTCCTTGATCCTAAATTTTGACTATTTGACCATTGTATTTGATTTTGCATTTTCCTAAGGGTCTTCTCCATCTTCTCAAGTTTTGACCTCAAAACTTGATTCTCTAACTCCAATTTCCCAAATTTTGATTTTTCATCTATTCTATGAGCATGGTTCTTCGTTTTAGGCATATGCCTACCCTTCTTAGGGTTAATGCCTAAATGATCTTCTATCTTCCTAATAGTTTCCCTAGGTAGGATTTTTCTAGGGTTATTAGTCCTAAATTTCTCCTTAGTTCTAAAATCACAACTCTTAGCACCTAAAAAAAAATATTTGTTATTCCTAGCATGCTTTTCATGAACAATAGCAAGAGTATTTAAATTATTTCTAGCATGCTTTTTGACATTAAAACTAGAAGGTGCATTACTAAAATATACCTTAGGGTTTTCCTTAGAAGCTCCCCCTACATGTGATGCTCCTTCTTGAGTCATCTTCCTCCCCCTAGGGCATTGACTCCTATAATGCCCTCTTTGATGACACTCGAAACAAATTACATGATCCTTGCTTTTCTTTGTGGGGACACCGACATCCTTGACCTTTGGTGTCAGTTGAGCCTTCTTGACCTTCTTAGGACACTTGCTCATATAGTGCCCGAGTCCCTACACTCAAAATATATTATATCATTCTTATTACTAATGCATGTATTTGAGTTACCTTCCACGGTAGGGGAATTTTGATCGGATCCTTCATGGCTCTTAGAGGTAGAGGTTTCCTCTTGTTGCTCCATCATTAAGGATGGCCTAATCTCCTCCCCCTCAATCATAGAGGTGGAGGCTTCTTCCACCTCTTCTACTTCTCCTTCCTCCTTGGACGTCGAACACCTTTCGACCTCTGACTCCTCACTTTCTTATGAGGATGAGCACTCCTCTTCGGGCTCGCTTTCTACTTGAGCCACGAATGGCTCATCATGGAGCTTGGCCAATTTATCCCATAGCTCCTTGGCATCTTGAAATTCACCTAACCTAGACACAATATAGTTAGGTATTGAATTTAATATTAATTGTGTTACCTTATCATTTTTTTCGAAAGCTTGGACTTGCTCTTCGGTCCATCTTTTCTTCTTGAGGTATCCATTTTTTGGACCTCTTGGAATTTCAAACCCCTTTACTAGGATCATCCAATCTTCAAAGTCCATCATGAAGAAGTTCTCCGTTCGTGCCCTCCATTGCTCAAACCCTTCTTGTCCATAGTGTTGGATCGAGAAGCGTCGCTAGAGGGGGGGGTGAATAGCGATCGTAAATCTTTTCGACGTTTCGTTCGAGTAGATAATTAAATGAGTAAGAGCAGCGAAAAATAAAGAGACACGTTTATTTTTACTTGGTTCACAACCCAGCGGTTGCTACTCCAAGGCCCTATCGGTCCTAGACCGCGTACGGAGGGCAAAGCACTATAACATCTCCTCCTCGTTAGAGGTATGAGACAACGATCACAAAACCGAAAGTACGAGGATGAGGCAACAAGCCTACCTCACCTCGTTACGATTAAAACAAAGAATACAATAAAAACAATTACTTGCTACTGCTGCTGACGAAGGAGATTTGAACTTGTCGTCGCGTCGGCGTTGGAGCGTTAGCGTTGTAGGGCACTTGAGAATAAACTTGATGTAATTTGGAGTTGGAATCCTCCCCTCCTTTTAAAGATTTTGGCCTCTGAATACGTCTCCTCTTTTTTTGGAATAGATCACAAAGTTGTATAATTTTTATCGCGAAGTAGCCGCATCAAACCTTATCCATTTTGACCTAGCGCAAAGGCTGATTCGTCGCCATCAGTCGACAGATGACTCCCATTAGTCGACTAATGAGTATTAGTCGACTGCCCAATGTCCAGCAGTCGACTGTCAGCCTGGCCACTTCCCTGTAGTAAGAGGTTAGCTCAGAAAATGATAAATGCGACGGTTTCTAACCGTCCGATCTTGACCTAGACCTTCCACAGGAAGTCTTAGTCGGATCGCCGCCTACGGTCATCCCCGTAAAGAGGACACGACCTTACAATCTCTCACTCACATGAGCTTTCCTCGATACTTACCTTGTAGCTCTCGCTTCCAACCTTCCACTTGATTCCTTCGGCTCCCTCCGAAGTCACTTGAGTGTCGCCCGACCACCATGGCTTCCTCCGGGTGTCGCTAGCCTACAGCTCCAGCTTTAATACTTTTCTGCACACTCGATTTAGCTCATGAGATAATGATGTAAACTTAACTTTGTGTTTTTTCTATAATCAAAACACAGGTTCGATTATCTAGTGCCCCTGCACCAACACATAGAAGGTGTATGGAATTGGGGTGTTGATGTCCCATCCCAATTTTTTTTCAAACTCCATCTTCTTCCTTCTAGCGCGCTCCCCCGGATGTGAAGTCGGTGAAGATCTCCTTTCTCTGATACCAATTGTAGGAACGTCGGTGAGCGCTAGAGGGGCGGGGTGAATGGCGCGTTCGTTCACTTGATGGAATTCGATCACGTGCTTGCTACAATTGTTAGTGTACACAGCGGAATATATAATGATAACAACCAATACACAACAACAAGCATATAATACACAATTAACACAAAGATATAATGTGGTTCGGAACCTTAGGGTTCCTACTCCACGGGTTGAGCTCAAATGAGCTCTAGCGATGCAAAACACCACTACTAATCAACTCTTCTCGAAAAACACTCCGGAGGTGGAGGAAACCTCTTACAATAGATTACAAAAGTAATACAAGATAAAATAAGCAAATACAAAGTAAATACAACAAAAGAAGTAAAGAACACTTTACAAAAACTCTTTTGAATGCTTGCTTGAGCCACACTTGAAGACCCTGACTTGCACCAGCAAATCGCTCCAAATCACCCAAAAAATCGCAGCCAAAAACCTTCCCTTCAAGCTCCCTTTAAAGTTGTAACTCAGGCTGATTTCCACCTAGCAGTCGACTGCTTATACCCATAAGTCAACTGCTCCTGTAGCCGTTGTCTCACCATGACTTAATCCAAGCTGGAAAAACTCCAATGGATACCTCATCAGTCGACTGACCTTACCATCAATCGACTGATGCTTTGGTAGCCGACTGATCAGTCGTTTGCCGAAGGTTCTAAGTCCATGACCACAACCATTAGTCGACTGCCCTCCATGGTAGTCGACTGATCTAGGGCAGTCGAGGCGCCGCCTCGACTGGGTCTCCAGTCGAGGTGCCAGTCGAGGGCATTTTGCGTCTGCTCGGTCATAGTCAAGGCCAGTCGAGGCACCGCCTCGACTGGGACACTAGTCGAAGCACTAGTCGAGTTGCCTTGCATCTTTGGCCACAACTCGACCGTAGTTGATCGGAAGTCGACTCCCATTAGTCGACTAGTCATAATCCCAGTCGACTAATCAGGGTTGACTTGGTTGCCAATTGTAAAAATACTTGACCAGTCGACTGGTCCATGACCCCAGTCGACAGATACATCTCAACCATGAGGTTTAACTCAAGTATGATACCCTCATACTTGCTAGACCACCCTTAGCTTAGACCTAAGCCTTCTAGCCACCTCCATCAACCTCACGCATATTGAATCCCTCTAAGTTATCCATGATTTGTTCATCCATACGCTAGCCTTCAAGTGCTTCCATCGGCTATTATCATACTAAGCTAGTCTACACCGCCAAGGCACATTGGGCTTATGCTGCCTAGATACACGCTTGGACTTTATGCTACCAACCATTGGACTTATGTTGCCAAGACTCCACCCTTGGACTTTACACCGCCAATATCAACCCTTGGACTTCCCTTGCCAACCCATGTTGGACTTTCCCTTGCCAAGACTCAAGCTTGGACTTTCCATGCCAAGACCCATGCTTGGACTTCTCTTGCCAACCCATGTTGGACTTTCCATTTGTCAAGACTCAAGCTTGGACTTTCCCTTGTCAAGACCCATGCTTGGACTTTCCATCATATGGTCAACCCCATGTCAACCATATAGTCAACCCATTATCAAACAATGGTCAACTCTTTGTCAAACATCAAACCACTACTCGAGTCAAACTCGAGTCAGGTCAATCGTGACCTGGGTCGATTGCACCAACACATGTGGTTCTTATTCTCAGTAAAGGATGATGAAGGGCGTGTTTCCAGGGTAGTTCATATGTTTTCATAGCAGTGTATGTGTTTCCAGAGCAGTCTCTATGTTCCTAGGCCAGTTAGTATATTTGCAGGGCAGTGTATGTGGTTCTTATTCTCAGTAAGGAAGGATTATGAAGGGGGTGTTTCTAGGGCAGTTCATATGTCTTCGGAGCAGGTTATGTACTTCCAGGGCAGTCTATGTGCTTCCAGAGTGGTCAGTACATCTATCGAGCGATAGGTTCATTTCACGAGTAGTAGGTTCATTTCCTGAGTCGTGTGCTTATTTCCCAAGCCATCGGTGGATTTCAGGATTCTCTTCTTAATGTGGTGAAATAAGGGGAAAAGGGGTATGCCGAAGGATAGGAAGTAACTGTTGGGCTTTTCCGGGCCGCAAAAACCGCTTTTTGCGTTGCGGAAACCCCGGAAGTCCCGGCCACGGATCCGTGCGAAGAAGTATTAAAACTAATTACATGTATGTGCTTACAAAATCCTCTAGATCTACCTTAGAACTAAGAGATAAGGATGTTACCCTTGATGCGATGCCCTTCGCAAATCCCGCTCGTCCAAAGTCCGCCGGAACTCGAGAGTGTCAAGTGCACACTCCTCTATGGTATCCACACAAGCAATAGGTGGAAGAAAACTCAACCTTGAGTGTGCTAGCACTCCTTGGTTGGTTCGGCCAAAGAGAGGAAGGAGAGGGAGAGCTTGAGAGGAAAATTCCCAAGGAAGAAGATGAAGTAATGAGTGATTACTCACAAATCAATTTTCACTCACATAACCCCCAAATGGTGGCCGGCCACTTCATGGAGGGGGAGTTACATGCATGCATGTAACTCCCATGACCCTTGGTCTCCCTCATGATGTGGCACTAATTGACCAAGTCAATGATGATGTGGAGCATCATCATTGGCCGGCCATGCCTAGTCATCATCATGACATGGCATTTGGTCAAGTCAAACTTGACCTTTCAACTTCCCTCTCAAGTCAAGTCAAACTTGACCTCTAATCTCCCATGGTTGATCAAATCTAACCACTTGACTCAAGTCAATTTAATATAATGAATCTCTATTCATTAATTTAAATTGATTTGATGAATCAAATCTCAATTAGACTCATTCAACACTTGAATCAACTTGAGTCTAACTCAATTAGTCTAATTTGGATTACTCTTAATCCAATTTGGTTCATCCCATGAACCTAATCCTCATGGTTCATCATATGAACCTAATCTCCATCTAATTGCTCTTATGTGTGTGACCCTATAGGTTCTTGTAACATTGGCAATGTCCCTAAACCGATTTAGGAACATAAGCAATGAGCGGTATCTAGCAACACATCATTGCTACCCAAGTTACAAGAATGTTGAGCTCCAACATCACCTTTGTGACTACTAATTGTGACTCTCACAATATGTGACAATGTCCCTCTATCCTTGACATCTAGATTGACCAATCGAGGCATAGACCGTGTCATCCCTGTACAATCTAAATCTTGAACTCCAAGTAGACTCACTCTAATCAAATGAGCTCAATATCTCATATTGACTCATTTGGGCATAACCATGCACTTAGTGGTCTCACTCTATCAAGAATATCGATGTCACCCCGTCATATGGGAGGGATAGATCCCATCTACATCACTCACATCCCTCCGCATAATTTGTTACATACCCAGTAATCGCCTTTATAGTCCACCCATTTACGGGTGACGTTTGACGAAGCCAAAGTATGCAACTCCTTATGTAGGGAACCATGGTGACTTCAGGTCTAAGGACTAATAGTCATACTAATAGCCACATGAGAAAGTATATGACACTCATATAACGATCCATGATACTTTCTCATGGCGGGTCATTCAGTATACATTCTCCAATGCATACCCATGTGTCAACTTGATATCTCATATCCATGACTTGTGAGATCAAGTCATCTTGTTGACCTACATGCTAGTCTCTATGCATTAACATTGTCCCTGAATGTTAATACTCGACTAGGAATGATTAAGAGTAGTGTTCTCTATATCATCTCATTATCGATTCAACCAATCGATTGATATAGATAAGAACCTACTACTCAAGGACATTATTATATTTAGTTATTTGGCACCAATACAAGTAAATATAATAACCATGCCTTTATAGATAGGAATATGATACAATAAAGTCCATACAACGATCATCACATGATTGGCTCTAGGGCTTTCACTAACAATCTCCCACTAGCACTAGTGCCAATCACCGTAGTATCTAATACCCAATGACCTAGTGTGACCATCATGCTTTTTCTGTGCCAAAGCCTTGGTCAAGGGATCTGCGATGTTAGCCTCTGTGGGTACTCTGCAAATCTTCACATCTCCTCTATCGATGATCTCTCGAATGAGATGGAAGCGCCGTAGTATGTGTTTGGTCCGCTGGTGTGAGCGAGGTTCCTTAGCCTGTGCAATCGCTCCATTGTTGTCACAATAGAGCTCTATAGTATCTGCAATGCTAGGAACCACCCCAAGCTCAGTAATGAACTTGCGGATCCAAACTGCCTCCTTTGCTGCCTCAGATGCAGCGATATACTCGGCCTCTGTTGTAGAATCAGCAACTGTGTCCTGCTTCGAACTCTTCCAGCTCACAGCGCCACCATTCAAGCAAAACACGAACCACCGATGCGATCATAATCATCCCAGTCGGTTTGGAAAGTCGCATCATTGTAACCCTTTACAGCTAGCTCCTCATCGCCTCCAAATATCAAGAAATATTCTTTAGTCCTTCTCAAGTACTTAAGAATATTCTTATCGCTATCCGATGGCGCTCACCGATCGGTATCTACTCGCCATGCTCAAAGCATACGAGACATCGGAGACGAGTACACAACATGGCGTACATGATAGATCCTATAGCGGATCGTAAGGGATCTTATCCATGCGGTCTCTCTCCTCTCTAGAAGAGGGACTTTGAGTCTTGAAAGACTCACACCATGTGACATCGGCGAAGTCCTTTCTTGGAATTCTCGCATGGCAAACCAAGTAATACGTGTCAATGTATGTACTCGACTTAGGCCAAGCAATCTCTTAGATCTATCTCTATAGATCTTGATGCCTAGAATACAGGCTGCTTCACCTAAGTCCTTCATTGAGAAGCACGTCCCCAGCCAAGTCTTCACAGACTGTAGCGAAGGGATGTCATTCCCAATGAGTAGTATGTCATCCACATACAATACAAGGAACACAAATGTGTTCCCATTAACCCTCTTGTAGACACAGGTTCATCTTCATTCTTGATGAAACCAAAGCTTGATCGCATCATCGAATCGAAGATTCCGACTCAGAAGCTTGCTTTAGCCCATAAATGGACCTTTGCGGCTTGCATACTTTCCGATTATCTTTGTGGATCTACAAAACCCTCAGTTGTGTCATGTACACATCCTCGAGTAAGTTTCCATTCGAAACATGGTTTTGACATCCATCTGCAGATCTCATAATCGTGGTATCTGCAATAGCAAGCAAGATCCGAATGGACTTAAACATCGCCATCGAGAAAAGGTTTCATCATAGTCAATACCATGAATTTGCTTGAAACCTTTAGCCACCAATCGCCCTTATAGGTATGCGTAAGTCCATCCATGTCAGTCTTTCTCCTAAAGACCCACTTACACCCAATGGGTTTGACCCCTTCAGGTGGATCAACCAAAGTCCATACTTGGTTAGTGTACATGGATTCCATTTCGGATCTCATGGCGTCTAGCCATTTCTCAGAATCTGGGCTCATCACAGCTTCCTGATAGGAGGTAGGCTCATTCTCAATGAGCATAACGTCATCATGGTCAGACAAGAGAAATGAGTATCTCTCAGCCGACGACGCACTTATCGGACCTGCGAAGAGGTAGGTCTACTTGAACAGGTGGTTGTTCCACAACTCTTTGTGCAACAACCTCATCACCCACAACACTTTGTGGTTCATGTTCAACCTCCATCAAGGCCTCAGTGCTATGGTCCTTATCTTGAATTTCTTCAAGATCGAAGGTACTCCCACTAGTTTTTCTAGAAACAAAATCCCTTTCTAGAAAAACCCCAGTCTTTGCCACAAACACTTTGTCTTGTTGGGAATGTAGAAATAATATCCTTTGTATCCTTGGGATATCCAACAAAATAGCACCTATCGGATTTGGGTCCCGGTTTATGCGAGACTTGGCGTCGACGTAAGCCTCACAACCCCAAATCCTCATAAAAGACATCTTGGGATTTTTCCTGTCCATATCGTATATGGTGTCTTTATCTGACCTTGGATGGTACAGTTAAGGGTAAAAGGTTTGTGTCAGAGCATATCCCAAAAGGATATAGGAAGATCTGTGTGACTCATCATAGATCGTACCATATCTAATAAGTCACGATTCCTCCTTTCGGATACACCATTCTCTTTGTGGTGTTCCGGGAGGAGTGAGTTGGGATAGAATCCCACACTCACTAGATAGTCACGAAACTCATGGCTAAGGTATTCACCACCTCGATCTCGATCAAGTATCTTAATACTCTTGCCTGGTTTTGTACTTCATTCTTGAATTCTTTGAACTTTTCAAAGGATTGATTTATGTGTCATAAGATACACATAACCATATATCTGAAGTCATCAGAAATGTAATGAAGTACACTGTAACCACCTCTAGGCAACATTGAAAGGACCACATACATCACTATGTATAAGTCCTAACAAATCTGTTGCTCTTTCGCTATGTCCACTAAAGGGAGTCTTGGTCATCTTGCCTAAAAGGCAAGACTCGCATGTCTCATATGATTCAAAATCAAATGAGTCTAGCAGCCCATCCTTATGGAGCTGAGATAAGCGACTCTCATTTATGTGACCTAAGCGACAGTGCCAGAGATAGGTTTGGTTCAACTCATTTGACTTGAACCTCTTGGTACTTATGTTATAGATAGGGCTCTCTAAGTCCAGAAAATAGAGTCCGTTCATTAGAGGTGCACTACAATAGAACATATCATTTAAATAAACTGAACAACATTTGTTCTTTATAATAAATGCAAATCCTTTCTTGTCCAAACAAGAAACTGAAATGATGTTCTTTGTTAAGGCAGGCACATAACAACATTCATCTAATTCTAATACAAGCCCAGAGGGCAGAGATAGATCATAAGTTCCTACAGCAACAGCAGCAACCCTTGCCCCATTGCCTACTCGTAGGTCCACCTCGCCCTTTGTCAATGCCCCCTTTATTTCAACACATTACAAATGTGAGATGCACATCCGGTATCTAATACCCATGATGAAGAAATAGATAGATTGACTTCTATAACATTTATACCTGAAGTAGAAGTCTCACTTCTCTTCTTCTTAAGATCTTCCAGGTATGCCTTGCAGAAGAAGCAAGCCCCTTCCTTGGCTACCCCTCCTTTGGGTTTAAGTTCTTTGCCTTTGCCCTTGGCTTGGGACTTTCCCTTACCTTTAGGCTTGCCCTTGCCTTTCTTTTTCTGCACCATCAAAATGGTGTCAGATTTACCCTTCTTAAGGTTAAGTTCAGCAGTTCTCAACATGCTGAGCATTTCAGGCAATGGCTTATCAATTTCATTCATGTTATAATTCATGACAAATTGATCGAAGGCTCTTGGCAAAGATTGCAAGATTAGGTCAGTGGCCAGCTCTTGGCCAAGTGGGAATCCCAGCCTTTGTAGGTTTTCTACGTACCCAATCATCTTGAGTACATATGTACCTACGGGAGTCCCTTCTTGCATTTTGGACCCAAATAATGTCTTAGAGACTTCATATCTCTCATGCCTAGCTTGTCCTTGATATAGTTGACGAAGATGTCCAACCATATCATAAGCATTCATGAACTCATGTTGCTTCTGAAGCTCAGAGTTCATGGTCGCGAGCATTAGACATGACACATCTAATGCATCATCTTGATGCTTCTTGTAAGCATCTTTGTCACCGCGGCGATGGCGGGAGGTGCCTCCGGAATGGGTGCCCTCGGGGACGTACAACTTCCTTTCTTGGGTGAGAACAATTCTCAGGTTCCTGTACCAGTCCAGGAAATTTGCTCCATTGAGCTTGTCCTTCTCAAGGACAGATCGTAGAGAGAGAGTGTTCGTGTTGTTTGACATAGTAATCTACAACATACAATGCAGAGAATTAATATCATATTCCTTTTATCATTTAATTAGGCCTTTAATCAAATGATGCTCCCACTGAATTATAGGAATTTTGTAGAATCGAGTTATGGATGTGGTCAAACCACATTTACTTGATTCATACAAACTAGCTATAATTCTTGTGGGACAAGATCCACATCATACTAAGCCTTGAGTTAGCTTTGGCTAAATCGCCCAAGACTTAGTACGATCGGTGGGTAACACATTACCGATTACATCTCTATGCAACTCTTGTTTATAGGATTAAGACCCACATTTACAAAAGACCTTGAGTTAGCTTTGGCTAAATCGCCCAAGATTTAGTGTAAATGCGATCTTAACCTATCTTTCCAACGATTGGAATATGCCTATAGTTCTACTCGATCCAATTGAGTTAACTAGTTTTGCTCAATCTAATTGAGCTTACTCTAACCCGAGTCGTGATAGGCGGGACCAAGATTGTCCCTCCGCACCCTACCAAGATAATATGCGTTGCTCTGCTTTGGCAGATTCAACAACAACAAATGATCGAGGTAGTGATGGGTATCAAGGCTCGGTAGGCATTTTCGAGTTGATTCGATTATGATCTAATCTAATCGTAATGTGTATCTTATACGCATTTAGGCCTTTATTATCCTATATTAGCATGCATCATATACATACATTAATTATTCTAGCATGCATCATATACATACAAGAAAATTAACCTAGCATGCATCATATACATACAAACATGTTTCTACTAGCATGCATCACATACATACAAGCAAAATCAATTAAATATACATATATATATATATATCAACATATATATATATATATCATTAAATGTGATATAGTCATGGCCCTACTACGATCTTCTCAAGCCAATGAGAAGATCGGACGGTCAACCTAAGGCTAGCGGCTTCTCCAAGCGCTTCCTTTGACCGCCATGTGTCGTCGTCACCCTTCTCGTAAGCTCGTCTTCAAGTGGACTTTCCACCGCTCCATTTTTGTACATTACAAATACGAAACTCGAGTTACATTCGAGTCTAAAACTATTTACAACTAGAATATTAAAAGAAGAGGTGCGACGCGCAGGTCGCAAACATTTTACAACACGCATTAACCACAAAAAGCACGCAGCCGTATTATGAATTACACACATAATCCAATCCAATTGGGTTATTGGGCCATGACAATCACAGAATCATACATAATTCAAAATTATGTATTTTTACAGAAAATTTCTATAATTTTCCTAATTTATTTCGAATTTATGAGTCATCTCTCCGAACGGTCCGCTAAAGCGGTTTCGAGCGATCGCGGGACATGGCCCCTTTCGGGATAGGGGCAGCGCCCTACTGCAAAAACAAACTTCGCGAGTGTCCCTACACGATCCTACAGCGACTTAAGTCGCTGTCCCAAAAACCTAAGCGAGAACTCACGATTCGAGAGTTTTTCTCGACGGTTGAAGCCTACGAGTGTCCCAACACTCGTTGCTTCGACTCTACGAGAAAAATACCCAAAAATTCTATAAAATAAGAAAATTTACAGAAACATATAAATCTGTAATTTTTTATATCTAATATAAAAAATACAAAACGAAACACATACATGCTTGCCATGCGTGGCTCGATACCCTTTGTTGGGCTTTTAGGGCGCAAAAACGCTTTTTGCGTTGCGAAACCTCGGAAGCCACGGATCCGTCGAAGAAGTATTAAAACTAATTACATGTATGTGCTTACAAAATCCTCTAGATCTACCTTAGAACTAAGAGATAAGGATGTTACCCTTGATGCGATGCCCTTCAAATCCCGCTCGTCAAAGTCCACGGAAAGTGTCAAGTGCACACTCCTCTATGGTATCCACACAAGCAATAGGTGGAAGAAAACTCAACCTTGAGTGTGCTAGCACTCCTTGGTTGGTTCGGCCAAAGAGAGGAAGGAGAGGGAGAGCTTGAGAGGAAAATTCCCAAGGAAGAAGATGAAGTAATGAGTGATTACTCACAAATCAATTTTCACTCACATAACCCCCAAATGGTGGCCGGCCACTTCATGGAGGGAGTTACATGCATGCATGTAACTCCCATGACCCTTGGTCTCCCTCATGATGTGGCACTAATTGATCAAGTCAATGATGATGTGGAGCATCATCATTGGCCGGCCATGCCTAGTCATCATCATGACATGGCATTTGGTCAAGTCAAACTTGACCTTTCAACTTCCCTCTCAAGTCAAGTCAAACTTGACCTCTAATCTCCCATGGTTGATCAAATCTAACCACTTGACTCAAGTCAATTTAATATAATGAATCTCTATTCATTAATTTAAATTGATTTGATGAATCAAATCTCAATTAGACTCATTCAACACTTGAATCAACTTGAGTCTAACTCAATTAGTCTAATTTGGATTACTCTTAATCCAATTTGGTTCATCCCATGAACCTAATCCTCATGGTTCATCATATGAACCTAATCTCCATCTAATTGCTCTTATGTGTGTGACCCTATAGGTTCTTGTAACATTGGCAATGTCCCTAAACCGATTTAGGAACATAAGCAATGAGCGGTATCTAGCAACACATCATTGCTACCCAAGTTACAAGAATGTTGAGCTCCAACATCACCTTTGTGACTACTAATTGTGACTCTCACAATATGTGACAATGTCCCTCTATCCTTGACATCTAGATTGACCAATCGAGGCATAGACCGTGTCATCCTCGGTACAATCTAAATCTTGAACTCCAAGTAGACTCACTCTAATCAAATGAGCTCAATATCTCATATTGACTCATTTGGGCATGGCCATGCGCCGTGGTCTCACTCTATCAAGAATATCGATGTCACCCCGTCATATGGGAGGGATAGATCCCATCTACATCACTCACATCCCTCCGCATAATTGTTACATACCCAAGAATCGCCTTTATAGTCCACCCATTTACGGGTGGCGTTTGTGAAAGCCAAAGTATGCAACTCCTTATGTAGGGAACCATGGTGACTTCAGGTCTAAGGACTAATAGTCATACTAATAGCCACATGAGAAAGTATATGACACTCATATAACGATCCATGATACTTTCTCATGGCGGGTCATTCAAGATACATTCTCCAATGCATACCCATGTGTCAACTTGATATCTCATATCCATGACTTGTGAGATCAAGTCATCTTGTTGATCTACATGCTAGTTCTATGCATTAACATTGTCCCCGAATGTTAATACTGACTAGGAATGATTAAGAGTAGTGTTCTCTATATCATCTCATTATCGATTCAACCAATCGATTGATATAGATAAGAACCTACTACTCAAGGACATTATTATATTTAGTTATTTGGCACCAATACAAGTAAATATAATAACCATGCCTTTATAGATAGGAATATGATACAATAAAGTCCATACAACGATCATCACATGATTGGCTCTAGGGCTTTCACTAACAGTAACAATGGGAGGTTTAAAGTGGTTAGTTTAAGATAATCACATTTATCTTTATATTTTATTTAAATTAACACGTGGCAGAAGATATTTTAAATTAGGAGCGAAAAAATGGTTATGAGGACAGAGGAAGACGGGATCAGGGATGGTTGTTTCTTCTCCATTTGGTACTTCCAAGACCTCTCTTCTTATCTAGTTCATTGCTTTCCTCGTACTCGTACTAACTTTAGCGTCAGAGTGGTCGCGCTAGGAAGCCGACCAACCCTTAACGCTCTTCCTTGGTGTGGCAGATCTAGCTTAATTCCTAAGACCATAGGCGATTCCAATAGCTAATCTTCTCTTCTCTAAGCCTCTCTCTCGGTGGCAGATCCAATGATTCGTAAGGAGGGGGAGGGAGGTCTTGGCAATCCAAAGAAGCAAGCACCATCAAATTGTTGGAGGATCGTGGCTCGGCTAGAAGGGGGGGGTTGAATAGCCTTTTCGCTTGCTTGATGGAAATCGTTCGTTCATCTAAAATATTTATTAATATGCACAGCGAAAATACAAATAATGAAACAAATATAAGAGACAATCACAACACACGATATACGTGGTTCGGAACCTTAGGGTTCCTACTCCATGGGGTGAGCTCAACGAGCTCGAGTGATGAACACACCACTACTCAAACTCCTTCTCGACGATAAGTTGGAGGTGGAGAAACCTTGTACAAGAAATTACAAAAGTAATACAATGAAACATGACAAATACACTAAGCAATACACAAAAACAAATAAAGAACACTTTACACAAGAACTTTGGATTGCTTGCTTGTTGCTTGCTTTGGATTGGTCTTGAAGGTATGGAATGCAGTAGTAATTCCCCTCCAAAATCGCCCCAAATATCTCTATGGAAATCCTCCCCAAGCTCATCCTTTAATGCTTGTCTCGGGTTGATGCCGCGCCTAGCAATCGACTGCCATAAGGACCCAGTCGATTGCTCCTGTAGTCGCTGTGAGACAACGACCTAATCAACGTTGGCATCCAGCCAATGAATACACTGGCAGTCAACTGCCCATTACCATCAGTCGACTGCTAGCCCCATAGCGGACTGATCAATCAGCTACCGAGCATTCTATGCTCGCGACCAACACTGGTAGTCGACTGCTCCTCCATGGCAGTTGACTGCCTAAGGCTGGCAGTCGACTGCCAAGCATCGCAACGCAATCGAACACCAGTCGACTGTTGTCGGGTAAAATCTCAAGCACAAATTGTTTGAGCATTCAACCGTCAGGTAAAACCTCAAACAATATGTTTAAGCATCTGACACTTGACCTCAGTCACTTGGCCAAGTTCACCTCATCAATGAGGTTTAACCCAAGACACCCTTAGCCTAGACCTAAGCCTTCTAGCCACCTCTACTAGCTTCGCGCCTATCGGATCCCTCCAAGTCGTCCATGACTTGTTCATCCATGAATAGATCTCTCCAAGTCATTCATGACTTATTCATCCATACGCTAGTTTCCAAGTGCTTCCTTCGGCTATTGTCACGCTCTCGGTGTCTACACCGCCAAGGTACATATGGAGTTACGCTCCCAAGACTACTGCTTGGCCTTACGCTGCCAAACCACCCCTTGGACATCCCAAATGGCAAGTACCCATAACGTGAACTTTCATCGCCAAGGCTACACACTTTGACTTACGTGACCAACACTACACACTTGGTCTTCCCATGACAATCACATGTCATATGTTTTGTCTAACATCAAATACTACTCGAGTCAAACTCGAGTCTAGTCAATCATAACTTGGGTCGATTGCACCAATAATCTCCCCCTTTTTGATGTTTGACAAAACCCCAAACACCTTTGAGTTAGGTGACCTAACTCAAGTCTACCAATTATCCCCAATTGGCAATTCTAACCTTTGAGAACTCCGACTAATCCCAATTGGTACTTTCTCCCTCTTTTTGATATACATCAAAAAGGTCCTCCCCAAGAGTGTCAATGTCTCATATCCCAATGAGATCTTACAATCTCCCCCTTGGTCCAAAAACACATCTAGGATGCCTTCACTCTTCCTGGTGATAAGTCCCATATCACTTAAGAGAGGCAATCCCCTAATTCTCCTCCCATGAGGAGAAATACATCCATCGTCCCAAGATGGATAACCTCCCTCTAAAGGCTTGCTCCCCTTTGACCATTGCACCGACAATGCCCTTGGAGAGTTCCTAAGACAATAGGAACACTAAACAATCGAAATTAAAGGTAAAGATTCAACATTGAACTTTCACCTCCCTTAAAATTCGATACACACCCTAAACAATTCTCATAATCTATTTTCAATGGATTTCCAGCCTTCCAATTCTCTCCAAAGCATATCTTAGGGTTATGAGCAGTTAGGGAACCTAAAAGTAGTTGAACATGGGCCTAACAAACTTTGTTTACCCGAAATCAATCTTGGCAGTCGACTCTGATAGTCATCGATCCGTCCTTAACGATTAATGATCGCCATGGATAATGATCGATTTCTACATTACGTAAATCAGACTTCAGAACTAAATTTTTAAAAATTCATAAGTAAAAAATACTTATTTTGAAAAATCTTGAAAATTCATACGTACATTACTTATAACAAACATTATGGGTGAAAAATATTGGAAAAATAAAATATCTATAAACTAGTGAGATTGACACAAAGTTCAAAACCATTGAAATTTTCAATGTTTGGCTCTACTTTGTATCACCTCATTCAATGGTGATTGCTATTAAAAGATAGACTTCACCAATATTTTTCAAAATAGTTTTGAAATGATTTTAAAAACCTTAATTCCTTTTCCTAACATCTCACTTGTATCTAAGTGTATGAAACACATACAAGTTAAGTATTCTTGTGAGATGTGGGTTTTGTTTATTTAGGTTATCATGCATTTTTCTAGGCAATACTATTTGATTCCCTTATGCATGAGACTTTAAATCATGCCATTGTCCTTAACTCAATTTTAATTAATGCATGAATGATGATTATGGCATAAATGATAACATGAATCAAAGCATGTGTCAATAATCATGATGTCATAACATGTGATATAAACTTAAGCATAACATGACACTAAAGATAAACCTAAACATGATCATGACATTTTATATGATAAAAAGTAAATATGATGTCATGACATGGTAAATGGAAATCAAAGAATGACAAATAAAAGATAAAGGTATAGGAATACTTAGATTTTAATATTAGTTGCCATGTGATAGAATTAAGTTCATTTTGCCATATTAACCAACTCTACCAAGTGTGCCATAACCCAAAATGGAACACCAAGACTTCTAAGACCTAATTGTGCCAAGTTAATCATTTTTCAACTTCTCAAAGCACAATGGTACATCCTAAAATGTCAAATCTACCATAGTTAGGTTAACTACCCATCGACTTAGAGTTGACCCACCCTAACTCATCTAGCGTGAATCGATCACGCTCCTAGGAACCCAATACCTATTTGAGCTCCTTGGGTTAACAAAGTATTCACTAGGGATAACTTCCCTAGATACCTTTCTAATGACCCTTTTTGGCTTTGAAGCCTTAGTCAATACCACTTGTTGGGGAATTGATCGTCGCTAGAGGGGGGGGGGGTGAATAGCGTGTAGACATCGCTTGATAGATTTTGATTGCGTGCTTGCTACAATGTCGTTAGCGCAGTGGAATATAGAAATACAACTGTAGAAGCAAATACAAACATAAGAACACAACTATATAATGTGGTTCGGAACCTCAAGGTTCCTACTCCACGGGTTGAGCTCAACGAGCTTGAGCGATGACAACACCACTAATAAATCTCCTCTCAACAACACATCAGAGGCAGAGAAATCTCGTACAAGGATTACAACAGTAATACAACAACAAGCAAATACAATAGAATTCAACTAAAGAAAACTTTACAAAGAGCTTTTAGATGCTTTCTTGTTTGGTTGCTTGAGCTGCACTTGGAGACCCTGAATTGCACCAGCAAATCGCCCTAAATCGCCCTAAAAAACCTTGCCAAAATCCATCTCCATGAGCTGCTTTTATAACCTGCATTCAAGCTGGATTTCGCCTAGCAGTCGATTGATAGCGACCATCAGTCGACTTCTCATGTAGTCGTTGTCTCATAATGACTCGAGCCACGTTGGATAAGTTCCAACGGATAGACCATCAGTCGATTGATCATGACCATCAGTCGACTGATCGAGTCATCACTTGACTGTCAAACCCTAACAGTCGACTCTGGAACCTTCTTGTTAGTAATATATGAGAGATGTCCTAAGGAAATCGCCTTATGTATGAACCATTTATATGATAAATGAAGATTCACTATTTGAGTATACATGTTTTCATGTATTTGATTGGATCTTAAACTCATTTACTGAATATCCACGATACAATTCACAGCATGAGAGAATTTGTGATTGGATCACAACTAGTGAGTATCTCTACATGTGTAATTGTGATGAATCAGAATTATCCTTAGTCGATGAATTGATGGATTTGGACACCATCAATTCTGTCGAGACTAGCACGAGGTATACTCCTTGGTGTATCCAAGCAGCTGATTCTCACTGGCTGGAGACATTGTGATGTCCGGAGTTGATCATGGATGCTAGTTATGGTAACTAGTTCATTGGAGTGACCAGCCGTAAGACTTCATATGGTTCTCTGCATATATAGATATGTCAATGAAGTTCTTACTGTAGATTAAGTGAGATGTTCCTTTGACTTGCGGTATTCAAGTCATCTTGATCATGGAGACTTATGCTTTGACATCTTAAGCAAGCATCTCTAAGGAGATGTGGACCCGGGATGATTGGGTATAAGTCGAAGGTGTTGAATAGCCTATAAAGGATTCACCACTCCTTGCGAGGAGATGTATACCCATGGCCTCTCGTCGGATTGTTACTAAAGTCTTTGGCCAAAGCATTACATGTTTAGAGTAAGGTACTCTTCGATACATGTGCAGTAACTAGAATCTGTAGGACGAGGAAATGATACTTGGGCTAGGTGTGACATAGTCAGCCTAGTGGGGATTGACACTATAGACCATGTCCTGAACCAAGTGGGTATAAGATGAGTGAAGGGAATGAGACACGATTCATTCGAGCTGCTGAAGGGTTTCAGAAATAGTTCTGGATCAACCGTTGATCTTTTCGGTTAATTGGGAATCATGATGTACTACTAGGTGCCAATCATGATCGTTCTATAATTAATGGTTAATTATAGACGGCCAACATAAACCGAGAACCTATTTGGTCACACGCACAATGAGCGTAATCCGAAGGTTTTAAAATGAGCTTGAGAATGAGATTCTCAGACCGAGAGAAACTAGGTTTGGTTGGACCAAACAAGAAGCGAGCATGAAATCGTTTCAGTCGCAATGGAAGCGTGGATGGGCCGTGTCATATGAAGACATAATGGATGAACCAAAATGGTTTGGTTCTAATCCAATGGAGGAGAATAAACCAAAGGGTTTGGTTTATTTTAAACGAATGAACCAAAAGTTGGTTCGGTTCGTTTTAACTTAAAATAAACCATCATGGTTTGGTTTATTTTAACTTATATTAATGGAGCGGGTTAACGGGCCTTATGGTTATGATCCAATAACCATTAAGAGAATTAGTTCTCTATAAAAGAGGGCTTAAACCCTAATCCAAAAACACTAACCAAGTTTTGGCTGCCCACCTCTCCCTCCTCTTCATCTATTCGGCGCCAACACCCATTGCCGCCACCCAGCTCCTTGTGCCGCCGTCCAAATTGTTGCCGGCGTCCAAGCTTCGGCCGGTGATCCTACGGCAACTCTCCGGTGACCTCCTTTGGGTTTGGCATCAAGGTGAGCTTCATTCTACCTTTTTGGCCGGCCCTATTTCCTCCACCAAAGCTGTCCAGTTTTCTGGACAGCTTGTTCTCTTCTTGTCGGAGCGTCGTTTGGAAGACGGTTAGTGCTCCGACAGCGCCTAACTTACCGGGGATTCGATCTCCGGTAATCCTCTGAGGTGGAGGACGAAGGATTCATCAAACGGTTGACGAATACCTCTCCGGAGAAGCGAGTCTTGAGGACTTGTTTTTGGATCCGAATTTGGATTTGGATCGTGATCATCTCTCGATCACATCGTCTTCAACACGAGGCTAGTAACTCGTACGAAGATGAGGCTCATGACTTAGCGAAGTCATCCCGAGGATACTCGGCGTGGATACGGATAGAGACGATTCTAGCGAGGATCGTTCCGGTTGATGCCGTTCCCGCTACACGTGATACGAAAGGTATACGTAGTTAAATTTTCTTTATTGCAAAATTTAAATTTATGGTTATGTCTACACATGTTGTACTATGCATGCGTGTGTTGTGTGTGTTGTAATAAATATAGATTTATTATTTTTATTTCTTCCGCTGTGCACATGTTTACGAAACATGTTCGAACACACACTCGCCGCGGTGCCGGAAACCCAACACTTCTGTGGCCATGACATCGACCAGTCAACTGCCAGCCATAACAATTGACTGATCAAGCCATTAGTCGACTGCAAGTCCATTTCCTACAGTCAAACTCCAGTCGACTCCCAACAGTCGATTGAGCATAATATCAGTCGACTGATAATCTCATCCATGAGGTTTTAACACTAAATATGATGCCCTCATACTTTCTAGACCACCCTAAGCCTAGACCTAAGCCTTCTAGCCACCTCCGTCAGCCTCATGCCTATCGGATCCCTCCAAGTCATCCATGACTTGTTCATCCATACGCTAGCCTTCAGGTGCTTCCATCGGCTATTATCATGCTAAGCTGGTCTATACAGCCAAGGCACATTGGACTTACTCTGCCAAGACTCCGCTTGGACTTTACACCGCCAACCATTGGACATATGCTGCCAAGACTCCACCCTTGGACTTTATGCTGTTGGATCGAGAAGCGTCGCTAGAGAAGGGGTGAATAGTGAGCGTAAAATTTTCTTTCGTTCATTCGATAATAGCAAGCGCAGCGTAAAAATAAATAACATAATTTATTTTTACTTGGTTCACATCCGACCGGCTGCTAATCCAAGGCCCCACGATCCTTGACCGTGTACGAAGGGGCAATCCACTATCAAGTCTCCTCCTCGTTGGAGGTAGGAGACAACGATCACAAAACCAAAAGTACGAGGATAAGGCAACAAACCTACCTCACCTCATTATGATTAAAACCACGATCAAATATAGTAAATAAAAAAATACTTGCTGCCGACGAATAGATTCTGAAGTTGGCATTGCGTCGGCATTACGTCGTTGGAGCTTTGGAGTTACGGGAGCACTTTGAGAATACAATTGATTGATTTTTGGGTTGGAGTCCTCCCCTCCTTTTATAGAGTTTTTCCTTGGAATAAGTCTTGATGTATATCTTGGTCTTTTGGAACTGATTACGAGGTGGTACCATATTTTATCACGAAGTGGATGCGTCAAACATTATCCGTTTTGACCTAGTGCAAAAGGATGATTCGTCCCCATCAGTCGACTGATGTGCATCAGTCGACTGCCCAATGGCCAGTAGTCGACTGCCAGCCTGGCCACTTCCCTATAGTAAGAGGTTAGCACAGAAAATGGTAAATGCGATGGTTCTTTACCGTCCGATCTCAACCTAGACCTTCCACAGGAAGTCTTAGTCGGATCGCCACCTATGGTCGTCCCCGTATAGAGGACATGACCTTACCATCTCTCACTCACACGAGCTTACCTCTCATCCTTCATGACCTGTCACTTTGTAGGGATGTATACTGAAAAGTCTATCTTTTATATGAACATCTTTATTTTGAAATAAGAATCACATGATCATTGTTTGCATTTTTATGGTTATGTAATATTATCTAATACATTACATTGTAGATAACATAGTGTGTGGTGTCACACGGGAGATCATGTTATCGGCTCCTTGTAAAGTATAAGTAAAGGCTCACAACTAAGATGGCTTTGGACAAACCATCGGAATGGTTGTAGTGTGATTTGGTATTGGTTTATCTTGACCATAGAATCACACTAGTGCACTTTGTGTGTATTGAGCAGGACCGACTTAGAGGTGATTCGATTTATTACTGACTACATAATCGAATTGTACCACAGATATTATTTTGTACATGCTTTTAATCCCGATATAATAACAGACACATATACTTAGTATTCATCTCTTTGATTTACCAATGGGAGAGATTTATAGATTAAATCGATAGGCTCGGTAAGTTGGGAGATGATATTATTTATATGGTGTGCCGTTGATTATAGGAGGAAACCGTGTCCTATATATTAGGATGATGATGTCCCCTTGAGGAGCTCATAAGGTTCATCATGTAAACCCTGCAGGTGGACTTGGTCCGGCATGATGGAAAGGTTGAGTGGTACTACTCATGGAGTTAGATGTTGATTAATTAATGGTCAGTAAATTAATTAATCGACGGACATTCAAGATCTTAAACACGGGGAGAAAATTTACAAATAATATATGGAGCTCATATTAACTTATGGGGGTTGGTGAGGTAGATCAATGATAATCCTCTAGTGGAATGGATAATCATTAGTGGATCGGACTTTATGTGGGCTTGATCCATGGGTGGCCAAGATCCAACTCCTCCTCATGGTCCCTATTGTAGCCTATTAACACCTCATGAAGCTTAGATCCAATGGATAGAAACAAAAGTCTTGATCCAAAGGTAGTGATTAAATCTCTAAGATTCGACGGTTGAGATTAAATCTCTAGATCCGACGGTTGAGATTAAATCCCTAGAACCAATGATGGAGATTGAACCAAGGCTTATCCCTAACTCTATAAAAGGGTGGACTAGGGGTGGGTGGCAAAAAGTGAGAATAAAGATGAAAGGGGCTAGGGTTTTGGGCGGCAAGAGCAAGGGAGGATTAGGGTTTCAGGTGGCCACAATTAAGGAAATATATTTTTTTTCTTCTTCTTCCTTTGGTGGCTGAAACCCTTCCTCCTTCTTCTCTCCTTGGTTTGCCCGGCGCCCAAGCTTCTCCCTTTCATCTATGGCTTATGATGGATGGCATTAGGGTTGCTTCCCTTGGGTGGCAAGCAATCCTAGTTGGGATAGGAATAGGATTGGGCGGCTAGGGTTAGGTTTCAGGGTTGATGGTGGGCGGCAACAAGTGGAGGAGGGATTCATCTTCTTCTTCCTAAGGTTGGCCGGCCCCTCTTCTTCTTCCCTCTACCTTGGCCGGAGCTCAACCTATTCTTCTTCCCTTCATCCTTGGCCGAAAATTAGGAGAGCTTAGTCTAGGGTTTGGGCAGCAACAAGGAGGAGGATTGTTTTTCTTTCTCTTCTCCAAGTGTTGGCCGGCGCCCATGTCCTCTTTGATTCTCCTTTGGTTGGTTTCCATACTTCATGTTCTCTTCCTTGGCTAGTGGCAACATCGAGTTTATTGACTTGGTGGCCGGTTCTAGATAGGAAGATGAGTTTTGTTTTATGATCTTCCTTTGTTCAGAGTGAACAAGGAAAGGAAGATTGGTGATCTAGGAGGCTTCAACTTTTGGTAGATCGTTGCCCACACAATATCCGAAAGGAGGAAGGACATACAATAGAAGATCAAGATGTATAACAAGAGGTATAATCTTGTTTATTTTGATTAGTGTTCTTTTGTATTATGTTTATAATTGTTTCTCAATTATATGCATGTTATATGAGGTTATTTACTTTATATATTCTATTTTGTGGTTAAATATACTTGGACCCCGAACATAAACACAAAAACCGGCGATCCGGACATCGTTTATTCCGCGGCTACTTGTAGAATAGAGGATGGTCGCTTGAACAATGAGTTTGTTCAAGTGACCTCTCTAAATGAATAGCACGACGATGACTTAGTTGTTTGGGCAATTCCTTTTGCCTAGGATTAAATTTTTTTATCCGGGGACATTGAGGGGATCGCCATGAACAAACGATCGAGGTGAAGTGGGAAGCGAAGTTTCCCCTCACGGACTCGATAAGCAAAACCCTTCACACTTTGCGTCCATTCTTCAACCTAGGTTCTTTGACTCCCATGAAGTTCCCTCGGTGTCGCCCGACCACCACGGTTTCCCGACTCAGGATTCTCTGGGTGTCGCTGACCTTCATCTTAGCTTAACCATTTCCAGCACACTTAATTCAGCTCATGAGATAATAATATGACCTTAACTTTGGATCTTTGCCATAATCAAAACCTAGGTTCGATTATCTAGTGCCCCTGCACCAACAATCTCCCCCTTTTTGATCTATGGCAAACCAATACAAAGTTAAGGGAAAAATTAAAGCATAAAACAAGTAGAATAAATGATGAATGCCATTTTCAAAAACTCCCCCTTAACACTAGGTGAGTTTTGAAAGAGATAATTAAATTTTCAAAATTTTGTGTTATTCCCCCTTAACTTGCACTCTTCTCCCCCTTTATCCATAAATAAAAAAAAATGTTTGGTGTTTTTATATAAAATAGGGGTTTAAAAACAACATCGTATATGCATGCATCTAGATAAATCAACTATGAGTCCAAGCATGTGTCTAGCAGTAGTTAGATAGATTGGTTCGAGGTGTGTCCCTCTGCACCAATAATCTAAAGGTTTATAATATAGCCCTTAGGGTTAGTTTGCTCTCCCCCTTAGTCAAATATATGAAGTATAAGATATGTAGGGGGCGCTAAACTTTGGCCTAGAGAGTTGTAAATAGTCGTTAAGTACAATAGTTGAGAAAATAAGTAGCATTTTAAAAAAGTTATATTTCAATTATCCTTAACATCTCACCCATTCTATGTGTCTCAGAATTTGTTCATCTTATATGTTTTGTGAGATGATTTGAAATTGATTAAAGATAGTCAACCTTGGGTTAGATTCGGATTTAACCTTTAGATTGTTAAGTAACTTTTTGAGAAACTGGCTTCCAGGTCATGGCGAGGCACAGGGGCCTTCTTTGATCGGAATAATGACCACTTCCTTAGACAAAGCCAAATTCAAGAAAATATCACTTAAGTCACTTAGGGTTACTTCCTGGTCTAACTAGTTTAGGATACGACGAGGTAGCTTCAGCTAGTTCCACTCAGTCAAGTGCACCAAGCTAGATACACCTTATCTAGCTCGAATACATGAGACTTTGTTTCCCTAACGTACTATCATCTCGCCGCATCCTGATACTATGTTGTCAAGAATTGACTAACAATTTTCCCTATCTAGCCATTCTAAAAATTGAAATAAAATAACTAATCATGCAATGGTTTTGCTAAGGAAGTGAATATACTATTTTAGTTTTAGCTACCCCTGGACCATTGAACTAATATGGTCTATTCAAATAATTAACTTGATCCAGGGGAATCCAATACTTATTAGTCCTTATATGTGAGTTCAATAAAACCATTGGGACCCATGCTTGTGTTAGTAATATATGAGAGGTGTCCTAAGGCAATCGCTTTATGGTTGTACCATTTATTTGATAAATGAAGATTCACTATTTGAGTATATATGTTTTTATGTATTTGATTGGATCTTAAACTCATTTACTAAATGTCCGTAATACGATTCACAACATGAGAGAATTTGTGATTGGATCACAACTAGTGAGTATCTCTACATGTGTAATTGTGATGTATTGGAATTATCCCTAGTCGACGAATTGATGGATTTAGACACCATCAATTCTGTCGAGACTAGCATGATGTATACTCCTTGGTGTATCCAAGCAGCTGATTCTCACTGACTGGAGACATTGTGATGTCCGAAGTTAATCGTGGATGCTAGTTATGGTAACTAGTTCATTGGAGTGTCCAGCTGTAAGACTTTATATGGTTCTCTGCATATATGAATATGTCAATGAAGTTCTTACTGCATCTTAAGTGCGATGTTCCTTTGACTTGTGGTATTCAAGTCATCTTGGTCATGAAGACTTATGGTTTGACATCTTAAGCAAGCATCTCTAAGGAGATGTGGACCCGAGAGGATTGGGTATAAGTCGAAGTGGCTGAAGGTGTTTGAATTGTTGGAATGTATACTGAAAGCCTAGCACTTTTTGTATGAATATTTTTATTTTGAAATAAGAATCACATGATCATTGTTTACACTTTATATTTATTATATGTGTGCATATTGTCTAATATTTTACATTGTAGATAACATGGTGCTTGGTGTGGCACAGAAGATCATGTTATCAGTCCCTTGTAGAATATAAGTAGAGGCTCACAACCAAGATGGTTTTGGACAAACCATTGGCATGGTTGTAGTGTAGCTTGGTATTGGTTTGTCTTGAACATAGAGTTACACTAGTACACTTAGGTGTATTGAGCAGGAACGACATAGAGGTGATTCAATTTATTGCTGACTACATAATTGAATCGGACCTCGGATATTATGTTGTACATGCTCTTAATCCCGATATAATACCGGGCACATGTACTTAGTATTTATTTCTTTGATTTACCAAAGGGTGAGATTTAAATGGATTAAATCAATATGCTCGGTAAGTTGGGAAATGATATTATTTACATGGTGTGCCGTTGATTATAGGAGGAAACCGTGTCCTATATATTAGGTTGATGATGTCCCCTTGAGGAGCTCATAAGGTTCATCATGTAAACCCAGCTGGTTGACTTAGTCAACATGATGATAAGGTTGAGTGGTACTACTCGAGGAGTTAGATGTTAATTAATTGATGGTCAGTAAATCAATTAATTGACGGACATTCGATATCTTAAACACGGGGAGATGGATGTACAAATAATATATGGAGCCCATATTGATTTATGGGGGTTGGTGAGATAGTTCAATGATGATCCTCTAGTGGAATGGAACATCATTGATGGATCAAGTTTGTGTGGTTCCGATCCATCGGGTGGCCAAGATCCAACTCCTCCTTATGGTCCGTATTGTAGCCTAATATAATCCTCAAGAAGCCTAGATCCAAGGATGTAAAACAAAACTCTAAAACCAACGGTTGGGATGAAACCCTAGATCCGACGGTTGGGATGAAACCCTAGATCCGATGGTTGGGATGAAACCCTAGATCCGACGGTTGGGATGAAACCCTAGATCCGATAGTTGGGATGAAACTCTAGATCCGACGGTTGGGATGAAACCCTAGATCTGACGGTTGGGATGAAACCCTAGATCCGATGGTTGGGATGAAACCCTAGATCCGACGGTTGGGATGAAACCCTAGATCCGATGGTTGGGATGAAACCCTAGATCCGACGGTTGGGATGAAACCCTAGATCCGATGGTTGGGATGAAACCCTAGATCCGACGGTTGGGATGAAACCCTAGATCCGATGGTTGGGATGAAACCCTAGATCCGACGGTTGGGATGAAACCCTAGATCCGACGGTTGGGATAAAACCCTAGATCCGACGGTGGAGATTAAATCCCTAGATCCGACGGTGGAGATTAAAGGAGGCTTAAGCCCAATTCTATAAATAGAGGGCTAAGGCTTGGGCGGCAATGGTGGTTCTCTTAGATTAGGGTTTTGCCTCTCAAGTGTTTTAGGCGGCTAGGGTTTTGGAAGTGGTTTGGGCGGCAACAAGAAAGGAGATTAGGGTTTCCTTCTTTTCTCCTTGGTGGCCTGCGCTCACTCCCTCTTCTTCTTTGCTTTGGCCGGCCCTCTTCCTCCTCCTTTGCTCCTTGTTGGCCGGCGGTTCTCCAACTTCTTGGTGGCCGGCGCTTCTCCAACTTCTAGGTGGCCGGCGGCAACATTGTCATAAGGTTGGCCGACGCTCAACCATTCACTCCTTGGCCGGCGATTACATCGAGCTCCTTGGCTTGGTGGCCGGTTCTAGAAAGGAGAAGGAGTTTTGTTTGGTTCTTCTCTTTGTTCGCAGCGAACAAGGAAGGGAAGAACGCGATCTAGGAGGCTTATACTCGTGGAGGATCTTCGCCCACACGACATCCACGAGGAGGATAGGACATACGGTAGAAGATCATGAGGTATAAAAGTTTTACAACTTTATTTTCTGATCTTAGCATATTCTTTTATGTATTGATTATACAAGTGTGCATTTGTATATATTTTGTATAATCATGGACCCCGAAGAAAAACACAAAAACCGGCAATCCGTCCGTCGTCTCTTCCGCGGCTAACCAACTAGAAGAGTTGTGTTGCTTGAACAACTAGTTTGTTCAAGCGATCACTCAAGTTGTTAGCACGACGACGAATTGGTTGTGCTAAGGAAACTCATCCCATCCGGATTAGTTCTTTCATTAGTGAAAATTTTAATCCGGGGACATGGGAGCCAATGAGCCTCCGAAGCAAATTACCTTCAAAGTGGTATCAGAGCCACGGTTTCCGGTTTTGTGTGTTTTAGATTCGGTTACTTTCATGCACATATCATATATTGAGTATGCCGGATAATAGTTGGATGTGTGTAGGCTAACTTTTTGGTTGCAGGCATAAGATCCGACTATTATGGCTATTTGGTTGTATGTGATTGTTTTGTGTGTGATTGTATGTATATTATTTGAATCCTTGGGGTTGACGAGGCTAGATTAGTATTTAATTTTTGTAATTAAATACGACATTGTTTAGCCGCTCATTTTAGTTTACTTTCGATCTAGATTATTTGTACACTCCTTCGTGGAGTATAGGATCGATGGATGTAAATTAAAATGATATATCTCGACTCGGATCTCTTTGGTGACTTGCGCACGGGAAAAGATGGAGCGGACGAGGTGGCGACACGACGGGATGTGTAATGGAGAACAATGCCATAATAGTTGGAAAGATTCTATTTTTTTTCATATTTATTGCTTATTTGTTTTATATGCATGTTGTGTATGCTTTAAAATTCCTCATTTTCAATTTACTAAGTGGGAGAGGGATATTTAAATTAATTCCCGCGGCCTCCATTACAATTTGACGTGTGATGCAACAAACTTGTGTGTCGGCTCTGAGTGCCTTCCTCCCTGTGGACGAGTTTGTTTGCGGATCACTAGGTCAAATAATGGTTATAGGAAATTATCTAGGAGCATGTGTACTTCCACAGTGGTAAGGCACATAATCCGAAATAATTCCCTTAGTATCGTGTAATGGTGCACACTTAGATGCAAATAAAAGTATCCTCCCCATCGGAGTCACTACTTTTATTTGTAGGGCCAAAGAGGAACCAACTATTAATTTTATTTGTCAAAAAGTAAGGTTGACAAGATAATAAAATTAATGGGTAAAACCTCCTCTTACAAATGTAGAATTCGTATACGTCCACACAGCGTGGCATGCGACATTCTCGGTGATTTGAGGTGTTGGTTGATTTCGGAATTTTATTGTTTTGAGGAATCAATAATATTTGAAATCTAATGTTTTGATCATTGTGATTCTTAGGTTTTTCAAATGGCTTTCAACCCACTTGCTGTCATATTAAAAGAAAATAAACTTACTGTTACAAACTACATTGAATGGAAAAGAAATCTGGATATTGTCTTAACTGTGGAGGAGTACAAATTTGTACTCTTCGAGGTCTGTCCTCCTAAGCCCACCGATGACTCTGATGAAAAGGAGAAAGAAAGTTATAAGAAATGGATCAAGACAGATGAGATGGCGCGGTGTTACATTTTGGCATCTATGTCAAATGTGCTGCAACATCAGCATCAGGCCATGGCCACAACTTATGACATGATGTTCAATCTCAAGGAAATTTTCGGACATCAGAGTAGGGCGGCTAGACAGGAGGCGATGAGAAACTTGATGACGACCACCATGATCGAGGGAACACCCGTTAGGGATCATGTTCTCAAGATGATGGCTCATCTTAATGAGATGGAAGTCCTCGGAGCTAAGATCGATGAGGAAACCCAGGTCGATATTATTCTCTAGTCTCTGCCTAGGAGTTTTGAGCAGTTCCGCCTCAACTACAACATGAACAAGAGGTTGTATTCATTGGCGGAGCTTCTGACAGAACTCCAGGCGGTAGAGGGGCTTTTTCGTTAAAGCGCTCAAGCCATGGTCACTCAGAAGGTTTCTTCCTCTAAACCGAAAGGTAAGAAGAAGAAGAAGCAAGGTGGAGCGAAGAAAGTGGCAGTGGGACCTCAGGTAGGAGTGAAGAAGCCGAAAGGCAAGTGCTTCACTTGCAAGCAGACTGGACATTAGAAGGCGGACTGTCCTCGCTGAAAGAACAAAGGTATATCTTCTTGTTTAGTTGTTGAAACATGTTTAGCGGTGTTATCTACCAATGCCTGGTGTGTAGATACAGGAGCCACTGATCATGTCTGCAATACTTTGCAGGGGTTCCAGGAAACCCGACGACTAGCTGAGGGAGAGATTACCGTCTTCATGGGCAATGCTTCAAAGGTGGCGGCTATTGCAGTGGGAGACGTTTATTTATCTTTTGATAGGAATAAAGTTTTGGTCTTGAGAAATTGTCTTTATGTACCTACTTTTAGAAAGAATTTAATTTCAGTTTCTAAATTATTTATGGATGGATATTCTGTTTCTTTTAATGACAAAGTGGTTATAAAAAGGAATAGGGAGATTATCTGTTTTGGTACATTGGTTGGCAATTTATATACTCTTGAACCGAAAACTCCCACGATGCATATAGAAGTCAATAACTCATCTTCTAAGTCTAATAAGAGAAAAGAACCTTTGCAAATAAACCAGACATATCTTTGGCATCTAAGGCTTGGTCATATTAACCTAAGCAGAATTCAAAGGTTGATAGCTGATGGACCTTTGGGTTCATTAGTGGTGGAGGATCTCCCAACCTGCAAATCTTGCTTGGAAGGTAAAATGGCCAAGAGGCCTTTCAAGGCCAAGGGGTATAGAGCCAAAGATGTGTTAGAATTGGTTCATTCTGATTTGTGCGGTCCTATGTCTATCCAGGCAAGAGGTGGTTTTGAATATTTCGTCTCTTTTATAGATGATTATTCATGATATGGATACATTTACTTGATGCGCCGCAAGTCTGAATGCTTTGACAGGTTCAAAGAATTCAAGGCTGATGTGGAGAACCGTCAAGGTAAGAGTATCAAGACCCTACGATCTGATCGTGGTGGTGAGTACCTCTTGGGAGAGTTTAGGAATTACTTATCGGAGGTGGATTCAATCCCAATTGTGCACTTTGGCACACCCAGTGAGAATGGTGTGGCGGGCGAAGAATAGGACTCTTATGGAGATGGTCGGATCGATGATGAGTTATTGAGTTACTGTTCGTTACGGGGTATGCTCTGGATCGACAATGTATACTCGAACTTGGTTCCATCTAATCAGTACCTTCTACTCCCTGAGAATTGTGGGTGGCGAAAGCCTAGTCTAAGACATATTCGGATATGGGGAGTCCACATGTCTTTGAAGGGAGATCTTTGGTAAGTTGGAATCTCGTAAATGAAGTGTGCATGTTTGTTGGCTACCCTAAGGAGCGAAGGTGGTTTGTTTTATAATCCTAGAGATCGGAGGTGATCGTTAGCACGAATGCAGATTTCTAGAGGAGGACTATGTAATGAACCACAAGCCCAGTAGGATTGTTCTTGAGGAGTTGGGAGGGAAGTCCGACTTGCATGCACCGGTACAAGAGGAGATACCACAAGTCAGCACGCGTGTGTCGTAGTGGGAGGGTTGTTAGACAACCCGAGAGATTCATGTTTTGGGAGAGTCTTGGACTTAGTCCTCAGTGAACATGAACTGATCCTGGACATATGTGAGGCACTCCAAGATAGAGATCACGGATATCTTGGCAAGAGCGATGAATTGGAGATAGAATCTATGGATTCTAATCAGTCTGGGAGCTAGTAGAACCCGATGGTGTAAAAAGCCATTGGATGCAAGTGGATCTACAAGAGAAAGAGAGGAGTAGGCGGGAAGGTTGAGACCTTCAAAGCTAGGCTTGTTGCGAAAGGGTATACTCGGAAGAGGGCATCGATTATGAGGAGACCTTTTCGTGTATATCTTAAGTCTATCCGGATTCTCTTATCTATAGCTGCTCATATGGATTATGAGATTTGGCGGATGGATGTCAAGACGACTTTCCTTAAGAAGTCTTGAGGAGAACATCTATATCACGGCAACGAGAGGATTCATTGCTAAAGGCAAAGAGCATCTTGTATGTAAGCTTAATCGGTCCATTTATGGATTGAAGCAAGATTCTAGATCTTGGAACATACGCTTTGATGAGGTAATCCAATCATATGGATTTATTAAAAGTACGTATCAGCCTTGTGTATAAAAGAGATGTGATGACGTAGTGGTATTTCTTGTACTATCGTAGATGACATTTTGTTAGTTGGCAACAATATCAAAGTGTTATCGAGGCGTAAGGGTATGGTTGTCCAAGCAAGGACTTGGGAGAAGTGGGACACATCCTTGGGATCGAAAGTTATAAGGGATCGCAAGAAAAGGATGTTGTGCTTATCTCAAGCTTCATACATTGACACTATCCTTGCTCGTTTTAGCATGCGAGAACTCAAGAAAGGTTTTCTACCATTTAGGAATGGAGTTCCTTTATCTAAAGAGATGTGTCCCAAAACATCAAAGGAGATAGAGGACATGAAGGCGGTTCATTATGCTTCAGTAGTATGTAGCATCATGTATGCTATGCTATGTACGAGAACGGATATACTGCTTTCGTGGGCATGGTTAGCGAATATCGAGTAATCTAGACATGGACATTGGGTGCAGTAAAGCATATATTGAAGTACGAGAAGGACTAGGGATTATATGTTTGGTTCTTAGGCGGATCAATTAGTCCACGTTCCAATCGGATAGGGACAAGAGTAAGTCTACCTCGGGGTTTGTGTTTACTTTTGGAGGTGGAGCCATAGTATGGAGGAGTGTCAAGAATGCGTGGCGGACTCTACCATGGAAGTGAGTATGTGGCGACCTGCGAGGCGACCAAGGAAGTTGTATGGCTCGGAACTTCTTGATGGACTTGGATGTGATTCTGGTTTGCCCGAACTATCACAATTTATTGTGATAACTTGATGGTGCGATTGCAAACTCGAAGGAACCACGAGCCCATAAGGAGTAAACACATAGGCGCAAGTACCACCTTATCGAGAGATCGTAAAGCGAGGAGAAGTTCTTGTCGCCAAGATTGCATCGAGAGGATAACTGGCGGATCCATTCACTAAGGCCCTTCCGGTAGCGTTTGATAGGCATGTGGAGGACATGGGGATCGGATGTATGGCGAGTGTGATGGCATAGTCTTTTAGTATAAGTGGGAGATTGTTGGAATGTATCTTAAAGCCTAGCTCTTTTGTATGAACATTTTATTTTGAAATAAGAATCACATGATCATTGTTTGCACTTTATATTTATTATATGTGTGCATATTGTCTAATATTTTACATTGTAGATAACATGGTGCTTGGTGTGTACGAGAAGATCATGTTATCGGTCCCTTATAAAATATAAGTAGAGGCTCACAACCAAGATGATTTTGGACAAACCATTGGCATGGTTGTAGTGTAGCTTGGTATTGTTTTGTCTTGAACATAGAGTTACACTAGTACACTTAGGTGTATTGAGCAGGGCCGACATAGAGGTGATTCAATTTATTGCTGACTACATAATTGAATCGGACCTCGGATATTATGTTGTACATGCTCTTAATCCCGATATAATAACGGGCACATGTACTTAGTATTTATTTCTTTGATTTACCAAAGGGTGAGATTTAAATGGATTAAATCAATATGCCTGGTAAGTTGGGAAATGATATTATTTACATGGTGTGTCGTTGATTATAGGAGGAAACCGTGTCCTATATATTAGGTTGATGATGTCCCCTTGAGGAGCTCATAAGGTTCATCATGTAAACCCAGCTGGTTGACTTAGTCAACATGATGATAAGGTTGAGTGGTACTACTCAAGGAGTTAGATGTTAATTAATTGATGGTCAGTAAATCAATTAATTAACGAACATTCGATATCTTAAACACGGGGAGATGGATGTACAAATAATATATGGAGCCCATATTGATTTATGGGGGTTGGTGAGGTAGTTCAATGATGATCCTCTAGTATAATGGAACATCATTGATGGATAAAGTTTGTGTGGTTCCGATCCATCGGGTGGCCAAGATCCAACTCCTCCTTATGGTCCCTATCGTAGCCTAATATAATCCTCAAGAAGCCTAGATCCAAGGATGTAAAACAAAACTCTAAAACCAACGGTTGGGATGAAACCCTAGATCCGACGGTTGGGATGAAACCCTAGATCCGACGGTTGGGATGAAACCCTAGATCCGACGGTTGAGATGAAACCCTAGATCCGACGGTTGGGATGAAACCCTAGATCCGATGGTTGGGATGAAACCCTAGATCCGACGGTTGGGATGAAACCCTAGATCCGATGGTTGGGATGAAACCCTAGATCCGACGGTTGGGATGAAACCCTAGATCCGATGGTTGGGATGAAACCCTAGATCCGACAGTTGGGATGAAACCCTAGATCCGACGGTTGGGATGAAACCCTTGATCCGACGGTGGAGATTAAATCCCTAGATCCGACGGTGGAGATTAAAGGAGGCTTAAGCCCAATTCTATAAATAGAGGTCTAAGGCTTGGGCGGCAATGGTGGTTCTCTTAGATTAGGTTTTAGGGTTCAAGTGTTTTAGGCTAGGGTTTTGGAAGTGGTTTGGAGCGCAACAAGGAGATTAGGGTTTCCTTCTTTTCTCCTTGGTGGCGGCGCCCACTCCCTCTTCTTCCTTGCTTTGGCGCCCTCTTCCTCCTCCTTTGCTCCTTGGTGGCCGGCGGTTCTCAACTTCTTGGTGGCGCTTCTCAACTTCTAGGTGGTCACAACATTGTCACAAGGTTGGCCGCTCAACCATTCACTCCTTGGCCATCGAGCTCCTTGGCTGGTTCTAGAAAGGAGAAGGAGTTTTTGTTTGGTTATTCTCTTTGTTCAACAAGGAAGGGAAGAACGCGATCTAGGAGGCTTCTACTCGTGAGGATCTTTGCCACATCCACGAGGAGGATAGGACATACAGGTATAAAGTTTTACAACTTTATTTTCTGATCTTAGCATGTTCTTTTATGTGTTGATTATACAAGTGTGCATTTGTATATATTTTGTATAATCATGGACCCCGAAGACAAACACAAAAATCGGCGATCCGTCCGTCGTCTCTTCCGCGGCTAACCAACTAGAAGAGTTGTGTTGCTTTAACAACTAGTTTGTTCAAGCGATCACTCAAGTTGTTAGCACGACGACGAATTGGTTGTGCTAAGGAAACTCATCCCATCCAGATTAGTTCTTTCATTAGTAAAAATTTTAATCCGGGGACATGGGAGCCAATGAGCCTCCGAAGCAAATTACCTTCATGAATAGCCTATAAAGGATTTACCACTCCTTGCGAGATGTATACCCATGGCCTCTCGTCAAATTGTTACTAAAGTCTTTGGCCAAAGCATTACATGTTTAGAGTAAGGTACTCTTAGATACATGTGCAGTAACTAGAATTCGTAGGACGAGGAAATGATACTTGGGTTAGGTGTGACGTAGTCAACCTAGTGGGGACTGACACTATAGACCATGTCCTGAACCAAGTGGGTATAAGATGCATGAAGGGAATGGGGCACGATTCATTGTAGCTGCTGAAGGGTTTCAGAAATAGTTCTGGATCAACCATTGATCTTTCGGTTAATTGGGGATCATGATGTACTACTAGGTGCCACTCATGATCGTTCTATAATTAATGGTTAATTATAGACGGCCAACATAAACCAAGAATCTATTTGGTCACATGCACAACGAGTGTAAACCAAAGGATTTAAAACGAGCTTAAGAATGAGATTCTCAGACCGAGAGAAACTAGTTTTAGTTGGACCAAACAAGGATTGCGCATGAAATCATTTCAGTCGCAATGGAAGCGTGGATGGGCCGTGTCTAATGAAGACATGATGGATGAACCAAATTGGTTTGGTTCTAATCCAATGGTGGAGAATAAACCAAAAGGGTTTGGTTTGTTTTAAACGAATGAACCAAAAGTTGGTTCGGTTCGTTTTAACTTAAAATAGTCCAACGCAGTTTGGTTTATTTTAACTTAAGTTATTGGAGTGGGTTAACGGATTTTGGTTATGAACCAATAACCGTTAGGAGAATGTGTTCTCTATAAAAACATGACTTAAGGGTTTTTCGTGGATAACTTTTGGTTGTTGGAAAAACCTAGCCGCCCAACCTTCTCCCTCTCTTTTCCTTGCCGCCGCCCAACAAGGTTGCCATCCAACCTTGTTGCCATCCAGCAGCTACCGTCCTCCCCACCTGCCGACATCTAGCTACTGCTGGAGGAGCTCCGGTGATCTTCCTTGGCTCCGGCGACAAGGTGAGCACCTTGCTTTCCTTATTTGGTCGGCACAAGTTCTCCACCAAAGTTGTCCAATTTTCTGGACAACTTTTTTCCTTCTTGTTCGAGCATCGTTTGAATGACATTTGGAGCTCCGACAGTGGTAACCTTGATGGGGATTTGATCTCCGGTAATCCTCATAGGTGGAGCATGAAGGATTCGTTAAACGGTTGACGAATATCTCTTCGGAGAAGCGAGTTTTGGGGACTCGGCTTTGAATCCGAATTTCTCGATCACATCGTCTTTTGACACGAGGCTAGTGACTCGTATGAAGACGAGGCTCCTGACTTTGTGAAGTCATCCCGACGATACTCAGCGTGGATACGAATAGAGGCGATTCTAGCGAGAGTCGCTCCGGTTGATGCCTTTCCCGCTACACGTGATACGTCAGGTATACGTAGAATAATTTTCTTTTATTGCAAAATTTGAAACTATGGTTATGTCTACACATATTGTACTATGCATGCGTGTGGTGTGTGTGATGTAATAAATTAGATTTATTGCTTTTTATTTCTTCCGCTGCGCACATGTTTACAAAACATATTTGAACACACACTCGCTGCGGTGCCGAAAACCCAACAGTGGTATCAAAGCCCAAGTTGTGTTTCGACATAATCGTAAAATTGTTTTGCCATAGTCGTAATTGTATTTATATAAATTTTCTAATTTTGGAAGTTGAGAAGTATTTATGAAAATTTTCTAATTTTGGAAAGTCTAGAAGTATTTATGGAAATCTTCTACTTTTGGAAAGTTAGAAGTATTTATGAAAATTAATACTTTCCATAAATAAAATATTTGATTAGATTTAGAAATTTATTTCCTAATTTAATTATTATTTTATTTGGGAAATCAAATCTAAAATATATTTGATTTCCATAAATATTTTTGACAATTTAGGAAATTTATTTCCTAAATTAAATTTGACTTTCTTTAATTGAGACCTTCCATAAATAAAATATGTGATTATATTTGGAAATTTATTTTCTAATTTAATCATGATTTGATTTTGGGAATCAAATCTTAAACATATATTTTTTTCCATAAATAGTTATGACATATAAAGAAATTAAGTACATGCCATAATTGTATGTCATGTAATTGCATTAGATGCATATCATTATGCCATGCGTGTAATGACATGTAGATGTATGTCATGTCATGTAGATAATAGTTATTTGCATGCAAAGAGGATGAGACTTTAAAACCCTTATACAATATTAAAGTCTACACCTTCCATTAATATGATTAGAACCAGAGTTCTGTTTCTTGTTTGGGTTGTTGGACTCACTCCAAGCCCGACTCAAATCTGAACATGTTCAAATCATTGGAATAGTTTAACTCTAATATGGTAAGAGTCAGAGATCAATCGTTAGTTTGGGTTGTTGGACTCACTCCAAGCCTGACTAATTGGTTGAATGTGCTCTAACCATATTAAAACTATTTCGCGATTAATGGGCTGACTCTAACTTGGAGCATCGATTTGTTGGACTCACTCCAAGGTCGATGTGAAGAGAGGTGAAGTTGGGTGCTATGCATATGATGCATACTTGTTAATGTGTTAACAACCCAATGTATGTGTAAACATTCAGTTAGTTGATAACACATTGTGATAGTTACATATACGTGATATGTAATCGGTATACTTGATACCCACCATCATAGCTAAGAATGACTTGTTGGACTCACTCCAAGGTTGTTCTTATCTATATTGGATATCAACCCATTCGGAGATTAATCTACGATCTCCCGAATTGATTTTGAGGGTTTTTGAATTCGAAAAATGAATGGGATTTTGTAAATGTATGTGGATGCATTTTAAATTATCTTTCTCATATATGCTCGTTTTGTATTTCTAGGTTAATCGCTTGATTATGATGTCTTTGAATTTGCGCTCTATTTTAAATTCAAATAAATTGATTGGGTTGAACTTCTTGGACTAGCTTAGAAACTTGAGAATTGTTCTCAAGGAGGAAAAGCTTGAGTATGTCATCGAAGCGTCTCTTCCCGCCCGTCCTAGTGATGATGCAACACCGGACCAATTGTTGGCCCATCAAAAACACGTGAGTGATTCTGAGCAAGTGAGTTGCATCATGCTAGCCGCAATAGTACTCGATATGCAGAAGCAGCATGAGCATATGGATGCTCATACTATAGTCCTTCATCTTTATGAGTTGTTTGATGAGCAAGTGAGGTTCAAAAGGTTTGAAGTCTCCAAGCTCCTCTTCACCTCTGAGATGCAAGAAGGTTCATCTGTGGTACTGCTCAACATGTTGAAGACTGTGGAGCCTTCTGAGAAGCATGAGTAGGGGACGGTGCTGTTAGTTGATTCTTCGAAGAAAGGTTCTAAGAGGGAGTCAAAGGAACAACAGAAGGGGAAGAAAAAAAAGGCTAAAAAGGCAGAACCAGCTCAAAAGGGCACTTGCCATCATTATGGCAAGGAGGGTCATTGGCGAAGAAACTGCAAGATTTATCTTGAGTCCGTAAAGAAGAATAAGGCATCAGATGCCTCATCTTCTTTAGATATCTTCGTTATTGATTGTCATTCTATTTCCTCAGACACTTAGGTATTGAATATTGTGTGTGACTCACATATATGTAATGATATACATGGGCTAAGGAATAGAAGAAGACTCATCAAGGGAGAGCCAAATTTATGGGTTGGGAATAGAGCAAAGGTTACTACACTCGCCATCAGAACGTATTTATTGAAACTCCATACAAGACTTGTCTTAGAATTGGACAATTGCTTTTATGTCCCTTTGTTGATAAAGAACATCATTTCTATTTCTTGTTTAAATAGAAATAGGTACCATTTAACTTTTAGTAACAATTGTTGTTACATAACTTTGAATAACATTCTTTATGAGACTGGAACTTTAAGCAATGGTATTTATATGTTGGACGTATCCAGTGATATTTTCAATATCGAAGTGAGCAACAAGCATGCTCGAAAAGATAATCAATTAGACTCCTACATGTGGCATTGTCGTCTTGGCCCTGTGAACAAGAAACACATGTTCGAATTACACCAATGTGGAATTCTGGAATCGTTTGAATTAGATTCATACGATACATGCGAATCATGCTTAAAAGGCAAGATGACCAAGTTACCTTTTATTGGAAAAGGTGAACCGGTGGGTGAGTTGCTTGGTCTAATACATACTGATGTATGTAGACCTATATCAACTCAAGCCTTAGGAGGTTATAGCTACTTCATTACCTTCACCGATGATCACTCATGGTTTGGGTATGTGTTCTTGATGAAACACAAGTTTGAAGCCTTGGAAAGGTTCAAAGAATTCAGAAATGAAGTAGAGAAACAACTTGGCAAGAGTATTAAAATACTTCGATCGGATCGAGGTGGTGAATACTTGAGTCAAGAGTTTCTAGATTATCTGAGGGACAATGGTATATTATCTCAATGGACTCTGCCGTATACACCACAACTTAATGGTGTATCTGAGAGGCGAAACCAGACCTTGTTGGATATGGTCAGGTCAATGATGAATCATGTGAATCTTCCCAAGTCCTTTTGGGGCTATGCACTTCAGACAGCTGTTTACTTATTAAACAGAGTCCCGACCAAGGTAGTCTCTACTACTCCATATGAGATATGGGCTAGTAAGAAACCTCATTTATCTTACTTGAAGATATGGGGTTGTCCTGCTTATGTGAAGCGGACTGTGTCAGACAAATTGGATGCTAAGTCTGACCTAAGGAAACGAGGGGTTACCAATTCTATCATCCCTTGGAACAAAAAGGTGTTTATTTCAAGGAATGTTGTGTTTCTAGAGAAAGAGTTTCTCTTGCAAAATAACAGTGGGAGTGCCATTGAACTTGAAAAGGTTCAAGAGACTCAAATAGATATTGAAGAGATACCTGGTCAAGCACCTCGACCAATGACTCATAGTGATGAGACATCGGCTGAACCTATTGTGACACCACATCTTCATAGATCTGGTAGGACAAGCAACATTCCAAAGAGATATGGATTTCTCGTAAGTGAATCGAATGACATGTTACTCATTGACGATGAGGAGCCTACCAATTATGAAGAAGTTCTGAAAAGTTTAGAAAGGGACAAATGGCTTGAAGCCATGAAGTTGGAAATGGATTCCATGTATGAAAATCAAGTTTGGAACTTGGTTGATCCCCCTTAAGGCATAAAGCCTATAGGGTGCAAGTGGGTTTTTAAGAAGAAAATCGACATGGATGGTAATGTGATTACCTATAAGGCTAGATTGGTGGCAAAAGGATATCGTCAAAAGCAAGGTGTTGATTATGATGAAACCTATTCGCCTGTTGCTATGCTTAAATCCATTCGGATGCTCCTGGCCATAGCGACTCATTATGATTATAAGATATGACAGATGGATGTGAAAATAGCTTTCCTTAATGGAAACCTGCTCGAGGATGTGTATATGATACAGCCTGAGGGTTTCACATCGGTTGATAAAACCAAGGTATGCAAATTGCGATGGTCCATATATGGATTGAAGCAAGCATCCAGGAGCTGGAATATCCGTTTTGATGAGACAATCAAAAAGTTTAATTTCTCATAAAATCCAGATGAACCTTGTGTGTACAAGAAGGTTAGTGGGAGTGCAGTCGTGTTCCTAGTATTGTATGTCGATGACATATTACTTATAGGAAACGATGTTTCAGTCTTACAGTCAGTTAAGATTTGGTTGTCCAAGACATTCTCCATGAAAGACTTGGGAGAAGCAACCTACATCCTCGGGATTAAGATCTATAGGGATAGATCGAAATGGTTGCTTGGTCTTTCGTAGTCTACATATATAGACCGAGTGCTAAAGAGGTTTAGCATGTCGGAATCCAAGAAAGGTTACCTTCCCATCAGGCATGGGATACACCTTTTGAAGTCCATGTGTCCGCACATAGAAGATGAAAGGATTTGCATGAGTAAGATTCCCTATGCATCCGCAATAGGATCTATCATGTATGTTATGTTATGTACAAGGCCCGATGTATCGTATGCTCTGAGTGTCATGACCAGATACCAGTCTGATCCAGGAATGGATCATTGGGTGGCTGTTAAGACGATCCTTAAGTACTTAAGAAGAACTAAGGATGTGTTTCTAATATATGGAGAAGGGGACATGGTGATACGTGGGTATACAGATGCCAGCTTTCAGACAGACAAGGATAATTCTAAGTCTCAGTCTGGGTATGTATTCACTTGGAATGGAGGCACAATAAGTTGGAAAGGTTCCAAGCTTGACACTATAGCAGATTCTGCCACTAAGGCAGAATATATTGCAGCTTCGGAAGCAACAAAGGAAGCGGTTTGGATCAAGAAGTTCATCTCTAAACTTAATGTGGTCTCATCAATGATCCAAACATGTGCTTCGCCACTATCATTTGATCAGAGAGATCATTAGTAAGAAGGAAATACAAATCGAGTAGATTCCCACTGAAAGTAACTTAGCGGATCCTTTAACTAAGGTATTACCTCAAAGTAAGTTTGAGGGTCATGTTAGAGCTTATGGTATTACATACCGTAGTGATTGGCATTAGGCCAAGTGGGAGTTTGTTAGTAGTATATGAGAGGTGTCATAAGGCAATCGCCTTATGTTTGAACCATTTATTTGATAAATGAAGATTCACTATTTGAGTATACATGTTTTCATGTATTTGATTGGATCTTAAACTCATTTACTAAATGTCCGCAATATGATTCACAGCATGAGAGAATTTGTGATTGGATCACAACTAGTGAGTATCTCTACATGTGTAATTGTGATGTATTGGAATTATCCCTAGTCGATGAATTAATGGATTTGGACACCATCAATTCTGTCAAGACTAGCACGAGGTATACTCCTTGGTGTATCCAAGCAGCTGATTCTCATTGGCTGGAGACATTGTGATGTCCGGAGTTAATCTTGGATGCTAGTTATGGTAACTAGTTCATTGGAGTGACCAGCTGTAAGACTTCATATGGTTCTCTGCATATATGGATATGTCAATGAAGTTCTTACTGCAGCTTAAGTGCGATGTTCCTTTGACTTGCGGTATTCAAGTCATCTTGGTCATGAAGACTTATGCTTTGACATCTTAAGCAAGCATCTCTAAAGAGATGTGGACCCGAGATGATTGGGTATAAGTCGAAGTGGCTGAAGGTGTTTGAATAGCCTATAAAGGATTCACCACTCCTTGCGAGGAGATGTATACCCATGGCCTCTCGTCGGATTGTTATTAAAGTCTTTGGCCAAAGCATTACATGTTTAGAGTAAGGTACTCTTAGATACATGTGTAGTAACTAGAATTCGCAGGACGAGAAAATGATACTTGGGCTAGGTGTGACATAGTCAACCTAGTGGGGACTGACACTATAGACTATGTCCTGAACCAAGTGGGTATAAGATGCGTGAAGAGAATGAGGCATGATTCATTGTAGATGCTAAAGGGTTTCAGAAATAGTTCTGGATCAACCGTTGATCTTTCGATTAATTGGGGATCATGATGTACTACTAGGTGTCACTCATGATCGTTCTATAATTAATGGTTAATTATAGATGGCCAACATAAACCGAGAACCTATTTGGTCAAACGCACAACTAGGTTTGATTGGACTAAAAAAGGATCGAGCATGAAATTGTTTCAGTCGCAATGGAAGCGTGGATGGGGTGTGTCTTATGAAGACATGATGGATAAACCAAATTGGTTTGGTTCTAATCCAATGGTGGAGAATAAACTAAAGGGGTTTGGTTTGTTTTAAACGAATGAACCAAAAGTTGGTTCGGTTCGTTTTAACTTAAAATAGACCAATGCGGTTTGGTTTATTTTAACATAAGTTATTGGAGCGGGTTAACTGGTTTTGGTTATGAACTAATAACCATTAGGAGAATGTGTTCTCTATAAAAACTTGGCTTAAGGGTTTTTCGTGGATAACTTTTGGTTGTTGGAAAAACCTAGCCGCCCAACCCTCTCCCTCTCTTCTCCTTGCCGCCGCCCAACCTTGTTGCCATCCAGCAGCTTCCATCCTCCCCACCTGCCGACATCTAGCTGCTGCTGGAGGAGCTTCGGTGATCTTCCTTGGCTCCGGCGACAAGGTGAGCACCTAGCTTTCCTTATTTGGCCGGCGCAAGTTCTCCACCAAAGCTGTCCAGTTTTCTGGACAGCTTGTTTCCTTCTTGGCGAAGCATCGTTTGGACAAAGTTTGGAGCTCTGACAGTGGTAACCTTGCTGGGGATTCGATCTCCGGTAATTCTCATAGGTGGAGGACGTAGGATTCGTCAAACGGTTGACGAATACCTCTCCAGAGAAGCGAGTTTTGGGGACTCGACTTTGAATTCGAATTTTGATTCGAATTGTGATCTTCTCTCGATCACATCGTCTTCGACACGAGGCTAGTGACTCGTATGAAGATGAGGCTCGTGACTTTGTGAAGTCATCCCGACGATACTCGACGTGGATATGGATAGAGGCGATTCTAGCGAGAGTCGCTCCGGTTGATGTCTTTTCCACTACACGTGATACGTCAGGTATACGTAGAATAATTTCCTTTTATTGCAAAATTTGAAACTACGGTTATGTCTACACATGTTGTACTATGCATGCATGTGGTGTGTGTGATGTAATAAATTAGATTTATTATTTTTTATTTCTTCTGCTACGCACATGTTTACGAAACATGTTTGAACACACACTTGCCGCGGTGCCGGAAACCCAACAGCTTGGACTCTTTGATGACTACGATTCACAATAGACATGTAAGACCTATTCGTAGTCGTTGACCTAAATCCAAGTTCGGCTTTGTTGTACACGGCTCTTTGGGTTCAAAGTAGTCGGTTAAGATTCTTAGATCCCAACGTGAACCTTTCCAACCTAGCCTCGACCTCTTGAACTCGGTCTTTCAAGAGAGAATTCTCCTCCTCAAGTTTTTCAACTTGGGTTGAGTTTCCCTCTTGAACTTGATTAGTTGAAGAGGTTAGAGTAGCCTCTTGCTTGAGGGTTTCAACCTCCTCAACTAACGACTCAACCCTAGACTCGGACTTAGTTAATTTCCTAGTAAGCATTTTAATTGTAAGGTAAAGTGTACTAATTAAAGAGCAGCTAACCTTGACTTTCCCTTTTGGTCCGGTTTTGAGTTTCCTCTCGAAGTAGTCTTTGGGGTCGGAGTCAGAGTTGTAGTTGGACTCGGCTTCGGATTCTGACTCGGACTCCTCCAGTCTTGCCATGTAAGCTATGTCGACGCCTTCTTCTCCGTTGTCCCAAGTTACATGGAAGGCTTTCCTTGCTCCCTTTTGCTTTGGCCACCTCCTTGACTTGAATTGCTCTTGGTTCTCTTTCTTCAATTGCCTTCTTTCTTGTCGAACTATTCTCCACACCATGTTGATTATTACGACCTCCTCTTCGGATTCAGATTCAGATTCATCCTCGGGTTCAGATCCATCTTCTTGCTCGGGAGGTGGCTTGCTCTTCTCCTTTCTTCTTCGTCTTGCGAGTAAAGCAACACCTCTCTCGACCGAGACTGTGTTAGTTTGTTTATGTAACTCAAATTCTGAAAAGAATTCATCTAACCTAATCTTAGATAAATCTTTAGATACCTTGTAGACATCAACCATGGATGCCCACAAGGTGGTCCTAGGAAAAACATTAAGAGCATACCTTATTATATCCCGATTATCTACCTTTTGTCCGATGGCATGTAGGTCGTTCAAGATGTCTTGGATCCGCGCATGGAGTTGGGAAGTGGTCTCGTGATCCTGCATCTTTAGATTATATAGTTTATTTAAAAGTAAATCTCTTTTACATACCTTAGCATCGGACGTCCCTTCGTGTAGATCAATTAATTTGTTCCAGAGGTCTTTGGCGCTAATGAATGGTCAAATTCGGTTGAGCTCCTCCTTGGACAAGCTGCATTGCAACACTTGGGTTGATCTTGCATCGACTTCAATTTGTCTCTTGGTTGTATTGGTCCACTTGTCAAAATCCAAGGGCTCCCCTTGATCATTGGTAGGTAGAGCAAAGCCGGTTTGGATTATTATCCAAGTCTCGACTTGTGTTTTCAAGAAACACTCCATCCGACCTTTCCAATAACGGAAATCATTTCCGTTAAAGAACGGAGGTCGAGTGGTGTTATACCCCTCAATGTGAGCCATTAAGTATCTTATAAAACACAAATAAAAACCAAAAGGAATTCCAAGACTTGGTCTTGGATTAGTAATGTAGGAAATAATAAGAAATAAATAGAAATAAATAAGAAGAATAAGAAACTAACAAATACTAGAAACTTACGACCTTCGATGTCCCTGAAAGGGTACTAGACGTCGGTTTTTGGGAATGAAAATAGCTTGTTATGAGGGTAAACCCTCATAATAACTGTAGATCACTCAGAGAGCTTCGATTTAGTAGGTATATCATTTCGTGAGTCCACTTGTACAAAAAGTTATGGCCGTTTTACTGTCGGCTACTCCAAAAGAGAATACTTGCAAACACACAACCAAAAGAAGGGTACCAAGACTTCGTCTTGGATTAGTAGTGCGGGAGAAAGAAAACCTAAAAAAACACGAATCAAAAAATACGAAAAGAAAGCCAAAAAGTGCTAGATTGGTGGTTTCAACAAATCTTAGCGCCCCTGCTCTGATACCAATTATTGGATCGAGAAGCGTCGCTAGAAGGGGGGGGTAAATAGTGAGCGTAAAATTTTCTTTCGTTCGTTCGATAATAGAAAACACAGCAAAAAAATAAATAACATAATTTATTTTTACTTGGTTCACAACCCACCGACTGCTAATCCAAGGCCCCGCGAACCTTGACCGCGTACGAAGGGGCAATCCACTATCAAGTCTTCTCCTCATTGGAGGTAGGAGACAACGATCACAAAACCGAAAGTACGAGGTTGAGGCAACAAGCCTACCTCACCTCGTTATGATTAAAACCATGATCAAATACAGTAAATACAAAAAATACTTGCTGCCGACGAATAGATTCTGAAGTTGGCATTGCGGGAGCACTTTGAGAATAGAATAGATTGATTTTTGGGTTGGAGTCCTCCCCTCCTTTTATAGAGTTTTTCCTTGGAATAAGTCTTGATGTATATCCTGATCTTTTGGAACTGATCACGAGGTGGTACCATATTTTATCGCGAAGTGGCCACGTCAAATATTATCCATTTTGACCTAGCACAAAAGGATGATTAAATGCCATCATCGATCGATGCCTTCCATCGATCCGATCGATGTGCATCGATCGCCTTGATAGGCGTGATACTGCAACTCGCCACTTCCTGTAGTAAGAGGTTAGCATGGAAAATGGTAAATGCGACGGTTCTTTATCGTCCGATCTCGACCTAGACCTTCCACAGGAAGTCTTGGTCAGATCACCGCCTACGGTCGTCCCCGTATAGAGGACACAACCTTACCATCTCTCACTCACACGAGCTTACCTCTGGTCCTTTATGACTTGTCGCTTTGCGTCCGGTCTTCCACCTAGGTTCTTCGACTCTCATGAAGTTCCCCCGGTGTCGCCCGACCACCACGGTTTCCCGACTCGGGATTCTCCGGGTGTCGCTGACCTTCGGCTTAGCTTAACCATTTCCTGCACAGTTAATTCAGCTCATGAGATAATAATATGATCTTAACTTTGGATCTTTGTCATAATCAAAACCTAGGTTCGATTATCTAGTGCCCCTTCACCAACATACACCGCCAATATCACCCCTTGGACTTTCCTTGCCAACCCATGTTGGACTTTCCATTTGCCAAGACTCAAGCTTGGACTTTCCCTTGCCAAGACCCATGCTTGGACTTTCCATGCCAAGTACATAAGACTTGGACTTCTCCATCATATGGTCAACTCCATGTCAACCATATAGTCAAACAATGGTCAAACCATCGTCAAACATCAAAATACCCCTCGAGTCAAACTCGAGTCTAGTCAAACATGACCGGGGTTGATTGCACCAACAATCTTTCCAAAACATTATCAAACATCAAAACACTACTCGAGTCCAACTCGAGTCTGGTCAATCGTGACCTGGGCCGATTGCACCAACAATTTGGGTCTTTCCTAGGTTAACCTTAGGGATTGCCTCCCTAGTAACCTTCTTAGTGGTCTTCCTAGGTTTTATGGAACCCTTGGCCACTAGACACACACCATGGTTAGTCTTAGGGATGACTTCCCTATTAGCCTTGGTTTTCCTAGACCTAGATATTGTTCCATAATCGAATGGAATATCATGGTAGGTCTTCTTGGAGTTAGGTTTGTGACCCAAACCTTTCTTCCACCTTTTTGGTTCTTGCCCCCTAGAACCTAAATCTTGACCATTTGCCCCCTTAAATGAATTTGTCATTTTTGCTAGGGTCTTCTCTAGTTTTTCAAGCCTTGACCTCAAGGCTTGGTATTCCAATTATAATTTTTCCAATTGTAATTTTTCATTGGTCTTTTGGGAAAGACTCTTTTTCTTAGGCTTGTGCCTACCCTTCTTAGGGTTAATGCCTAAATTTTATTCTATCCTCTTAATACTCTCCCTAGGTTAAATAGGTCTAGAATTGTTTGATCTAGATTTGTCCTTAGTTGTAAGTTCATAGGATTTAGCCCCTAAGCAAACATATCTATTCCTACTAGCATGCTTATGTTCATGGGAAATAGCAATTGAATTAAAATAACTTTTAGCATGCTTTTTAACCCTAGAACTAGAAGGTGCATTAAGATATACCTTAGGGTTTACTTTAGAAGCTCCCTCTACTTGTGTATCTCCTTCTTGCCCCTTCTTCTTCCTACTAGGGCATTGGCTTCGGTAGTGTCTCCGTTGATTGCACTTGAAGCACACAATATGCTCTTTGCTTTTCCTAGCGAGGACTCCAGCATCCTTTGACTTTTGGTGATGACACTTTATCCTTAGCCAATTTTATACATTTGCTCTTGTAATGCCCAACTTCCCTACACTCAAATCATATAATGTGATTTTTATTCTTAATTACAATTCTTGAGTTACCTAGGGAATTTTCTTCTTGTTCTTCACTTCTCCCAGATGTAGATGCTTCTTCTTGTTCTTGCTCCGGGATGGAAGATCTCTCCTCCCTCTCAATGCTAGAGGTGGAGGTTTCCTCCAATTCATCCACATTCTCTGATGTTGATGGCAATTCTTCCTCAGTATCCTGTTCTACTTGTGCCAGTTCAGGATTCTCGTGGAATTTGATCAACTTATTCCATGACTCCTTAGCGTCCCAATATTCACCTAGCTTGGATAAAATATTGTAAGCTATTAATTTTATTAACATTTTCGTTATCTTAATGGTTGTCTTGAATTGTTGCCTTTGTTTCTCGGTCCATTTTGTTTTTTCAATTATCTTGTTGTCTTCATCCCTAGGTACTTCGAAATCTTCTTAAATTGTTAGCATAGTATCGAAATCGGTTTAGAAGTATACCTCCATCCTGAAGGTTTTCCGGAACCGAAGCTCTGATACCACTTGAAGGTGGGGAAACTTCGCTTCCCACTTCAACTCGGTCGCTTGTTCATGGCGATCCCTTCTACGTCCCTGGATAAAAAAAATTTATCCTTGACAAGGAGGGATTACCCAAGCTATCGTTTCATCGTCGTGCTATTCGATTAGAGTGGTCACTCTAACAAACTTATTGTTCAAGCAACCAATCTCTATTCTACGATTATCCGCAGAATAGATGATGTACGGATCATCGGTTTTTGTGTTTGTATTCGGGGTCCAAGTAAATTAGCCATATAACAATAACATACAACATACAAAGGAACAAAAGGAAAACAAAACAAAGTTTATACCTCTCGATCTTCTATTGTATGTCCTTCCTCCTTTTGGACGTCGTGTGAGCGACGATCTTCCAAAAGTAGAAGCCTCCTAGATTGCAATCTTCCTTTCCTTGCTCCCTCCGAACAAGAGGAAGTATAGAAACAAAACTCTTCTCCTTCCTTTAACCAACCACCAAGCACCAACCTTGATGCTTGCCGCCGGCCAAGAGGAGAAGAAGGAAGGTGAATGCCGGCGAAAACTCCAAGGGAATAGATCCTAGGCTTTGGCCAAAGATGAAGGGAAGAAGGTTGAACGCCGGCTAAAATAAGGAGAGAAGAGGGAGGATGGGCGCCGACCACCTAAGGAAGAAGAAGGAAAAAAACTTTCCAAGTTTGTGGCCGCCCAAAACCATAATCCTCTTCTCTCTGTTTTTTTTTTCCCGCCCACCTCCTTAAGCCTTATTTATAGAGTTAGGCTTAAGCCTCCTTCAATCTCCACCGTCGGATCTAGGGATTTTATCTCAACCGTCGGATCTAGAGAATTAATCTCAACCATCGGATCTAAAGATTTAATCTCCACCGTCGGATCTAGAATTTTGTTTTCCATCATTGGATCTAGGCTTCATGAGGTTTTAATAGGCTACAATAGGGACCATGAGGAGGAGTTGGATCTTGGCCACCCAATGGATCAAGCCCACATAAAGTCCGATCCATTAATGATAATCCAATCCACTAAAGGATTATCATTGATCTACCTCACTAACCCCCATAAGATAATATGGGCTCCATATATTATTTGTACATATTTCTCCCCGTGTTTAAGATCTCGAATGTCCGTCGATTAATTAATTTACTGACAATTAATTAATCAATATCTAACTCCATGAGTAGTACCACTCAACCTTATCATCATGCCGGACCAAGTCCACCTGCAGGGTTTACATGATGAACCTTATGAGCTCCTCAAGGGGACATCATCATCCTAATATATAAGCCACGGTTTCCTCCTATAATCAATGACACACCATATAAATAATACAATTTCCTAACTTACCGAGTCTATCGATTTACTCTATAAATCTCACCCATTGGTAAATCAAAGAAATTAATACTAAGTGTATGTGCCCGTTATTATATCAGGATTAAGAGCATGTACAATATAAAATATGAGGTCCGATTCGATTATGTAGTCAGCAATAAATCGAATCACCTCTAAGTCGGTCCTGCTCAATACACAAAAAGTGTACTAGTGTGATTCTATGGTCAAGACAAACCAATACCAAATCACACTACAACCATTCCAATGGTTTGTCCATAACCATCTCGGTTGTGAGCCTTTACTTATACTTTACAATGAACCGATAACATGATCTCCTGTGTGACACTACACACCATGTTATCTACAATGTAATGTATCAGACAATATGCATAATCATAAATATGCAAATAATGATCATGTGATTCTTATTTCAAAAATAAAGATGTTCATACAAAAGATAGACTTTTCAGTATACATCTCAACAATCTCCCACTTATACTAAAAGATTATGCTATCCTTAAACTGCCATACATCTGATTCACATTCCCTCCACATGCCTATCAAAAGTTCTCGTTGGAAGGGCCTTAGTGAAAGGATCTGCCAGGTTATCCTCCGATGCAATCTTGGCCATAGCAACTTCTCCTCTCTTTACGATTTCCCGTATCAGGTGGTACTTGTGCTCTATGTGTTTACTTGCCTTATAGGCTTGTGGTTCCTTTGAGTTTGCAACTGCACCACTATTATCACAATAAATTGTGATAGTTCTAGGCAAACCAGAAATCACATCCAAGTCCATCAAGAAGTTCCTGAGCCACACAACTTCTTTGGTCGCCTCAGAGGCTGCCACATACTCAGCTTCCATGGTGGAGTCCGCCACGCATTTCTGCTTGACACTCCTCCATACAATGGCTCCACCTCCCAAAGTAAACACAAAACCTGAGGTAGACTTACTGTTATCCCTGTCTAATTGGAAGTCGGAATCTGTGTAACCCACAGGGAGTAATTGGTCTGCCTGGTAAACTAGCATATAATCCCTAATTCTTCTCGGGTACTTTAATATATGCTTTACCGCAGTCCAATGTCCCTGTCCTAGATTACTCTGATATCTACTGACCATGCCCACGGTAAAGCAGATATCTGGTCTCGTACATAGCATCGCATACATGAGGCTTCCTACTGCCGAAGCATAAGGAACTGCCTTCATCTCCTCTATCTCCTTAGATGTTCTAGGACACATCTCCTTAGATAAAGGAACTCCATGCCTGAAAGGTAGAAAACCTTTCTTGGAGTTTTGCATGCTAAAACGATCCATAATGGTGTCTATGTATGAAGCTTGAGATAAGCACACCATCCTTTTCTTGCGATCCCTTATAACCTTGATCCCAAGGATGTGTCCCACTTCTCCCAAGTCCTTCATATCAAACTGTTTGGACAACCATACCCTTACGTCCGATAACACCTTGACATTGTTGCCAATTAACAAAATGTCATCTACGTATAGTACAAGAAATACCACTACGTTTCCATCACAACTCTTATATACACAAGACTCATCCGGACTTTGAATAAATCCATAAGACTGGATTACCTCATCAAAGCGGATATTCGAAGACCTCGAAGCTTGCTTCAATCCATAAATGGACCGATTAAGCTTACACACAAGATGCTCTTTTCCCTTTGCAATGAATCCTTCTGGTTGCTTCATATAGATGTTTTCCTCATGACTTCCATTAAGGAAAGCTGTCTTGACATTCATCTGTCATACCTCATAATCCATATGAGCAGCAATACATAAGAGAATCCGGATAGACTTAAGCATGGCTACCGGAGAAAAGGTCTCCTCATAATCGATACCCTCTTTCTGAGTATACCCCTTCGCGACAAGCCTCGCTTTGAAGGTATCAACCTTCCCGTCTATTCCTCTCTTTCTTTTATAAATCCACTTGCATTCAATGGTTTTTACACCATCGGGTGGTTCTACTAGCTCCCAGATCTGATTTGAATCCATAGATTCAATCTCAGCATTCATTGCACTTTGCCAAGATACCGCATCTTGGATTGCCTCGTCATATGTCCAGGGATCAGGTTCATGTTCACCAGGGACCAAATCAGAAGATTCTCTCAAGAACATGAATCTATCAGGCTGTCTAACAACCCTCCCACTACGATGAGGTATCACCTGTGTATCTTCTATGGCACGCGGTACAGTGACTTGTGGTATATCCTCTTGTACCGGTGGTACTGAAGAAGTGACTTCCCCTTTTAATTCCTCCAGAAAAATCTTACTCATGGGCTTGTGGTTCATCACATAGTCTTCCTCTAGAAATCTGGTGTTCGTGCTAACGATCACCCTCTGATCTCTAGGACTATAAAACAAACCTCCTTTCATTCCTCTAGGATAGCCAACGAATATGTGCACTTCTGTACGAGGTTCCAACTTACCAGCATCTGCCTTCAACACATGTGTTGTACTCCCCTAAATCCGAATATGTCTCAGACTAGGTTTTCGCCCAGTCCACAATTCTGTGGGAGTAGAAGGCACTGATTTAGATGGAACCTAGTTCAGAATATACATTGTCGTATCTAGAGCATATACCCCGAACGAATCTTGCAACTCAGAATAACTCATCATCAATCTAACCATCTCCATAAGAGTCCTATTCCTTCGCTCTGCTACACCATTCTGCTGGGGTGTGCCACGTGCAAACAATTGGGATTGAATTCTAGCCTCTGATAAGTAATTCCTAAACTCTCCCAAGAGGTACTCACCACCACGATCAGATCGTAGTGTCTTGATACTTTTACCTTGATGTTTCTCCACATCAGCCTTGAATTCTTTGAACTTGTCAAAACATTCAGACTTGCGGTGCATCAAGTAAATGTATCTATATCTTGAATAATCGTCTATGAAAGAGACGAAATACTCAAAACCACCTCTAGCCTAGATAGACATAGGACAATAGAAATTAGAATGAACCAATTCCAACACATCTTTGGCTCTATACCCCTTGGCCTTAAAAGGTCTCTTGGTCATTTTACCCTCCAAGCAAGATTCACAGGTTGGGAAATCTTCCACCACTAATGAACCCAAAGGTCCATCAACTATCAACCTTTGAATTCTGCTTAGGTTAATATGACCAAGTCTTAGATGCCAAAGATATGTTTGGTTCATCTTCGAAGGTTCTTTTCTCTTATTGGAATTAGAAGATGAGTTATTAACTTCTATTTGCATCGTGGGAGCTTTTGGTTCAAGTGTATATAAATTTCCTATCAATGCACCAGAACAGATAATCTCCCTATTCCTTTTTATAACAACTCTGTCATTAAAAGAAATAGAATATCCATCCATAAATAATTTAGAAACTGAAATCAAATTCTTTCTAAATGAAGGTACATAAAGGCAATTCTTAAGAACCAAAACTTTATTTTTCTCAAAAGATAAATAAACATCTCTCATTGCAACAACCGCCACCTTCGTGGCATCACCCAAGTATACGATAATCTCCCCTTTAGCTAGTGGTCTGGTTTCCTAGAAACCCTGCAAAGTATTGTAGACATGATCAGTGGCTCCCGTATCTACACACCAGGTGTCGGTAGATATCACCGCTAAACATGTTTCAACGACTAGACCAAAGGATATACCTTTGTTCTGATTCTGGTTGGGACAATCCTTCTTCCAATGTCCAGTCTACTTGCAAGTGAAGCACTTGCCTTTCGACTTCTTCACTCCTCCCTGAGGTCCTCTCACCACCTATGCTCCACCTTGTTTCTTCTTCTTCTTTCCTTTCAGCTTAGAAGTAGAAACCTTCTGAGCAACTATAGCCTAAGCTTGAGCAAGCCCTTCTGCTATCTGGAGTTCTGTCAGAAGCTCCGCCAACGAATATAACATCTTATTCATGTTGTAATTCAGGCGAAACTGCTCAAAACTCCTAGGTAGAGATTGGAGAATGATATCAATTTGGGTTTCCCCATCGATCTCAGCTCCAAGGACTTCCATCTCATTCGCAGGCTTAGGAGTACACTCTTCGAAGAGTACATACTTATACTCCTCAGCAGTCAAGACAATAACAAGATTCTTTTTCCAATCAACATAATTGGGTACTGTAAGTTTATTTTCCTTTAGTATCACAGCAAGTGGGTTGAAGGTCATTTTTGAAAAACCTAAGAATCACATAGATCAAAACTTTAGATTTCAAAAATTTATTGATTCCTCAAACAATAAAATTTCAAAATCAACCAACACCTCAAAACACCGAGAATATCGTATGCCACTATCGTGTGGACGTATACGAATTCTACATTTGTAAGAGTAGGTTTTACCCATTAATTTTATTATCTTGTCAACCTAACTTTTTGATAAATAAAATTAATAGTTGGTTCTTCTTCGGCCCTACAAATAAAAGTAGTGACTCCGATGGGGAGGATACTTATATTTGTATATAAGTGTTCACCATTACTCGGCACAAAGGTAATTATCTCGGGTTATTTGCCTTCCGATAGGGAATTACACATGCTCCTAAATAATTTCTTATAACCATATCCGACCCTGTGATCCATAAACAAACTCATCCGATGGGGAGGAAGGCACTCAGAGCCGACGCGCAAGTTTGTTTGCATCACATGTCAAATCGTAATGGAGGTCATGGGAATTTATAAAAAATATCCCTCTCCCACTTAGTAATTTAAGATTGAGGAATTTTCTAGCCTACGACATGCATATCAAACAATAAGCAATAAATATGAAAAATAAATATTTTCCAACTATTATGGCTTTTGTCTTCAATATGTCTCCCGTCGTATCGCCATCTCGTCCGCTCCTCCCTACGCCATGTACAAGCCATCCGGAGATCCAAGCCGAGAAAATCTATTTTAATTTACATCCATCGATCCTATACTCCATGAAGGAGTGTACATAAAATCTAGATCGAAAGTAAACTAAAATAAAAGGAGTGGCTAAACAATTCCGTATTTAAATATAAAATTAAATACTAGTCTCGTCAACCCCAAGGATTCAACAAAATATACAATTACACACATACAATCACATACACACATATGGCCATAATAGTTGGATCCTATGCCTGCAACCAAAAAGTTAACCTACGCACATCCTACTATTATCCGACACATATAATATATGAAAAGTGCATAAAAGTAACCGAATTCTAAACACACAAAATTGGAAACCGTGGCTCGGATACCACTTGAAGGTTTTCCGAAACCGAAGCTCTGATACCACTTGAAGGTGGGGAAACTTCACTTCCCACTTCAACTCGGTCGCTTGTTCATGGCGATCCCTTCTATGTCCCCGGATAAAAAAAAATTATCCTTGACAAGGAGGGATTACCCAAGCTACCGTTTCATCGTCGTGCTATTCGATTAGAGTGGTCACTCTAACAAACTTGTTGTTCAAGCAACCAATCTTTATTCTATGATTAGTTGTGGAATAGACGATGTATGGATCGCCGGTTTTTGTGTTTGTATTCGGGGTCAAAGTAAATTAGCCATATAACAATAACATACAACATACAAAGGAACAAAAGGAAAACAAAACAAATTTTATACCTCTCGATCTTCTATTGTATTTCCTTCCTCCTTTTGAACGTCGTGTGGGTGACGATCTTCCAAAAGTAGAAGCCTCCTAGATCGCAATCTTCCTTTCCTTGCTCGCTCCAAATAAAAGGAAGTATAGAAACAAAACTCTTCTCCTTCCTTTAACCAACCACCAAGCACCAACCTTGATGCTTGCCGCCGGCCAAGAGGAGAAGAAGGATGGTGAACGCCGGCAAAAACTTCAAGGGAATAGACCCTAGGCTTTGGCCAAAGATGAAGGGAAGAAGGTTGAACGCCAGCTAAAACAAGGAGAGAAGAGGGAGGATAGGCGTTGACCACCTAAGGAAGAAGAAGGAAAAAAAACTTTCCAAGTTTGTGGCCGCCCAAGCCTCCAAGCCTCCTTGCCGCCCAAAACCCTAATCCTCTTCTCTCTGTTGTTTTTTTTTTGCCACCCACCCCCTTAAGCCTTATTTAAAGAGTTAGGCTTAAGCCTCCTTCAATCTCCACCGTCGGATCTAGGGATTTAATCTCAACCATCGGATCTAGAGAATTAATCTAAACCATCGGATCTAAAGATTTAATCTCCACCGTCGGATCTAAAGTTTTGTTTTCCATCATTGGATCTAGGCTTCATGAGGTTTTAATAGGCTACAATAGGTACCATGAGGAGGAGTTGGATCTTGGCCACCCAATGGATCAAGCCCATATAAAGTCCGATCCATTAATGATAATCCAATCCACTAAAGGATTATCATTGATCTACCTCACCAACCACTATAAGATAATATGGGCTCCATATATTATGTGTACATATTTCTCTCCGTGTTTAAGATCTCGAATGTCCTTCGATTAATTAATTTACTGACAATTAATTAATCAACATCTAACTCCATTAGTAGTACCACTCAACCTTATCATCATGCCGGACCAAGTCCACCTGCAGGGTTTACATGATGAACCTTATGAGCTCCTCAAGGGGACATCATCATCCTAATATATAGGACACGGTTTCCTCCTATAATCAACAACATACCATATAAATAATATCATTTACCAACTTATCGAGCCTATCGATTTACTCTATAAATCTCGTCCATTGGTAAATCAAAGAAATGAATACTAAGTATATGTGCCCGTTATTATATCGGGATTAAGAGCATGTACAATATAATATCTGAGGTCCGATTCGATTATGTAGTCAGCAATAAATCGAATCACCTCTAAGTCAGTCTTGCTCAATACACACAAAGTGTACTAGTGTGATTCTATGGTCAAGACAAACCAATATCAAATCACACTACAACCATTCCAATGGTTTGTCCATAATCATCTCGGTTGTGTGCCTTTACTTATACTTTACAATGAATTGATAACATGATCTCCTGTGTGACACTACACACCATGTTATCTACAATGTAATGTATCAGACAATATGCATAGTCATAAATATGCAAACAATGATCATGTGATTCTTATTTCAAAAATAAAGATGTTCATACAAAAGATAGACTTTTCAGTATACATCGCAACACATCCTTCTTCTACACCATGAGAATTCTCCCTCGAATTTTGGTGGTTGGATGTTGATTCTGGCCATTTTGGTTGTTGTCGCGGTGGTGAGTCTGATGACAACCTCCTCGCTCTGATACCACCTGTTGGAGGATCATGGCCTGGCTAGAAGTGGGGGTTGAATAGCCTTTTTGCATGCTTGATGGAAATCGTTCGTTCGTCTACAATATTCGTCAATATGCACAGCGGAAATACAAATAATGAAACAAATACAAGTGACAATCACAACATACGATATACGTTGTTTGGAACCTTAGGGTTCCTACTCCATGGGGTGAACTCAACGAGCTCGAGTGATGAACACACCACTACTCAAACTCCTTCTTGACGACAAGTCGGAGGTGGAGAAATCTCGTACAAGCGATTACAAAAGTAACACAATGAAATACAATAAATACACTAAGCAATACACAAAAATAAGTAAATAACACTTTACACAAGAACTTTGGATTGCTTGCTTTGGATTGGTCTTGAAGGTCTGGAATGCAGTAGCAATTCCCCTCCAAAATCGCCCCAAATATCGCTATGGAAATCCTCCCCAAGCTCCTCCTTTTATGCTTGTCTCGGGTTGATTCCGCACCTAGCAGTCGACTGCCATAAGGCCCCAGTCGATTGCTCCTATAGTCGTTGTGAGACAATGGCCTAATCCACATGGGCATCTAGCTAACGAATACACTGACAGTCGACTATCCATTACCATCAGTCGATTGCTAGCCCCGTAGGCTACTGATAAGTCGGCTACCGAGCATTCTGTGCTCGTGACCAACACCGCGCTGATCGCTTTCCTCACGGCAAATCGGCCAGCGCCCAGTCGATCGCCCAAGGCTAGCAATGATTTCCAAGCATCTCAACGCCAAACACAAGATGTTTGAGCATCCAACTGTCGGGTAAAACCTCAAACAACATGTTTGAGCATCAGACACTTGACCTCAGTCACTTGGCCAAGTTCACCTCATCGATGAGGTTTAACCCAAGACACCCTTAGCCTAGACCTAAGCCTTATAGCTACCTCTACTAACTTCGCGACTATCGGATCCCTCCAAGTTTTCCATGACTTTTTCATCCATGCGCGGATCCCTCCAAGTCATCCATGACTTGTTCATCCATACGCTAGCCTCCTGGTGCTTCCTTCGACTATTGTGTTAGTAATATATGAGAGATGTCCTAAGGCAATCGCCTTATGTATGAACCATTTATATGATAAATGAAGATTCACTATTTGAGTATACATGTTTCATGTATTTGATTGGATCTTAAACTCATTTACTGAATGTCCACGATGCGATTCACAGCATGAGAGAATTTGTGATTGGATCACAACTAGTGAGTATCTCTACATGTGTAATTGTGATGTATCGGAATTATCCCTAGTCGATGAATTGATGGATTTGGACACCATCAATTCTGTCGAGACTAGCACGAGGTATACTCCTTGGTGTATCCAAGCAGCTGATTCTCACTGGCTGGAGACATAGTGATGTTCGGAGTTAATCGTGGATGCTAGTTATGGTAACTAGTTCATTGGAGTGACCAGCCGTAAGACTTCATATGGTTCTCTGCATATATAGATATGTCAATGAAGTTCTTACTGTGGCTTAAGTGCGATGTTCCTTTGACTTGCGGTATTCAAGTCATCTTGATCATGGAGACTTATGCTTTGACATCTTAAGCAAACATCTCTAAGGAGATGTGGACCCGGGATGATTGGGTATAAGTCGAAATGATCGAAGGTGTTTGAATAGCCTATAAAGGATTCACCACTCCTTGCGAGGAGATGTATACCCATGGCCTCTCGTCGGATTGTTACTAAAATCTTTGGCCAAAGCATTACATGTTTAGAGTAAGGTACTCTTTGATACATGTGGAGTAACTAGAATCCGTAGGACGAGGAAATGATACTTGGGCTAGGTGTGACGTAGTCAGCCTAGTGGGGACTGACACTATTAGACCATGTCCTGAACCAAGTGGGTATAAGATGAGTGATGGGAATGGGGCACGATTCATTCGAGCTGCTGAAGGGTTTCGAAATAGTTCGATCAAATCTTTTACGGTTGGTGGGGATCGCGATGTACTACTAGGTGCCACTCATGATCGTTCTATAATTAATGGTTAATTATAGGCGGCCAACATAAACCGAGAACCTATTTGGTCACCGCGTGCAGCGTAATCCAAAGGATTTAAAGCGAGCTTGAGAATGGGATTCTCGGCCAGGAGAAACTAGGTTTGGTTGGACCCGAACATAAGCGAGCATGAAATCGTTTGATCGCAATGGAGCGTGGATGGGCGAGTCTTATGAAGGCGTAATGGATGAACCAAAATGGTTTGGTTCTAATCAATGGAGGAGAATAAACCAAAGGGTTTGGTTTATTTTAAGCGAATGAACCAAAAGTTGGTTGATTCGTTTTAACTTAAAATAAACCATCATGGTTTGGTTTATTTTAACTTATCTTAATGGAGGCGGGTTAGCTTGGGCCTAATGGTTATGATCCAATAACCATTAAGAGAATTAGTTCTCTATAAAGAGGGCTTAAGGGATAATTAAGCCTAATCCAAAACCCTAGCAAAGTTGCCGCCCACCCCATTGAGAGTTGCGCCAACCTCCATTGCCGCCGCCCCTTCTTGTGCCGTCCAGCTCGTGCTTCCTTCCCAGCTTCAGCGGTGATCGCTCCGGCGACCCTCGGTGATCTCCTTTAGGTTTGGCATCCAGGGGAGCATGATCTTCCATTGGTTGGCCGGCGCCTATCTCCTCCACCTAAGCTGTCCAGTTTTCTGGACAGCTTGTTCTCCTCTCGTCGGAGCATCGTTTGGACGACGGTTAGAGCTCCGACAGCGGCTAACTTACCGGGGATTCGATCTCCAGTAATCCTCTGAGGTGGAGGACGAAGGATTCGTCAATCGGTTGACAAATACCTCTCCGGAGAAGCGAGTTTTGAGGACTCGTCTTAGGATCCGAATTTGGATTCGGATCGTGATCATCTCTCGATCACGTCGTCTTCAATACGAGGCTAGTAACCCATACGAAGACGAATCTCGTGGTTTAGCGAAGTCATCCCGAGGATACTCGGCGTGGATACGGATAGAGACGATTCTAGCGAGGATCGTTCCGGTTGATGCCGTTCCCGCTACACATGATACGAAAGGTATAACGTAGTTAAATTTCCTTTTATTGCAAATTTAAATTTACGGTTATGTCTACACTTGTTGTACTATGCATGCGTGTGTTGTGTGTGTTATAATAAATGTAGATTTATTATTTTTATTGCTTCTGCTGTGCTCATGTTTACGAAACGTGATCGAACACACACACGCTGCGGTGCCAAAAACCCAACATATTGTCATGCTCTCGGTGTCTACACCGCCAAGGTACATATGGACTTACGCTCCCAAGACTACCGCTTGGCCTTACGCCACCAAACCATCCCTTGGACGTCCCAAATGCCAAGTACCCATAACTTGGACTTTCACTGCTAAGGCTACACACTTGGACTTACGTGGCAAAGGCTACACACTTGGTCTTCCCTTGACAACTCCATGTTGGACTTCCTCAAATATCTGAATATGTTGGTTCTTCCGATCCTAAAGATCATTTAAGAAGATTTGAAAATGTTATTCTGTTATATCGTTATACTGATGGGGTTAGATGTCTGGTATTCCTTACTACCTTAGTAGGACTAGCACAACAATGGTTTAGTGATTTGAAGCCACAGAGTATTACATCCTTTAAGGATTTCTTCATGTTATTTTTAAGGCATTTCTCTAGTTCTAAAAAGTATTTGCCTCAACCCTTAAGTCTTTTTGATCTTAAGCAAAGAGAACCAGAAAGTTTGCGACAATATGTGCATAGATTTACACAATCTTCTCGAGAGATTCCTGCTATGGAGCTCGGTATGATGGTGGGAGCTTTCACTCAGGGGCTTAGAGAAGGGGATTTCTTTAAATCCTTGGCTAAGAGGCCTCCTACAAGCTTTGAGGATCTATTATCCCGGGTTGAGAAGTTTATTAACTTGGAGGATGCTCCGAAGTCTCAACAAACTTCTCAGGATTTCAGAGTAATAGAGAGACCTGAGAGGAGGATTGAATGGGTGAAGCATGTTCAACCTTCAGAGGACAGATCTTTATGTGTTTCATCATTGCAGTTTTCTAAGGAAAGAGCTATGAATATTTGTATAGAGCAGCGGTTGCTGAGAAGACCCTTTGGAGCTGACAGAGGGCCTAGGAGATTACCAGCTCCTACTTTTTGAACTTTTCATCAAGAATATAAGCATAATACTCGAAATTGTTAGTAGTTAGATTTTGAGTTGCAAAGAATTCTGGGAACTCAACCTCATGTTTGAAATTTGGTTATGAATCCAACTCCTTATCAGCGGGGGTTTGGAAGAAGAAACTACTGTAGAGGAAATGTGGGAAGGCCTCTTATAAATCATCATGTATAGACTGCTCAGATAAAAGAACTAATCCCTGATCAGATAGCACCCACTAATCAGCCCCCTGTTAGAGGGTCAATTAACATGATATGTGGTGGTTCCACTAGCGAAGATTCTAATAGAGCATGGAAGAGACACAGTAGAGAAGAATGTGCAACTGTTGCTGCTCTGCCTAGAGTTAGAGGACCCATTATAGGGTTTGATTCTAATGATTTAGAGGGAATAATTACCCCTTATACAGATGCCTTGGTCATTCAAGCCCTTATTGCCAATTTTGACGTGGGTAGAGTTTTTGTTGACCTAGTCAGTTTAGTGGATATCTTGTACTGGTCAACCTTAGAGAAAAATGGGAGTTAACATCACTAATTTACAGCCAGTTGGAACTTCTCTGTTTGGGTTTTCTGGTCATGAGGTGCTACCAATGGGTCAAATTATGCTACCTTAATCTTTAGGAGAGGAGCCAAGAAGGAAGACAATGCTTATTAATTTTACTATAGTTGGCATGCCTTCTTCTTATAATGCTATCCTAGGTAGACCAGTCCTAAGTAGTCTACAGGCAGTAGCTTCTCCTTATCATCAAAAAATTAAGTTCCTTGTTGGAAGTGAAGTAGGAGAAGTTAAGGGGGATTAGTAGCTTTCATGGAGATGTTATGTAGATGCTATCCGGATGGGACAGAAAGGAAAGTTTGTTGGTAAGACTTTGCAGAAATCTAAGTATGGAGGTACAGTATGTATCATTCAAAAGGGGGTTGCTGAAGAAATAGGAGAGCCTAATAAAGAGGCAATCGTGTTAGATGATAAGTGTGCCGAACATACTACATTTATAGCTCGGGACCTTCCTTTGCAGCTTAAAGCAGAGTTAATACAATGTCTTATCAAGAATATTAATATTTTTGCATGGTCTCCATAGGATTTATTGGGGATTGATCCTATTGTTATGTGTTGGTGTAGGGGCACCAGATAATCGAACCTAGGTTTTGATTATGACAAAGATCCAAAGTTAAGGTTATATCGTTATCTCATGAGCTGAATTAAGTGTGCAGGAAATGGTTAAGCTAAGTCGAAGGTCAACGACACCCCCCGAGTCGGGAAACTATGGTGGTCGGACAACACCGGGATAACTTCGTGAGAGTTGAAGAACTCATGTGGAGACCGAAAGCAAAGCAACAGGTCATAAAGGACCAGAGATAAGCACGAGTGCAAAGAGAGATGGTAATGTTGTGTCCTCTATATGGGGACGACTGTAGGCGGCGATCCGACTAAGACTTCCAATGGAAGGTTAAGGTCGAGATCAGACGATAAGGAACCGTCATATTTACCATATTCATTGCTAAACTCTTATTGCAGGGGAGTGACCAGGATACCAGTCGACTGTTGGCTATTGGCAGTCGACTGCTGCACATCAGTCGACTGATGAAGGGAATCAGTCAACTGATGGTGATGAATCAGCCAAATAGACAAGGTAAAAAAGGATAATGTTTGATGCCACCACTTCATGATAAGATAAGGTGTCACCTCGTGATAAGTTCCACAAATTGAGGATCTGGATCCAGACTAATTCCAAGGCACGAGTCTATAAAAGGAGGGGAGGACTTGAACCCAAAGATCATCCATCTTGCTCTCAAAGTGCTCCCGCAACGCCAAAGCTCTAACGTCGTAACGTTGTTATAACGCCGACGCAACGCCAAGCTTACAACTTCTTCATCGGCAGCAGCTAGGTTATTTTATTTACTGTATTCGTGATTTTAATCGTAACGAAGTGAGGTAGGTTTGTTGCTTCATCCTCGAGCTTTCGTTTTTGTGATCATTGTCTCCTACCTCCAACGAGGAGGAGACTCTTTAGTGGATTCCCCCTTCGTACGCGGTCAAGGATCGTGGGGCCTTAGAGTAGCAACCGCTGGGTTGTGAACCAAGTAAAAATAAATTTGTCATATTTATTTTTCGACTGCATTACTCATATTCTTAATCGAACGAATGAAAAGAAACGAAGATTTCATGCTCGCTATTCACCCCCTCTAGCGACGCTTCTCGATCTAACATTATGGAGCATAAATTGTATATCTTACCTACTGTAATTCCTGTGAAACAAAAGCGTCAACACTATGGAGTTGGGAAGGATGCTATTATTAAAGAAGAAGTATGTAAATTGCTAAAGGCTAGACATATCAGAGAAATACAGTATCCAACTTGGTTATTTAATGTGGTGTTGGTACCTAAGCCATCGGAAAAATGGAGAATGTGTGTGGACTTCAGAGATCTTAACAAAGTTTATTTTAAAGATTGCTATCCTTTGCCCCGCATTGATCAGTTGGTAGATTCCACCGCTGGACATCAATTTATATCAATGATGGATGCTTATCAAGGGTATCACCAAATACCGTTGGCTTTAGAAGATCAGAATAAAGTCAATTTTATTACCTTAAAAGGGACTTTCTATTATGTGGTTATGCCTTTTGGATTGAAAAATGCCGAGGCTACTTATAAGAGGTTAATGGATAAAATTTTCGAAAAATAGTTGGGGAGGAATGTGGAGGTATATGTAGATGATATTCTAAACTGTACATCTCGAGCAGTTAATATCTGACTTAGAGAAAACATTCGGCACTTTGCATAAATATAAGATGAAGTTAAATCTAGAGAAGTGTGTATTTGGGGTTACTCAGGGTCATTTCTTGGGATATATGGTTACTGAACAGGGCATAAAAGCTAATCCTATTAAGATCGAGGCTATTCAACAGATGCAACCTCCAAAAAATTTGAAGGAAGTACAGAGGTTATTATGTAGGATTACTGCTTTATCTAGATTCATATCCCGATCGGCAAATAGGAGTCTTCCTTTCTTTAAAATATTAAAGAGAGCTACACGGTTCCAATGGAATGAACACTGTGATAAAACTTTTCAATCTTTGAAAGAATACTTGGTGGAGCCCCCGTTTTAGCTAAACCTCAGCCTGGGAAATGTTGTGGGTATATCTAACTCTTTTTGAAGTTGTCGTAAGCTCGGTATTGGTTAGAGAAGACAAGGGTTAGCAGCATCCAATCTATTATATCAGTTATTTGTTAAAGGGACCTAAAATTCGTTATACTAATCTAGAGAAGTTAACTTGGGGTTTGGTTTTAACTGCCCAGAGATTACGACCCTATTTTCTATCGCATCCCTTGGTCGTACTCACTGATACTCTTCTGGGTAGAATACTTACTCATCCAGAAGCTACAGGAAAGTTTATTAAATGGGCTACTGAACTTAGTGAATACGACATCACTTATTAGCCTCATATCTCTATTAAAGCGCAAGCCTTAGTAGAGACTATGCACAAGGAGGAGTCCGAGCCTTGGACTATATATGTAGATGGGTCTTCTAAGAAATAGGGTTGTGGAGTAGGGGTAATTTTGATTTCACCACAGGGAGAAGAGGTTAAGTTTGCAGTTAGGTTGCATTTTAGAGCTTCTAATAATGAAGCTGAATATGAAGCTTTACTTAAAGCTTTGCAGGCTGCTAAAAATGTAGGGGTTGAGCGGGTGATTGTGCATATGGATTCTCAATTAGTGGTGCAACAGACTGGGGGGGTTCAAAGTTAAGGATGATAAGTGTCGAAGTTACTGTGAAATGGTAGAAAAGGCTAAAGAAGATTTTTTAGAGGTTTTGATAAAGAAAATAACTAGGGAAGAAAATCAAAAGGCTGATGAATTAGCTCAATTGGCTAGCTCATTGGGGAATTGGAATACTCATGAAATAATTGTGCAGGTTGAGTTGTTACCACAGAATGAAAAATCGGGAGAAGTAATAGAAGATGATTGGAGAAAAGAGTTGGTTTCATTCTTCAAGGACAAGAAGGCGCTAAATGACTTTGTAAGGGCTTGGCAATTTCGGTAGCGAATAGCTCATTTTTGTATGATAAAAGGAGTTTTGTATAAAAGAACTTGTGTTGGCCCTATGTTGCGGTGTTTAGGAAAAGTGGAGGCAAGCTATGTTCTGAAGGAAGTGCATGAAGGAGCTTGTGGCAGCCATATAGGGGGGCAGGCGTTGGCTCGAAAGGTTTTGTTAGATGGATATTTTTGGCCCACTTTGATGAAGGACTCTATACAATTGGTACAACACTGTGAGAGCTGTCAAAAGCATCATAATTGGCAATATCAGCCGGCTGAATATATGAAGGTAGTGGCGGCAGCTTGTCCTTTTGATCAATGGGGTATGAATATAGTTGGACCATTTCTGGTCGGAATCGGTCAAAAGAAGTGTTTTTTGGTAGCTATTGATTATTTTTCTATGTGGGTAGAAGCTGAACCCTTAGCTCGTATCACTGAGCAGATGGTATTGAAGTTTTTGTGGAAGAACATTGTATGTCACTTTGGTATCCCTAGAAATCTGATATCTAATAATGGTTGACAATTTCAAGGTAAGAAGTTGGAAAAATGGTGTCAGGACTTTAAAATTGAATAAGTATTCACATCTGTGGCTTATCCTCAAAGTAATGGGCAAACTGAGGTGACTAATAGAGAATTGGTGCATGGATTAAAAATTAAGTTAGAGCATGTAGGAGGTAGTTGGGTGGAGGAGTTACCTAGTATTTTATGGTCTTTCCGAACTACTTCTTGAAGAGCTATAGGAGCCACTCCTTTTAGTATGGTGTATGCACCTTCAAGTCAGGTTACCCGTAGGTTGATGAGTTCCGGGGAATGAGTTATTCTAGCACAATAGTGCTTTCTGAGTATGGAATTGATAGACTGATTCAAGAAAAATTTATACATGCTAGAATGAACCCATAGACCATGTACACGATAGTCAAGGTGCTAATAGGTATTGATCCGACTTAGATAATAAAACAAATTATCACTCAAATACTATGGGATTTAACTGTCCCTGAATAGATAACCATTACCAAATAAAAATCATAAATCATGCGATAGGAAAAACATGCTACGTGAAGATCAATCATCGCGCTTTAACTCAAATGGACTCAATGTATATGCCTAGAAAGGTCTATTTATGGCACGCTATCATCACCAACACTATCTAAAAGACTCAAAATGAACTCTAGCGGAATCTCATCCAGATATTTGAGCCTCAAGAGATACCCTTGTTTTCATCTCAAAACCTTTATTTTACTGCAAAATTTTATTTACCAAGAGGTACAATGGGTGTGGTTGAAAATGGTAGCGGCTCTATGGAGGAGGTGGGGGACTAGTAAAGTTGATTCTGGTGTTCAGTGTACCATTGCTCGAAAGATTGAAGTTTCAAAGTGCTCTGAAAATTAAGAATAAATATGTAAGACAAGGTATTGGTGTATGAGATTAAAGCATTAATAAAAAAAACTTACTGTCCGGAGGCTCTCTATTAATTCTTGAAAAATGGAGGGAGTATTGGAGGAAGAGGGGAATGAAGTGGTGGGCAGTGGGGAGGAAGTTATGGTGGGAAGAAAAGTATTAGAAGGAGGGGTGATGGAAGGAGTAGGAAAAGCTGAGGTAGAAAGAGGTATGGGTATGATAGGAAGGGAAGAAAGGAGGTGACTGGGATAAGTGTCAAACAGTGTTTGCACCAACAGGTCTAGGGGTGAGGATACGATAAGTTCTGGTGTGGGGAGATTGGATAGAGGTAGGGGTTGTTGTTTTCTGGAAGGAAATAAAGAGGCTAAGGGAAGGTCATCGGTGGAGGAAGAGGGGGATGATGAAGAAGAAAGTTCAATAGGATCGGTGGTAGTGTCGAGAGGGGGGTTGTGGATAGGAGAGTCAGAAGGGGGGAGAGGTTAGTAATAAGGAATGGTGGGAGTAGGATCTGGAGCAAAGGTTAAGGTTATGAGGGGAATTGGTTCTATGTGGGGAGGAAGAAGGGGGATATTAATGAAGGTAATAGAAGGCTGGTCTGGCTCGGCAATAGTTATAATTGGGACTTGCGGAAGTTCAGAAGAGACCTATGACAAAGAAGTGTAAGTAATACTGGAAGATATTGTATCAAAGAATTTATTATAAGTATTAAAAGTTGGGTAGGGGTTAGTTACTGAGGTTAGTGGTTTGGGGATGAAAGATGATGTAGTGGTTTCTAATCTTTTTCTCTTTCTTCGTTGCTTAGCCAAGGTCCTGGCAATGACTATACTCATCTTGTCTTCTGCAAAATAGAATTTGTTAAGGATTGAAAAGTAATTTTGGTAGATATACAAGATTTGATATATGTGGTAAAGAAAGAAATTATGATAGTATTAGTTCAATATTTGGCACCAGGTAATAGTGCCAGTTTAGAATTTATGCAGGTCAGGTGGTTAAAAGGTATGCATAGTCGGGTATCATGGGTATAAAGATTAAGGTATGTGCTGCCGGATGGGTATGATGCTAGTGTTGGGATGTATACTAAAAGCCTAGCCTTTGTATGAACATCTTTATTTTTGAAATAATAATCACATGATCATTGTTTGCATATTTATAGTTATGCATATTGTCTAATACTTTACATTGTAGATAACATGATGTGTAGTGTCACACAGAAGATCATATTATCAGTTCCTTGTAGAGTATAAGTAGAGGCTCACAACCAAGATGGTTTTGGACAAACCATTGACATAGTTGTAGTGTAATTTGGTATTGGTTTATCTTGACCATAGAATTACACTAGTACACTTTGTGTGTATTGAGCAGGACTCACTTAGAGGTGATTCAATTTATTGTTGACTACATAATTGAATCAGACCTCGGATATTATGGTGTACATGCTCTTAATCCCGATATAATAACGGGCACATGTACTTAATATTTATTTCTTTGATTTACCAATGGGCGAGATTTATAGATTAAATAAATAGGCTCGGTAAGTTGGGAAATAATATTATTTATATGGTGCTACGACATACGTATTATCAAACAGAAACAATAAATATAGAAAAAAATGTTTTCCAACTATTATGGCTTTTTATCTCGATATACCACTCCGTGTATCGCCGTCTCATTAACTCATCATGTAAATCGTGCAGGTGGACTTGGTCCTGCATGATGAAAAGGTTGAGTGGTACTACTCATGGAGTTAGATGTTGATTAATTAATTGTCAGTAAATTAATTAATTAACGGACATTCAATATCTTAAACACGGAGAGACATTTATACAATTAATATATAGAGCCCATATTTAATTATGGGGGTTGGTGAAGTAAATCAATGATAATCCTCTAGTGGAATGGATTATCATTAATGGATCAAATTTTATGTGGGTTGGATCCATTGGGTGGCCAAGATCCAACTCCTCCTCATGGTCCCTATTGTAGCTTATTAAAACCCTCATGAAGCCTAGATCCAACGGACACGATTAAAAGGAGGCTTGGATGAAATCTATATATTAGTTTCCAAGGCTTGGGCGAAAATAACTTTTGGAGAGTTTTTTTTTCAAGGCTTGGGCGGCAAGAGTTATTTGGAGAGCTAGGGTTTGGAGTTTCAAGGGTTGGGCGGCAACTTAGTTTGGCTTTCTCCCTTAGGGCCGATGGCAACACAAGAAAAGGATAAGGGTTTGATCTTGGCCGGCTTCTCCTTCTCCTCTCCTAGGGCGGCTCCTTCTTCCCTCAAGTCTTGGCCGACAGCAACAAGAGTTTCTCTCTTGGCCGGCGCCCATCTCCCTTTCTTCTTCTCCTTGGCCGGTGGCAACATCCAAGCTAGGTTGCTTGGTTGTCGGCTCTAGATAGGAGAAGAAGTGTTTGGTATTCTTCCCTTTGTTCGGAGTGAGCAAGGATGGGAAGAACGTGATCTAGGAGGCTTCGTTTCTTGGTAGATCATCACCCACACAATGTCCAAGAAGAGGATAGGACATATGATAGAAGATCAAGAGGTAAACAAGAGGTATAATTCTTGTTTAAGTTTCTTTCTTGTTCTATGCAATTTGTATGTGGTTAATTTACTTGGACCCCGAAGATAAACACAAAAACCGGCGATCCGTACATCAACTATTCCGCGGCTAATCGAGGAAAAGAGTTAGGTTGCTTGAACAATAAGTTTGTTCAAGCGACCACTCTAATTGAATAACACGATGATGGATCGGTTTCTTGGGTAATCCGTCTTCATTAAGGATTAATTTTTTTAATCCAGGGACGTAGATAGGATCACCATGCACAAGCGACCAAGTTGAAGTGAGAAGCGAAGCTTCGACCTTCAGCTAGTATGCAGTTTAAGGAATAAAAGGCAAGTGCGGGTATAAGTATGAAGACAAATGTAGTAATAAGAGAGCTTACCGATGGGGTGCACATCTGGCGATGGAATTGGTGATAACTCGTAATAAGACAAAATGGGCTCTTTTAGGAGCTCGTTGATGCTGAAGTACCTGTTCTTTAGTTTAGCTTCAATAGAGGGGAAGTTGATGGTAATTTTTACTATTTTCGGGTCGGGGAGATTGGGAAGGATGATTTTTCAGCGAGAGGAGAATGGAAGAGGGAGATCCAGGGTGACAAAGAAATAAAGGTCTTTCCAACCTTTATTGGAAGAGGGTATGTCGATCAGGAACTGGTAGCCTTAGTGGGCCATGTAATAGAAGACGCCAGAGTTGGCCATCTTCAATTGGTAAAGGCAATGGAAAATATGGAGAATTGGGGGGATGTTGAGGTGATGGAAGACGATGAGGGTGCCAATAAGGATACAGAGTGAGTTGGGGTTAGTTGGTTAACTAGGAGGTCATAGTAGAAAAGGATCTGGTAAAGAGGTTTCGGGAGGATGAGGCGAAGGCCTCCCTCTAGTTACCCCACAAAAAGTGTGCTGGTGCCGGGTGTAGGAAGATGGGGGCGTTGAGAGGAAGTGGGGATGATGACAGAGAAATCTTTGGAAAGGTACTTAAGTTTGTGGCGAAAAAGAGAGTGGTTGAGGGTTAGTTGGCTGGGAGTGGTCTCATACCAAGGGGCAGTGGAGGAAGATGATGCCATGGTGGAGAAAGGATTGCAGAAAGATGGTGGAGAAGAGAGCTAGGGTTTCAAAGGGAGTTGCGGGGAAGTGGTAGGGTGCTAGCAAAGGCTGGGGTTTTTGAAAAAGGTTAGGAAGACTAAGTACAGAAGGCGGTGGAGAAAAGGGGAAAGTTAGGGTATTTCTATTTTAGATCTAATGCTTACTTGAGATATTTTCCTTGCAGAAGTATTTTGAATGGGCTCTAGGATATTCTTGTTGGAGATTCCGGAATCATGCACAGCGGAATAAAGCGAATAAAATAATTTTTATTCTATCCCAGACAACCCCTGGGGGTCAGGAAAACTTGCTTTAGCATAATCACATGAACACACACAAGGAGAAGGAGAAGTTATACCTTCAAGATTCTTTTGAATCCATCGAAACCACAAGCAAGACCAACGGGTCTTGCCTCTATCAGTTTTCACACCGGGATCACTTGAGACAACTCCTAGAGCAACAAGCTTTTGTCTCCGATTGTTGCTAGCCAACCGGAGGAGACAAGAGAAGAGGAGAGAGGAAAGATAGCTACCAAGGGAAAACCTAAAACAACTCTTTTCCAAAGATTATCAAGGGATCTAATTATAAATATCTTGATTAGGTCATCTTAGGAGGCTTAAATGGAACATATCTTACCATAATTATCCCATAATTAAGGTAAGAACAACCCAAGAAATTTCTATAAAGAGAAACATTCAAAATCGGGGGAACCGCGACACGGCCGTGTGAATTCACACGACCATTACAGGACACACAGCAGACTGTGTGTCCTTCTGGGCACAGCCCAGTTTCAGCCATTTTTTTTGCCAGAGCCAGGCGCGACCTATGCCAAGTTAGGCATGACCGTGTGAAGCTCTGTATGGTCCATTTGACTTCGTTTAGGTGCGATATGGATGTGTTAAGTCCAACAAAGCCATAAGAGGTTCCATAACCTTCGTTTCACATCCCCTTGGTCTTGTCCAACTAGACATATCCTCTCTCAATGAGAATTTCATTCTCAGGCTTATTTTACATCTCGAGATCACCCGTAGTGTGTGTGACCCAATAGGTTCCCGGTTATGTTGGTCATTCATAATTAACCCCCTAATTATGAATAGATCAAGAGTGGCACCTAGCAGTACATCATGACCCCCAATTGACCAGAAAGTCTAAATCGACTTCAGAACATTTTCTGAACCCTTCAGCAGCTTCAGTTGTTCGTGCCTTGTTCCTTTCACTCATCTAATACCCACTTGGTTTAGGACATGATCTCTGTGTTCGTCCCCACTAGGCTGACTATGTTACATCTGACCCAAGTTAATTTCCTTGTCCTGTGGATTCAAGTTACTCTTACATGTTCCCAAGAAGACCATCTTCTTAACATGCTTGCTCTTGCCAGAGACTTCTGAGTAACAATCCTGACAAGAGGCCTAGGGTATACATCTCCTTTACCAGGAGTGGTGAATCCTCTGTGGACTATTCAAACACCTTCGATCACTTTGGCTTATACCCAATCATTCTGGAGTTACACCTACTATGTAGATGGCTGCGAAGAAGTCAAAGTATAAGGCACCATGATCAAGGTGACTTGAATACCTCAAGTCTAAGAAAGTTCACACTCAAGCCGCAATGAGATCTTCAATGACATATAGAACCATATGAAGTCTCATAGCAGATTACTCCAATGAACTAGTTACTATAACTAGCATCCACATATTCACTCTCAGCATCCCTATGCTTCCATTCAGTGAGTACCGAATGCTTGGATAAACCAAGGAGCATAACATGTGCTAGTCTTACATAATTGATGATGTTCAATCTCATCAATTCATTGACTAGAGATAGTTTCAATACTTGCATATTTACACATGATGAGATACCCACTAATTGTGATCCAATCACATTTTCTCTCATGCTATGCATCGTATTGTGGACTTCAGTATTGAGTTTAAGATCCAATCAAATACATAGATAATGTATACTCAAATAGTGAATTTTATTAATAACTTCTAAGGCTATTGCTATAAGACACCTCTCAATTACATCAAACTCCCACTTGGCCTACAACCAATCGCCTTGATATCTAATACCATAGGCTTCTATATGCCTCTCGAACTTTTCTTCGAGAAGAGACTTTGTCAAGGGATCTGCTAGATTCCTATCAGTGGGAACTTTCTCTATTTGTACGTCTCTTCTACCAATGATCTCTCTGATCAGATGGTAACGACGTAGTACATGTTTGGATCATTGATGAGACCATGGTTCCTTCGCTTGTGCAATGGCGCCATTGTTGTTGCAGTAAACTAGTAATGCTTCAACAATGCTCGGAACTACTCCAAGTTGAGTAATGAACTTCTTTATCTAGACCTCCTCCTTTGCTACTTCAGAAGCTGCAATGTACTCTGCCTCCATAGTAGAATCAACAATGGTGTCTTGCTTGGAACTCTTCCAACTCACCGCACCTCCATTCAAGATGAATATGTATCCAGACTGAGATTAGGAATCATCCTTATCTTTCTGGAAGCTGGCATCAGTATACCCGCTTACTACCATATCACCTCCTACATATACTAAGAACAAATCCTTAATCCTTCTCAAGTACTTAAGGATTGTCTTGACAACCACTCAATGGTCCATACCAGGATCCGATTGGTATCTACTCGTAATGCTCAAAGCGTATGATACATGGGCCTTGTACATAACATAGCATACATGATAGATCCTATAGCCGATGCATATGGGATCTGACTCATGTGAATCCTCTCATCTTCAGTGCGCAGGCACATAGACTCCGAAAAGTGAATCCCATGCCTCATGGGAATAAAATCATTCTTGGATTCTTCCATACTAAACTATTTTAGCACTTTGTCTATGTATGTGGACTGTGAAAGACCAAGCAACCAATTCGATCTATCTCTATAGATCTTAATCCCCAAAATATAGGTTGCTTCTCCCATGTTTTTCATAGAGAACATTTTGGACAGCCAGACCTTGACTGTTTACAAAACAGGAATATCATTTCCTATAATTAATATGTCATTGACATACAATACTAGGAGCATGACCATACTCCCACTAACCTTCTTATACACACAGGGTTCATCAGGATTTTGTGAGAAATCAAACTGTTTGATTGCCTCAACAAAATGGATATTTCAACTCCTGGATGCTTGCTTCAATCCATAAATGGAACGCTGAAGCTTGCATACTTTGTTCTTGTCAATGGATGTGAAACCCTCAAGTTGTATCATATATACATCCTCAGACAGGTTTTCATTAAGGAAAGTTGTTTTCACATCCATCTGTTATATCTCATAATCAAAATGAGCCACCATGGCTAGGAGTATCCGAATGGATTTAAGCATAACTACTGGTGAAAAGTTAAGGGGGTAAACTTCGCTTCCCACTTCAACTCGGTCACTTGTTCATGGCGATCCCTTCTACGTCCCCGGATAAAAAATTTATCCTTGACAAAGAGAGATTACCCAAGCTACCGTTTCATCATAGTGCTATTCGATTAGAGTATTCAGTTGAACAAACTTGTTGTTCAAGCAACCAACCTCTATTCTACGATTAGCCGTGGAATAGACGATGTACGGATCGCTGACTTTTGCATTTATATTCGTGGTCCAAGTAAATTAAGCCACATATCAAAACATACAACATACAAATAAACAAAAGGAAAGCAAAACAAGATTTATACCTCTTGTTTACCTCAAGGTCTTCTATCGTATGTCCTTCCTCCTTTTGGACGTCGTGTGGGCGACGATCTTCCAAAAGTCGAAGCCTCCAAGATCACCTTCTTCCTTTCTTTGCTCGCTCCGAACAAAAGGAAGAATAAAACAAAACTCTTCTTTTATCTAGAACCGACCACCAAGCTACCTTGCTTGGTGATTTCCGCCGGCGAAGGAGAGAAGATGAGGATTATGGATGCCAGCCAAAAGCTCCAAGGGAAGAGACCCTAGCCTTTGCCGCCAGCCAAAGATGAGAGAAAGAAGATTGGATACCAGCCAAGGAGAGAAGAAGAGAAGATGGGCACCGGACAAAACCCTAGGAAGAAGGGAAAAACTTCCAAAAGTGTGGCCGCCCAATGCCTCCTCCAAAACCCTAACCTCCCTTTTGTTTCTTGCCGCCCAAGCCAAAAGAAACAAAAACCCTATTCTCTCAAAGTTCAGTCCACGCCCAAGCCTTGGCCTCCTTTTATAGAGTTAGGCTTAAGCCTTATTTTAATCTCCACCGTCGGATCTAGGGATCTAATCTCAACCGTTAGATTCTAGAGATTTAATCTCAACAGTCAGATCTAGAGATTTAATCTCCACCGTCGGATCTAGAGTTTTATTTTCCATCATCGGATCTAGAGTTTTATTTTCCATCATCGGATCTAGGCTCCATGAGGTTTTAATAGGCTACAATAGGGACCATGAGGAGGAGTTGGATCTTGGCCACCCAATGGATCAAGCCCACATAAAGTCCGATCCATTAATAATAATCCATTTCACTAGAGGATTATCATTGATCTACCTCACCAACCCCCATAAGTTAATATGGGCTCCATATATTATTTGTACATTTATCTCCCCGTGTTTAAGATCTTGAATGTCCGTCGATTAATTAATTTACTGAAAATTAATTAATCAACATCTAACTCCATGAGTAGTACCACTCAACCTTATCATCATGTCGGACCAAGTCCACCTGCAGGGTTTACATGATAAACCTTATGAGCTCCTCAAGGGGACATCATCATCCTAATATATAGGACACGGTTTCCCTCTATAATCAACGACACACCATATAAATAATACCATTTCCCAACTTACCGAGCTTATCGATTTACTCTATAAATCTTGCCCATTGGTAAATCAAAGAAATGAATACTAAGTATATGTGCTCGTTATTATATCGGGATTAAGAGCATGTACAACATAATATTTGAGGTCTGATTCGATTATGTAGTCAACAATAAATCGAATCACCTCTAAGTCGGTCCTGCTCAATACACACAAAGTGTACTAGTATAATTCTATGGTCAAGACAAACCAATATCAAATCACACTACAACCATTCCAATGGTTTGTCCATAACTATCTTGGTTGTGAGTCTTTACTTATACTTTATAAGGAACTGATAACATGATCTCCCGTGTGATACTACACACCATGTTATCTACAATGTAAGGTATTAGACAATATGAATAACCATAAATATGCAAACAATGATCATGTGATTCTTATTTCAAAATAAAGATGTTCATACAAAAGATAGACTTTTCAGTATACATCCCAACAATCTCGCACTTATACTAGAAGACTATGTTGTCCTCAAACTGTCATACATCTGATTCCCATTCCCTCCACATTCCTATCAAAAGCTCTCGCTGGAAGGGCCTTAGTGAAAGGATCTGCCAGGTTATCCTCCGATGCAATCTTGGCCACAACAACTTCTCCTCTCTTTACGATTTCTCGTATCAGGTGGTACTTGCGCTCTATGTGTTTACTTGCGTTATGGGCTCGTGGTTCCTTCGAGTTTGCAACTGGACCACTATTATCACAATAAATTGTGATAGTTCTGGGCAAACCAGGAATCACATCCAAGTCCATTAAGAAGTTCCTGAGCCACATAGCTTCTTTGGCCGCCTCAGAGGCTGCCACATACTCAGCTTCCATGGTAGAGTCCGCCACGCATTTCTGCTTGACACTCCTCTATACAATGGCTCCACCTCCCAAAGTAAACACAAAACCTGAGGTAGACTTACTGTTATCCCTATCTTATTGGAAGTAGGAATCTGTGTAACCCACAGGGATTAATTGTTTTTCCTGGTAAACTAGCATATAATCTCTAGTCCTTCTCAGGTACTTCAATATATGCTTTACCATAGTCCAATGTCCCTGTTTTGGATTACTCTGATATCTGCTAACCATGCCCATGGTAAAGTAGATATCCGATCTCGTACATAGCATCGCATACATGAGGCTTCCTACTGTCGAAGCATAAAGAACTGCCTTCATCTCCTCTATCTCCTTAGATGTTCTAGGACACATTTCCTTAGATAAAGGAACTCCATGCCTGAAAGGTAGAAAACCTTTCTTGGAGTTTTTCATGTTAAAACGATCCATAATTGTGTCTATGTATGAAGCTTGAGATAAGCACAACATCCTTTTCTTGCGATCCCTTATAACCTTGATCCCAAGGATGTGTCCCACTTCTCACAAGTCCTTCATATCAAACTGTTTGGACAACCTTACCCTTACGTCCGATAACACCTTGACATTGTTGCCAATTAATAAAATGTCATCTACGTATAGTACAAGAAATACCACTACGTTTCCATCACATCTCTTGTATACACAAGACTCATTCGGACTTTGAATAAATCCATAAGACTAGGTTACCTCATCAAAGTGGATGTTCCAAGATCTCGAAGCTTGCTTCAATCCATAAATAGATCGATTAAGCTTGCACACAAGATGCTCTTTGCCCTTTGCAATGAATCCCTCTGGTTGCTTCATATAGATGTTATCCTCAAGACTTTCATTTAGGAAAGCTATCTTGACATCCATCTGCCATACCTCATAATCCATATGAGCAACAATATATAATAGATTCCGGATAGACTTAAGCATGGCTACCGACGAAAAGGTCTCCTTATAATCGATACCCTCTTTCTGAGTATACCCCTTCGCAACAAGCCTCGCTTTGAAGGTCTCAACCTTCCCGTCTATTCCTCTCTTTCTTTTGTAGATCCACTTGCATCCAATGGTTTTTACACCATTGGGTGATTCTACTAGCTCCTAGACTTGATTTGAATCCATAGATTCAATCTCAGCATTCATTTCACTTTGCCAAGATACCGTATCTTTATCTTGGATTGCCTCGTCATATGTCCTGGGATCAGGTTTATGTTTGTCAGGGACCAAATCAGAAGATTCTCCCAAGAACATGAATCTATCAGGCTGTCTCACAACCCTCCCACTACGACGAGGTATCACCTGTGTATCCTCTGTGACACGTGGTGCAGTGACTTATGGTATATCCTCTTGTACCGGTGGTATTGAAGTAGTGACTTCCCCTCTCAATTCCTCCAGAACAATCTTACTCATGGATTTGTTGTTCATCACATAGTCTTCCTCTAGAAATCTGCCGTTCGTGCTGACGATCACCCTCTAATCTGTAGGACTATAAAACAAACCACCTTTCATTTCTCTAGGATAGCCAACGAACATGCGCAGACATTTAGGTTCCAACTTACCAAAGATCGCCTTCAAAGATGTGTTGGACTCCCAAATCCAAATATGTCTTAGACTAGGCTTCGCACCCACATCGTGAGTAGAAGGCACTGATTTAGATGGAACCAAATTCAGAATATACACTGTCGTATCTAGAGCATATCCCCAGAATGAATCTGGCAACTCAGAATAACTCATTATTAATCTAACCATCTCTATAAGAGTTCTATTCCTTCACTCTGCTACACCATTCTGCTGGGGTGTGCTAGGTGCAGACAATTGGGATTGAATCCTAGCCTCTGATAAGTAATTCCTAAACTCTCTCAAGAGGTACTCACCACCACGATCAGATCGTAGTGTCTTGATACTTTTAACTTGACATTTCTCCACATCAGCCTTGAATTCTTTGAACTTGTCAAAGCATTCAGACTTGCGGCACATCAAGTAAATGTATCCATACCTTGAATAATCGTCTAAAAAAGAGATGAAATATTCAAAGCCACCTCTTGCCTGGATAGACATAAAACCACACAAATCAGAATGAACCAATTCCAACACATCTTTGGCTCTATACCCCTTGGCCATGAAAGGCCTCTTGGTTATTTTACCTTCCAAGCAGGACTCGCAGGTTGGGAAGTCTTCCACCACTAATGAACTCAAAGGTCCATCAGCTATCAACCTTTGAATTCTGCTTAGGTTAATATGACCAAGCCTTAGATGCCAAAGATATGTTTGGTTCATCTTCGAAGGTTCTTTTCTCTTATTGGAATTAGAAGATGAGTTATTAACTTCTATTTGCATCGTGGGAGCTTTTGGTTCAAGTGTATATAAATTTCCTATCAATGCACCAGAACAGATAATCTCCCTATTCCTTTTTATAACAACTCTGTCATTAAAAAAAATAGAATATCCATCCATAAACAATTTAGAAACAGAAATCAAATTCTTTCTAAATAAAGGTACATAAAGGCAATTTTTAAGAACCAAAACTGTATTCCTCTCAAAAGACAAATAAACATGTCCCACTGCAACAGCCGCCACCTTCGTGGCATCGCCCAAGTATACGGTAATCTCTCCCTCAGCCAATCATTTGGTTTCCTGGAACCCCTGCAAAGTATTGTAGACATGATCAGTGGCTCCCGTATCTACACACTATGTGTCGGTAGATAACACCGCTAAACATGTTTCAATGACTAGACCAAAAGATATACCTTTGTTCTGCTTCTGGTTGGGGCAATCCTTCTTCCAGTGTCCAGTCTGCTTGCAAGTGAAGCACTTGCCTTTCGGCTTCTTCACTCCTCCCTGAGTTTCTCCCACCACCTTTGCCCCATCTTGTTTCTTCTTCTTCTTGCCTTTTGACTTAGAAGTAGAAACCTTTTGGGCAACCATGGCCTGTGCCTGAGCACTCTGACGAAAAAGCTCCTCTGCCACGTGGAGTTCTGTCAGAAGCTCCGCCAACGAATATAACCTTTTGTTCATGTTGTAGTTCAGGCGAAACTGCTTAAAACTCCTAGGTAGAGACTGGAGAATGATATCTACCTAGGTTTCCCCATCGATCTCAGCTCCTAGGACTTCCAGCTCATTTAAATGAGTCATCATCTTGAGAACATGATCCCTCACGGGTGTTCCCTCGATCATAGTAGTCGTCATCAAGTTCCTCATGGCTTCCTACCTAGCAGCTCGATTCTGGTGTCCGAAAAGTTCTTTGAGATTGAGCATCATGTCATAAGCAGTGGGCATGACTTGATGCTGATGTTGTAGTACATTTGACATAGATGCCAAAATGTAACACCGCGCCATCTCATCGGCCTTAATCCACTTCTTATAACTCTCCTCTCCTTTTCCCCATAATCATCCGCAGGCTTAGGAGGGCACTCTTTGAGGAGTACATATTTGTATTCCTCAGTAGTCAAGACAATGTCAAGATTCCTCTTCCAATCAACATAATTGGGTCCAGTAAGTTTATTTTCTTTCAGTATCACAGCAAGCAGGTTGAAAGACATTTTGAAAAACCTAAGAATCACATAGATCAAAACATTAGATTTTAAAAAATTATTGATTCCTCAAACAATAAAATTTTAAAATCAACCAACACCTCAAAACACCGAGAATATCGTATGCCACGATAGTGTGGACGTATACGAATTCTACATTTGTAAGAGGAGGTTTTACCCATTAATTTTACTATCTTGTCAACCTATCTTTTTGAAAAATAAAATTAACAGTTCATTCCTCTTCGGCCCTACAAATAAAAGCAGTGACTCCGATGGGGAGGATACTTATATTTGTATCTAAGTGTTCACCACTACACGGTACCAAAGTAATTATCTCGGGTTATGTGCCTTCCGATGGGGAAGTACACACGCTCCTTAATAATTTCCTATAACCATATTCGACCTTGTGATCCGCAAACAAACTCATTCGATGTGGAGGAAGGCACTCAGAGCCGACGCGCAAGTTTGTTTGCATCACATGTCAAATCGTAATGGAGGCTGTGGAAATTTATAAAAATATCCCTCCCCCCACTTAATTTAAAATTGAGGAATTTTCTAGCCTACGACATGCATATCAAACAATAAGCAATAAATATAAAAAAGAAATATTTTCCAACTATTATGGCTTTTGTCTCCAATATGCCTCTCGTCGTATCGACATCTCGTCCGCTCCTCCCTACGCCATGTACAAGCCATCCGGAGATCCGAGCCGAGAAAAAAACTATTTTAATTTACATCCATCAATCCTATACTCCACGAAGGAGTGTACATGAAATCTAGATCAAAAGTAAACTAAAATAAAAGAGTGGCTAAACAATGCCATATTTAACTACAAAATTAAATACTAGCCTCGTCAACCCCAAGGATTCAAATAATATACAATTACACACATACAATCACATACACACATATGGCCATAATAGTTGGATCCTATGCCTGCAACCAAAAAGTTAACCTACGCACATCCTACTATTATCCGGCACATATAATATATGAAATAGTGTATAAAAGTAACTGAATCCTAAACACACAAAATCAAAAACCGTGGCTCTGATACCACTTGAAGGGGAGAAACTTCGCTTCCCACTTCAACTCGGTCGCTTGTTCAACGCGATCCCTTCTACGTCCCCGGATAAAAAATTTATCTTGACAAAGAGAGATTACCCAAGCTACTGTTTCATCATCGTGCTATTCGATTAGAGTAGTCACTTGAACAAACTTATTGTTCAAGCAACCAACCTCTATTCTACGATTAGCCGTGGAATAGACGATGTACGGATCGTCGGTTTTTGCGTTTATATTTCTGGTCCAAGTAAATTAAGCCACATATCAAAACATACAACATGCAAATAAACAAAAGGAAATAAAAACAAGATTTATACCTCTTGTTTACCTCAAGGTCTTCTATCGTATGTCCTTCCTCCTTTTGGACGTCGTGTGGGCGACGATCTTCCAAAAGTCGAAGCCTCCTAGATCACCTGTTGGCAACGTGCTATTCCTCGGAGGCTCATTGGCTCCCATGTCACCGGATTAAAATTTTCACTAATGAAAAATAATCCGGATGGGATGAGTTTCCTAAGCACAACCAATTCATCGTCGTGCTAACGACTTGAGCGATCGCTTGAACAAACTAGTTGTTCAAGCAACCAAGCTCTTCTAGTCGGTTAGCCGCATTTAAGAGACGACTGACGGACGCGGGCTTTTTGTGTTTATCTTCGGGGTCCATGATTATACAAATACATGCAAATGTAAACTAGTATAATCAACATATACTAACATAAAGAACATAAGCTAGCATATCAATAAGAACATGTAAAGAACAATAATAAAAGTTGTAAAACTTTTATACCTCTTGATCTTCTATCGTATGTCCTAAGCTCCTTGTAGACTTTGTGTGGGCGAAGATCCTCCACAAGTTGAAGCTTCCTAGATCTTATTCAATTCAAAGAAAGAAGAACTCTCTTTCCCTTCTTGCTTGAGTCAACCACTAATCCGCAAAGGATTGATGCCGCCGACCCCAAGAATAGAGAGAACAAAATGGAAAACACCAAGGAACCAAACTAGGGACAAACCCTAGCTTCTAGTGCCGCTGGCCAAGATGGAATGAAGAAGAGAAGAGGAATACATTGGGCGCCGGCCAAGGTGGAGGGAATAGAGGAAGGAGCTGGCCACACCCTAGGAAGAAGAAGAGCTCCTCTCCTATAGATGCCACCCACCTTCTTGCATACCCTAGCTGCCCAACCATAGGAGCCAAACCCTAATTAGGGTTTCTGTAACGCCCACCCTTATCTGCTCTCAGGGCGGCGCTACTATTACTCCTTTTTTTTTTTTTTTAAACATACTACATATGGATCCTCTCACAACCTACGTACTTTAACAGGTCATCATAACTTAAACCTTCTTTTGCACATGCATCACATATCATATTCATCATTAGCATGTTAACATATCTTTCCTAACATGCATACATAAAGATTCGTTCATGAGTTCTAACATTTCCAACCTTCTTAAGTAGATGATACTCATTAAACACAAGTCTTATAAGCGGAAGCAATGTCTTAAGTTGTTCTTGGAGCATATAAATACAAGCAGATAGTATAGGGTCTTCTTCCACCATGCCACTATCACACACACTTGGCCCCTCCTGCTACTTCCTCTAGCGCAGACTTCCTTTATCTGCAGTATATGGACAACATGAACTATAAGCATATAGCTTAGTAAGATCCTTGCCTACTCACAAAAGCCACAAACTTCATCAAGCAATTAGAACATGAGCATACCAGCATAAAGGACCTAAGCATTTCATGGCGACACTAATCAACAACATATCCATGTAATAAAACTGAGCATGGCATAGAAAGCATAATTAATCTAAGCATAATTTGAACATAAGCATTATAACTACATAAAACTAAGCATGCATGAAAGACATATTCATAAGCGTTTAAAACTTAACAATAAGCATTCCTAACCTAAGCATCGTAACATCCTACATCTTAAACCTACATAAAGTACATAGGCACAAACATTTTCAACTTAACCATGACCATTCATCAGGGAATCCAATCATGCATAAAGGACATAATCATAAGCATTTGTTTAACTTGGACATAAACATTTGTAATAACATAAATCCTAAACTTGTAGAAAGAACATAATCGCAAGTATTCATAAACTTAACCATAACATTCACCACATCATAAATTCTAAACTAGCATGAAGTACATAGTCGCAACATTCTTAAACTTAACTCTAAACATCATAACTTCATAACATCTAGCATGCATAAAAACATAGTTCGCAAGCATTCCGGGTATTTAACATAAGCATACACAATATCCGAAAGTCTTTTCTTTTCAAAACATATACTTATAGATACTTCCATATCATCATAACTTCATAACATCTAGCATAAAAAAGCGAGTTCGCAAGCATTGAGTATTTAACATGAGCATACACAATAATCATAAAAGTCTTTTCTTTTCAAAACATATACTTATAGATACTTCCATATCATCATAACTTCATAACATCTAGCGTTCCAGTTACGTATTGCTATCACCGAAAAAAATCAGCTCATAAGCAACCATGTTACCGTGATCTTATAGGTTTTGGCACAAAACTACTACCTAGATACTTGATATCATCATAACTTCATAACATCTAGCATGCATGAAAAAAACGTAGTTCGCAAGCATTCAAAGTATTTAACATGAGCATACACAATAATCATAAAAGTCTTTTCTTTTCAAAACATATACTTATAGATACTTCAATATCATCATAACTTGTTTGGGGGGGGCCCAGGTTAAGTACCACATAATGCACGTTCCCTAGTAGGCTGGGGTAGCGAGCCACCAGTCCTACTAGAGCAAGACCTCTTACGTCTTACCAGGGCAAGACCTCTTACGTCTTCTTATGTCCCTATGGATTTGATTAACGACCACCTGACGGGTCGGGTACTTAACCTCTTACAAAGTAAAATACTTAATTCCTTTCTTTTCTTGTCATAGTATAAAGTGTTGGTGCAACAATGCCCCAAGCATTTATATATATTTTGATGTTTGGATAATCATCTAAGTTAGGCAATGTTTTGTGATCTAATTGTATACATGTTTAAGTGACAGGAAAATCCAAGTATGAAGACTTGGTAAAAGACAAGTCCAAGTGTGATCTTGGCAAAGAGAAGTCAAGGAAAGGTCTTGGCAGCATAAGTCCAAGCATGTAGTCTTGGCGGCGTAAAGTCCAAGCAGTCCTTGGAAAAGGAAGACCAAAGGAAAGTCTTGGCGGCATAAGTCCAAGCATGTAGTCTTGGCGGCGTAAAGTCCAAGCGTACTTTGGCAAAGAAGAAACCCAAAGCATGACGAAACCGAAGGAAGCTTTTGAAGGCAAGCGCATGGATGGAGTCGTGGACTCAGAGAAATCCTAGAGGCGCAAGGCTGATGGAGAAGCTAGAAGGTTAAGTCTAGGCTTAGGTTATGTTTTCAAGTATGAATTAGTCATACTTGGAGTGTGCCAGTCGACTGGAACATGGTGTCGGTCGAACTGGCCCTTAAAATATAGCATTAGAGTTTGGAAGATCTCGAGGGGTTATCGGTCGAACTAGTGATCAACTCCGACTACTCGACATACAAGTGATCGCCAAAGCGATGTAAATGATCGCGCCACAAACAGAATGGCCCGTAGCCGACTGGCCAGTCGGCTACGAGCAGCATCAGTCGAACTGCCACTGTTGGCAGTCGACTGATAGTCTTCCCGTTGGCGATGACGACGGCAAATCCCGCAAATCCGGCTGTTCAGAAGCCGTTAGAATCGGCGGCAGTCGACTGATGAAAGTCATCAGTCGACTGATAGACCTCCAACGGGAAAAAGAGGCTCTTTCCTATAAAAAGAGCCCAAGGGGAGCAAGAAGAGCCTAATGCTTATATTCTGATCTTTCTTCTAAGCTCCTACAAGTTTTCCAAGCTTTCTAAGTGTATTAATCTCCTTTCTCCTCTCAAATCTTCATTGTCATCTTTTGTAAGAAGAGGAGGTCTTTGTAAAGAGAAAGCTTCTTAGTGAAATTGCTTGGGTTGATCCACCTTAAGGATCGCCGTGGAGTAGGAGCGTTATCTCCGAACCACGTAAAGGCTTTGTTAGCATTGGTTTTTGTTTTTACATATATTACTTGTGTTTGCTTCCGCTAATTGTGTTTGTAGAAACGAAAAAAGCTATTCACCCCCCCTCTAGCTTTCAAACGATCCCTAACAAGTGGTATCAGAGTTTCTTAAAGACTACTGTTTCGACATTGTTCAAATCATCCAACATTACAACCTTGAGTCTTTAGTTTTCTGTGAACATCACGTAAATATCACCCTCCTCTCTGAATTTTTCAACAACCTACGACCGGTTGGAGATGGGCTGAGATACCGGACTCGCGTTGCTCAGCGCGATCTGGATTTCAGTCCCCAGATCTTGACCGATTTTCTCGGATGTCTTCCTTCCGAGAGTGATTTCACTCTATATCCATCTTGGAGTGAACCTCTTCCATCTCCCTTTGAGGAGATTTCTTTAGATTCCCTTCATGATACCTTTTATCACTATCCTCGACCTTTGAACACCAATTTATTTCAATCACAAGAACTGTCTGCCTCTGACAATGTCCTTTATAAGGTCGTTGCTCATTGTCTTCTTCCCATAGTTACCCGTGGTTTGGCCTTGGTTCGCCCTCCACACCTACTTCTCATGCATTTCTTTCGTCAATACTTAGACATTAACATTGGTCTCAATACCTTCCAATGCATCATTCATTTCATAAGGCCAAACAATGGGAAGATTCACATACCATTTGGAAATGTCCTCACTCAATGGCTCAGCTCTGTAGGCATTGATGTGAATATAGGAGTCATTAAAGTCATGAATAGGAAATATGATCAGATGACTCGACGGAGTTTCTCATTGGCGGGCCTGAAGGCCGACAGAGGATCCGTCTTCTGGGACCCAGCACGGCGGGTAGCAGGTGCCGCTCCGGCACCAGAGGATGCCGCTGCGGAAGGTGTTGCTGAGGATGGTGCTGCAGGAGTAGCTGAGGGTGGTGCTGCAGGTGTTGCTGAGGGGACTGCTGCAGGGGAGACTGCTGCAGGCATCGCTCTACGGACACATCCTCGGTGCCCGCCGATGCTTTGCGAGCGGTGGACACATCGTCTTGAGGAGCTGCTCCTAGAGCATCGAGCTCCTCTCCTCGTGAAGAGGTGCATCGGCAGCAGCAGGACATCTTGGCGATTCTCCGCCCTGCTGCACCTGGACACCCACCTCACGATGGTTCGTCATCGGCACCGATGGATGCTGAGGACGACGATCGTTAGCTCGCTTGTTTTCTTTGTTATTTTCTTTTTGGCCGTATGTACGGCATAAACTCCTACTTATGTAATGACTTTTGATTGATGAAATGAAATTGTTTTTTTTTATTATTCACTTCTATTAGTGCCTACAATTTGTTGTTTATCAAGGTTAGAAGTTGAGCATATAGTACGAAGTTATGAATATGGATACGATACTATTACACTTTTTGTGTCATAATTTTGTTGTTTTAAATATCATATCAATCCATTAATCTGATGAACATGTTTTTCGTCTAATATTTTTCATATGTTATATTAGTCGAATAAAATGTGTATGCCAAGTTTCGTGATTTTTGGATACCCACGTAATTTTCTACGCATTTTCAAACCTTGACTGAAAAACTCGAAATTGATTTATGCGATATCGATCATTGCGTTATTAGCAATGATCGCTATGGTCGACGGCTTGATCACGCTTATTCCAGTCGAACCGGTGTCACTGCTTTGGAATGGAAAGCGGTTTTTCATTTGTTAAAAGGTTCAATTTTGGACATTATACAATTTCCACAGTATATATATGATACCTTGTATGGAAAGACGGATTTTCTTGGTGCACTGGTTTAGGGGGAGCTACATCCCTTATTTATATAATTGTTGGTGCAAGGCTAGGACATATTTGCCTATTGCTTATGTTTTGTTTATCATGTTATTTACACATCATGAAACATGTCTTGGATTTAGGGGGAGCTTCATATCAATTTTATACCTTTGTTCAAGATGTGTCAATTATAATTCTTTCCTGCACTTATTGAATAACCTCTTCTCTTTTTGTTGTATGTCAAAGGGGGAGAAGGGATATTTAAGTTAGAATTCATATTGAAATATGTTTATGTGTTAAAGATCTAACTTAAATGATTGCCAAACATCAAAAAGGGGGAGATTGTTGGTGCAACAATGCCCCAAGCATTTATATATATTTTGATGTTTGGATAATCATCTAAGTTAGGCAATGTTTTGTGATCTAATTATATACATGTTTAAGTGACAGGAAAATCCAAGTATGAAGACTTGGTAAAAGACAAGTCCAAGTGTGATCTTGGCAAAGAGAAGTCAAGGAAAGGTCTTGGCAGCATAAGTCTAAGCATGTAGTCTTGGCGGCGTAAAGTCCAAGCAGTCCTTGGAAAAGGAAGACCAAAGGAAAGTCTTGGCGGCATAAGTCCAAGCATGTAGTCTTGGCGGTGTAAAGTCCAAGCGTACTTTGGCAAAGAAGAAACCCAAAGCATGACGAAACCGAAGGAAGCTTTTGAAGGCAAGCGCATGGATGGAGTCGTGGACTCAGAGAAATCCTAGAGGCGCAAGGCTGATGGAGAAGCTAGAAGGTTAAGTCTAGGCTTAGGTTAGGTTTTCAAGTATGAATTAGTCATACTGGGAGTGTGCCAGTCGACTGGAACATGGTGTCGGTCTAACTGGCCCTTAAAATATAGCATTAGAGTTTGGAAGGTACATTATCCGATCGGGGGTTATCGATCGTGGTGTGACGATCGACTCGACTCGACTATCGGCATAAGCGGTCGTACGCGATATTAGCGATCATTGCCATAATGCCGTAGCCGGTAGCGGTCGGCTCTGGCGACGATCGATCGATCGCCGCCGCTGTTGGCGATCGTGATAGTCTTCCCGTTGGCGATGACGACGGCAAATCCCGCAAATCCGGCTATTCAGAAGCCGTTAGAATCAGCGACAGTCGACTGATGAAAGTCATCAGTCGACTGATAGACTTCCAACGGGAAAAAGAGGCTCTTTCCTATAAAAAGAGCCCAAGGGGAGCAAGAAGAGCCTAATGCTTACATTCTGATCTTTCTTCTAAGCTCCTACAAGTTTTCCAAGCTTTCTAAGTGTATTAATCTCCTTTCTCCTCTCAAATCTTCATTGTCATCTTTTGTAAGAAGAGGAGGTCTTTGTAAAGAGAAAGCTTCTTAGTGAAATTGCTTGGGTTGATCCACCTTAAGGATCGCCGTGGAGTAGGAGCATTATCTCCGAACCACGTAAAGGCTTTGTATATTACTTGTATTTGCTTCCGCTAATTGTGTTTGTAGAAACGAAAAAAGCTATTCACCCCCCCCCTCTAGCTTTCAAACGATCCCTAACATAAAGAATGCTCTTGATCCCCAACATAAAAAGGGAAGCATCTTAATCTTATCTTATCATAAGGAGAGCTCTTGATCCCTACTTGAAAGGGAAGCATCTCCATTTTATCTTATCTCAAGGAGAGCTCTTGATCCCTACTTGAAAGGGAAGCATCTCCATTTTATCATAAGGAGAGCTCTTGGTCCCTACTTGAAAGGGAAGCGTCTCCATCTTATCATAAGGACACATGCATTCATAACATAAGAGTACCCTAAAGGGGTCCTAAAGTATAAACATGTTCATCATACAAGCATATTTCGTGGCACATTACATCATAAACATGAAGCATATTTCCTTGGCATATTCATGGCATATTAAATCACAAAAACATGTTCATCACCTAAGCATATTTCATGGCACATTACATCATCAACATGTAGCATGTTTCCTAAGCATATTCAAGGCATATTAAATCATAAAAACATGTTCATCACCTAAGCCTATTTCATGGCACATTACATCATAACATGAAGCCTATTTCTTTGGCATATCCATGGCATATTAAATCATAAAAACATGTTCATCACCTGAGCATATTTCATGGCACATTATATCATAAACATGAAGAATATTTCCTATGCATATTCATGGCGTATTAATCAGAAACAAAACCATACCCTTAGCACAACTACATGTGGGGGTGTTTTCATGAAACCCTAACCCTAAAACCATGGGTTGGCGAATCTTGTAAGGGGCTCGAGCTTGGGTTTTGTCCCTAAAGTTCACTCATGAAGCCTTATAACTAATCATAGTATCATTAGGGATATTTTCATGCAACCCTAACCCTACTTTCATTGGTTGGCGAATCTTGTAAGGTTAGATCTTTGGACTTTTGTCCCTAAAGTTCATTCATAAGCATTATTACTTACCCTAGTGTCATTAGGAACATTTTCATGCAACCCTAACCCTAATTATATGGGTTGGCCAAACATGGAATGGGTTCAAACTTAGGTTTTGTCCCCTAAAGTCCATTCATAAAGCATTATTACTTAACCTAGTGTCATTAGGAACATTTTCATGCAACCCTAACCCTAATTATATGGGTTGGCCGAAACATGGAATGGGTTCCAACTTAGGTTTTGTCCCCTAAAATTCATTCATAAGCATTATCATGGCCTAATCCTCATAAGAGGGAGTTGTCATAAAAACCCTAACCCTAAAAGGCCTTGGTGGCCGAAACCTATAAGGGCACCAAGTTAGAATCTTTGTCCCCTAAAAGGTCCTATAGTGAGCATACAACCTATAGAAGTTCCCTAGAAACATTTTCATGAATCTTAGCCCAAGAAAACTTGATTGGCCGAAACCTACAAGGGCTACAACTTCATCGTTCTTACATGAAATTTAACCTACGAAACTAATACACTGCAGGTGAGGGGAAAACTTACATCCTTCGCTTTGCTTGAGAGATGACCTAATGGGGGTCACCTAGCTTTCTCCTAGCTTGAAAGGGGGTCTCGGCCAAAGGGTGGAGAGGGAGATGGGTTTCGGTGAGGATGAAGAGGAGAGGAAGAAAATGGCCAAATGGAAACTTCCTTCTTCTTTATAAAGGGAGGAAGAGAAGTTTCTCTTTTCTTTGTCATGCCTCTTCACTTACCCTTCTTCCACTTATCTATAAATTTCCCTCTTCCTCTAATGATATAATTCTATTGGGCTTATGGTTAGTGGGTGCATCTATAGGGATTGGCTATCTCTAGAGGTTTGGGATTCAATTCCTAGGCTTTGCATCCTCTTTTTTTTCTTTTGGTTTATTTTCTTTTATTTTTTCCAAAAAAACCCACATAAAGCCTATCATCATCAAGCCAAAATTCTCGTAAAATTGCTAGAAATTCTACGGGCGTTACAGTTTCCTCCTTATGGTTTCTTGCCGCCCAAGCAATGAGAGGCTAAACCCTAATTTCAATCATCCATCCTCTCCTCTTTGCCGCCCAGCTTAAGCCTATATATATAGAGTTAGGTTTAGGCCTTGGTTTAATCTCCACCGTCGGTTCTAGGGTTTTAATCTCAACTGTCGGATCTAGAGATTTAATCTCAACCGTCGGTTCTAGGGTTTTAATCCCAACCATCAGATCTAGAGATTGAATCTCCACCGTCAGTTCTAGGGTTTTAATCCCAACCGTCGGATCTAAAGATTTAATCTCAACCGTCGATTCTAGGGTTTTAATCCCAACCGTCGGATCTAGAGATTTAATCTCCACCGTCGGTTCTAGGGTTTTAATCCCAACCGTCGGATCTAAAGATTTAATCTCCACCGTCGGTTCTAGGGATTTAATCCCAACCGTCGGATCTAGAGATTTGTTTTCCATCATTTGATCTAGACTTCATGAGGTTTATATTAGGCTACGATAGGGACCATGAGGAGGAGTTGGGTTTTGGCCACCCGATGGATCGGAACCACACAAACTTGATCCATCAATGATGTTCCATTCCACTAGAGGATCATCATTGAACTACCTCACCAACCCCCATAAATTAATATGGGCTCCATATATTATTTGTACATCCATCTCCCTGTGTTTAAGATATCGAATGTCCGTCAATTAATTGATTTACTAACCATCAATTAATTAACATCTAACTCCTCGAGTAGTACCACTCAACCTTATCATCATGTTGACTAAGTCAACCTGCAGGGTTTACATGATGAACCTTATGACCTCCTCAAGGGGACATCATCAACCTAATATATAGGACACGGTTTCCTCCTATAATCAACGGCACACCATGTAAATAATATTATTTCCCAACCTATCGGGCATATTGATTTAATCCATAGAAATCTCACCCTTTGGTAAATCAAAGAAATAAATACTAAGTACATGTGCCCGTTATTATATCGGGATTAAGAGCATGTACAACATAATATCCGAGGTCCGATTCAATTATATAGTCAGCAATAAATTGAATCACCTCTATGTCGGTCCTGCTCAATACATCGAGGTGTACTAGTGTAATTCTATGCTCAAGATAAAACAATACCAAGCTACACTACAACCATGCCAATGGTTTGTCCAAAACCATCTTAGTTATGAACCTCTACTTATATTCTACAAGGGACTGATAACATGATCTTCTGTGCCACACCAAGCACCATGTTATCTACAATGTAAAATATTAGACAATTTTGCATAACTATAAAAATATGCAAACAATGATCATGTGATTCTTATTTCAAAATAAAGATGTTCATACAAAAGAGCAAGGCTTTCAGTATACATCCCAACAATCTCCCACTTATACTAAAAGACTATGCTGTCATCACACTACCATACATCTGATTCCCCTTCCCTCCACATGCCTATCAAAGCTCTCGCTAGAAGGGCCTTAGTGAAAAGGGTCTACCAGGTCATCCTCTGATGCAATCTAGGCGACAACAACTTCTACTTCCTTTACGATTTCTCGTATCAGGTGGTACTCGCACTCTATGTGTTTACTAGCCTTATGGGCTCGTGGTTCCTTCGAGTTTGCAACTGCACCATTATTATCACAATAAATTGTGATAGTTCTAGGCAAACCAGGAATCACATCCAACTCCATCAGGAAGTTCCTGAGCCACTTAGCTTCTTTAGCCGCCTCATAGGCTGCCACATACTCAGCTTCCATGGTGGAGTCCGCCACGCATTTCTGCTGAGCACTCCTCCATACAATGGCTCCACCTCCTAAAGTAAACACAAAACCTGAGGTAGACTTACTGTTATTCCTATCTGATTGGAAATCGCAATCCATGCAACCCACAGGGAGTAATTGGTCTGCCCGGTAAACTAGCATATAATCCCTAGTCCTTCTCAGGCACTACAATATATGCTTTATCTCAGTCCAATGTCCCTGTCCTGGATTACTCTGATATCTGCTGACCATGCCCACGGCAAAGCAGATATCTAGTCTAGTACAGAGCATCGCATACATGAGGCTTCCTACTGCCGAAGCATAAGGAACCGCCTTCATCTCCTCTATCTTCTTTGATGTTGGGACACATCTCTTTAGATAAAGGTACTCCATGCCAAAAAGGTAGAAAACCTTTCTTGGAGTTATGCATGATAAAATGATCAAGATTGTGTCTATGTATGAAGCTTGGGATTAGCAGACTAACCTTGATCCCAAGGATGTGTCCCACTTCTCCCAAGTCCTTCAAAACTGTTTGGACAACCATACCCTTACGTCTGATAACACTCTGATATTGTTGCTAACTACCAAAATGTCATCTACGTATAGTACAAGAAATACCACTACGTTTCCGTCACATCTCTTGTATACACAAGACTCATCCGGACTTTGAATAAATCCATAAGTCTGGATTTACCTCATCAAAGCGGATGTTCCAAGACCTCAAAGCTTGCTTCAGTCCATAAACTGACCGATTAAGCTTACATACAATACGCTCTTTTCCCTTAGCAATGAATCCCTCTGGTTGCTTCATATAGATGTTTTCCTCAAGACTTTCATTAAGGAAAGTTGTCTTGACATCCATCTGTCACACCTAATCCATATGAGCTGCTATGCATAAGAGCTCCCAGACCTGACTTGAATCCCTAGATTCAATCTCAGTATTCATTGCACTTTGCCAAGATGTCATATTTATATCTTGGATTGTCTCGTCGTATGTCTAGGGATCAGGTTCATGTTTGCTAGGGACCAAATCAGAAGATTCACCCAAAAACATGAATCTAAGAGGTTGTCTAACAACCCTCCCACTATGACGAGGTATCATCTGTGTATCCTTTGTGACACGCGGTGCAGTGACATGTGGTATATCCTCTTGTACCGGTGGTACTAAAGAAGTGACTTCCCTTTTTAACTCTTCCAGAACAATTTTACTCTTGGGTTTGTGGCTTTATCATATAGTCTTCCTCTAGAAATCTAGTGTTCGTGTTAACGATCACCCTCTGATCTCTAGGACTATAAAATAAGTCAGAATAACTCATCATCGATCTAACCATCTCCATAAGAGTCTTATTCCTTCGCTCTGCTACACCATTCTGTTGAGGTGTGCCAGGTGCAGTCAATTGGGATTGAATCCCAACCTCTGATAAGTAGTTCCTAAACTCTCCCAAGAGGTTGTCACCACTACGATCAGATCGTAGTGTCATCCATATCTTGAAAAATCATCTACAAAAGAGACGAAATATTCAAGATTACCTCTTGCCTAGATAGCCATAGGACCACACAAATCAGAATGAACCATCTCTAACACCTCTTTGGCTCTATACCCCTTGGCCTTAAAAAGGCCTCTTGGTCATCTTACCCTCCAAGCAAGATTCGTAGGTTGGGAGATCCTCCACCACTAATGAACCCAAAGGTCCATCAACTTTCAACCTTTGAATTCTGCTTAGGTTAATGTGACCAAGCCAAAGAAGCCAAAGATATGTTTGGTTCATCTTCGAAGGTTCTTTTCTCTTATTGGAATTAGAAGATGAGTTATTAACTTCAATTTGCATCGTGGGAGGTTTTGGTTCAAATTTCCTTTCAATGTACCTGAATAGATATTCTCCCTATTCCTTTTATAACAACTCTGTCATTAAAAGAAATAGAATATCCATCCATAATAATTTAGAAACTGAAACTAAATTCTTTCTAAATAAAGGTACATAAAGGGAATTTTCCAGAACCAAAGTTTTATTATTCTCAAGAGATAAATAAAACTTCTCCCACTGCAATAGCCGCCACCATCATGGCATTGCCCAAGTAAATGGTAATCTCCCCTTTAGCTAGTCATCGGGTTTCCTGGAACCCCTGCAAATTGTTGCAGACATGATTAGTGGCTCCCGTATCAACTCACCAGGTGACAGTAGATATCACCGCTAATCATGTTTCAATGACTAGTCCAAAAGATATACCTTTGTTCTATTTTGGATTGGGACAGTCCTTCTTCCAATGTCCATCCTGCTTGCAAGTGAAGTACTTGCCTTTCGGCTTCTTCACTCTTCCCTGAGATCCTCCCACCATCTTTGCTCCACCTTGTTTCTTCTTCTTCTTGCCTTTCGGCTTAGAAGTAGAAACCCTTTTTGAGCAACGATGGCTTGAGGACACTATTTGAAGAGCGCATACTTGTACTCCTTAGCAGATAAGACAATATCTAGAATCTTTTCCAATCAACATTATTTAGGTACAGTAAGTTTATTTCCTTTAGTATCACAGTAAGTGGACTGAAAGTCAATTTTGAAAATCCTAAGAATCACATAGATCATTACTTTAGATTTCAAAAAATTATTGATTCCTCAAACAATAAAATTTCGAAATCAACCAACACCTCAAAACACCGAGAATATCGCATGCCACGATAGTGTGGACGTATACGAATTCTACATTTGTAAGAGGAGGTTTTACCCATTAATTTTATTATCTTGTCAACCTTACTTTTTGACAAATAAAATTAATAGTTGGTTCCTCTTTGGCCCTACAAATAAAAGCAGTGACTCCGATGGGGAGGATACTTTTTATTTGCATCTAAGTGTGCACCATTACACGGTACTAAGGGAATTATTTCGGATTATGTGCCTTACCGCTGTGGAAGTACACACGCTCCTAGATAATTTCCTATAACCATTATTTGACCTAGTGATCCGCAAACAAACTCATCCGATGGGGAGGAAGGCACTCAGAGCGGACGCGCAAGTTTGTTACATCACATGTCAAATTGTAATGAAGGCCGCGGGAATTAATTAAAATGTCCCTCTCCCACTTAGTAAATTGAAAATGAGGAATTTTCAAGCACACACAACGTGCTTATTATTACTGTAGATTTCAATAAAAATTATTGATTCCTCAAACAATAAAATTTCGAAATCAACCAACACCTCAAACACCGAGAATATCGCATGCCACGATAGTGTGGACGTATACGAATTCTACATTTGTAAGAGGAGGTTTAACCCATTAATTTTATTATCTTGTCAACCTTACTTTTTGACAAATAAAATTAATAGTTGGTTTCTCTTCGGCCCTACAAATAAAACTACTTTTTATTTGCATCTAAGTATGCACCATTACACGGTACTAAGGGAATTATTTCGGATTATGTGCCTTACCGCTGTGGAAGTACACACGCTCCTAGATAATTTCCTATAACCATTATTTGACCTAGTGATCCGCAAACAAACTCATCCGATGGGGAGGAAGGCACTCAGAGCCGACGCGCAAGTTTGTTGCATCACACGTCAAATTGTAATGGAGGCCGCGGGAATTAATTAAAATATCCCTCTCCCACTTAGTAAATTGAAAATGAGGAATTTTCAAGCACACACAACATGCATATAAAACAAATCAGCAATAAATATGGAAAAAAAAATAGAATTTTTTTCCAACTATTATGGCATTGTTCTCCAATATGCGTCCCGTCGTGTCGCCACCTCGTCCGCTCCTCCTACGCCATGTACTAGCCATCCGGAGATCCGAGCCGAGAATAAAACCTATTTTATTTTACATCCATCGATCCTATACTCCACGAGGGAGTGTACATGAAATCTAGATCGAAAGTAAAATAAAATAAAGAGTGGCTAAACAATGTCGTATTCAATTACAAAAATTAAATACTAATTTAGCCTCGTCAACCCCGAGGATTCAAATAATATACAATCACACACACATGCAATCACATACACACATATATAGCCATAATAGTTGGATCTTATGCCTGCAACCAAAAAGATAGCCTATGCACATACTACTATTATCCGGCATACACAATATATGATAAGTGCGTGAAAGTAACCGAATCCAAAATTCATAAAACCGAAAACCGTAGCTCTGATACCAGTTGTTGGAAATCAGAAATCATGCTAGCCCTTGGAGGCTCATTGGCTCCCATGTCACCGGATTAAAATTTTCACTAATGAAAAATAATCCGGATGGGATGAGTTTCCTAAGCACAACCAATTCGTCGTCGTGCTAACGACTTGAGCGATCGCTTGAACAAACTAGTTGTTCAAGCAACCAAGCTCTTCTAGTCGGTTAGCCACGGAAGAGACGACGGACGGATCGCCGATTTTTGTGTTTATCTTCGGGGTCCATGATTATACAAATACATGCAAATGTAAACTAGTATAATCAACATATACTAACATAAAGAACATAAGCTAGCATATCAATAAGAACATGTAAAGAACAATAATAAAAGTTGTAAAACTTTTATACCTCTTGATCTTCTATCGTATGTCCTAAGCTCCTTGTAGACTTCGTGTGGGCGAAGATCCTCCACAAGTTAAAGCTTCCTAGATCTTCTTCAATTCAAAGAAAGAAGAACTCTCTTGCCCTTCTTGCTTGAGTCAACCACCAATCCGCAAAGGATTGATGCCGCCGGCCCCAAGAATAGAGAGAACAAAATGGAAAACACCAAGGAACCAAACTAGGGACAAACCCTAGCTTCTAGTGCCGCCGGCCAAGATGGAATGAAGAGGAGAAGAGGAATACATTGGGCGTCGGCCAAGGTGGAGGGAATAGAGGAAGGAGATGGCCACACCCTAGGAAGAAGAAGAGCTCCTCTCCTATAGATGCCGCCCACCTTCTTGCATACCCTAGCCGCCCAACCATAGGAGCCAAACCCTAATTAGGGTTTCCTCCTTAGGGTTTCTTGCCGCCCAAGCAATGAGAGGCTAAACCCTAATTTCAATCATCCATCCTCTCCTCTTTGCCGCCCACCTTAAGCCTATATATATAGAGTTAGGTTTAGGCCTTGGTTTAATCTCCACCGTCGGTTCTAGGGTTTTAATCTCAACCGTCGGATCTAGAGATTTAATCTCAACCGTCGATTCTAGGGTTTTAATCCCAACCGTCGGATCTAGAGATTTAATCTCCATCGTCGGTTCTAGGGTTTTAATCCCAACTGTCGGATCTAAAGATTTAATCTCAACCATCGGTTCTAGGGTTTTAATCCCAACCGTTGGATCTAGAGATTTAATCTCCACCGTCGGTTCTAGGGTTTTAATCCCAACCGTCGGATTTAAAGATTTAATCTCCACCGTCGGTTCTAGGGATTTAATCCCAACCGTTGGATCTAGAGATTTGTTTTCCATCATTTGATCTAGACTTCATGAGGTTTATATTAGGCTACGATAGGGACCATGAGGAGGAGTTGGGTTTTGGCCACCCGATGGATCGGAACCACACAAACTTGATCCATCAATGATGTTCCATTCCACTAGAGGATCATCATTGAACTACCTCACCAACCCCCATAAATTAATATGGGCTCCATATATTATTTGTACATCCATCTCCCTGTGTTTAAGATATTGAATGTCCGTCAATTAATTGATTTACTAACCATCAATTAATTAACATCTAACTCCTCGAGTAGTACCACTCAACCTTATCATCATGTTGACTAAGTCAACCTGCAGGGTTTACATGATGAACCTTATGAGCTCCTCAAGGGGGCATCATCAACCTAATATATAGGACACGGTTTCCTCCTATAATCAACGGTACACCATATAAATAATATTATTTCCCAACCTACCGGGCATATTGATTTAATCCATAGAAATCTCACCCTTTGGTAAATCAAAGAAATAAATACTAAGTACATGTGCCCGTTATTATATCAGGATTAAGAGCATGTACAACATAATATCCGAGGTCCGATTCAATTATGTAGTCAGCAATAAATTGAATCACCTCTATGTCGGTCCTGCTCAATACACCGAGGTGTACTAGTGTAACTCTATGCTCAAGATAAAACAATACCAAGCTACACTACAACCATGCCAATGGTTTATCCAAAACCATCTTGGTTGTGAGCCTCTACTTATATTCTACAAGGGGCTGATAACATGATCTTCTGTGCCACACCAAGCACCATGTTATCTACAATGTAAAATATTAGACAATTTTGCATAACTATAAAAATATGCAAACAATGATCATGTGATTCTTATTTCAAAATAAAGATGTTCATACAAAAGAGCTAGGCTTTCAGTATACATCCCAACATCACCTTCTTCCATTCTTTGCTCACTCCGAACAAAAGGAAGAATAAAACAAAACTCTTCTCCTATCTAGAACTAACCACCAAGCCACCTTGCTTGGTGATTTCCGCCGGCCAAGGAGAGAAGATGAGGATTATGGATGCCGGCCAAAAGCATCAAGGAAAGAGACCCTAGCCTTTGCCGCCGGCCAAGGATGAGAGAAAGAAGATTGGACGGTGGCCAAGGAGAGAATAAGAGAAGATGGGCACCGACCAAAACCCTAGGAAGAAGGAAAAAACTTCCAAAAGTGTGGCCGCCCAATGCCTCCTCCAAAACCCTAGCCTCCCTTCTGTTTCTTGCCGCCCAAGCCAAAAGAAACAAAAACCCTATTCTCTCAAAGTTCAGTCCATGCCCAAGCCTTGGCCTCCTTTTATAGAGTTAGGCTTAAGCCTTGTTTTAATCTTCACCGTCAGATCTAGGGATCTAATCTCAACCTTCGAATTCTAGAGATTTATTCTCAACCATCAGATCTAGAGATTTAATCTCCACCGTCGGATCTAGAGTTTTATTTTCCATCATCGGATCTAGAGTTTTATTTTCCATCATCGGATCCAGGCTCCATGAGGTTTTAATAGGCTACAATAGGGACTATGAGGAGGAGTTGGATCTTGGCCACCCAATGGATCAAGCCCACATAAAGTCCGATCCATTAATGATAATCCATTCCACTAGAGGATTATCATTGATCTACCTCACCAACCCCCATAAGTTAATCTGGGCTCCATATATTATTTGTACATTTATCTCCCCGTGTTTAAGATCTCGAATGTCCGTCGATTAATTAATTTACTGACAATTAATTAATCAACATCTAACTCCATGAGTAGTACCACTCAACCTTATCATCATACTGGACCAAGTCCACCTGCAGGGTTTACATGATGAACCTTATGAGCTCCTCAAGGGGACATCATCATCCTAATATATAGGACACGGTTTCCCTCTATAATCAACGACACACCATATAAATAATATCATATCCCAACTTACCCAACCTATCGATTTACTCTATAAATCTCGCCCATTGGTAAATCAAAGAAATGAATACTAAGTATATGTGCCTGTTATTATATCGAGATTAAGAGCATGTACAACATAATATCTGAGGTCCGATTCGATTATGTAGTCAGCAATAAATCGAATCACCTCTAAGTCGATCCTGCTCAATACACACAAAGTGTACTAGTGTAATTCTATGGTCAAGATAAACCAATACCAAATCACACTACAACCATTCCAATGGTTTGTCCATAACCATCTTGGTTGTGAGCCTTTACTTATACTTTACAAGGAACTAATAACATGATCTCCCGTGTGACACTACACACCATGTTATCTACAATGTAATGTATTAGATAATATGCATAACCATAAATATGCAAACAATGATCATGTGATTCTTATTTCAAAATAAAGATGTTCATACAAAAGATAGACTTTTCAGTATACATCTCAACAAAAAGGTTTCGTCATAGTCAACACATTGTCTTTGACGATAGCCTTTTACCACTAATCCAGCTTTATAGGTAATAATATTACCATCCATGTCAGTTTTCTTCTTGAAACCCCACCTGCACCCTATAGGTATTATGCCTTCGGGTGGGTCTACCAAGTTTCAAACTTGGTTTTCATATATATAATCCATTTTTGATTTCATGGCTATTAGCCATCTATCCCTGTCTGAACTATTCAGTGCCTCATCGTAACTAGTAGGTTTCTCATCATCTATGAGCAACACGTCATTAGATTCACTTATGATAAATCTATATCTCTCAAGAATCCTACGTGTCCTACTAGATCTATGAGGAGGTGGGGTATTATCAGGTTCAACTATTACCTCATCTGAATGAGTAATCAGCTGTGGTTCTTGACTAGGCATCTCTTCTGTGTCTACCGGAGCCTCTTGAACTACACTTTGTTCAACCTCACTCCCACTATTTTCCTGTAAGAGAAACTCTTTCTCTAGGAATACAGTATGCCTTGAAATAAACACCTTTTGTTCCAAGGGATGATAGAATTGGTAACCTTTCATTTTCTTAGGGTAACCAATAAATATACACTTATCAAACTTAGCCTCCAGCTTGTCTGATACTATCCTCTTCACATAAGCAGGACAACCTCATATCTTCAAATAAGATAAATGAGGTTTTCTACTATTCCACATCTCATATGGAGCAGTAGAGATTGCCTTAGTCGGGACTCTATTTAACAAGTAAACAGTGGTCTCGAGTGCGTAACTCCAAAAGGTTTTTAAAAGACTTGCATGCTGCATCATTGACCTAACCTGCCCAACAAGGTTTGGTTTCGCCTTTCATCCACACCATTATATTGTGGTGTGCAAGGTGGAGTCCTTTGGGACAAGATGTCATTATCCCTTAGATAATCTTGAAACTCTTGGCTTAAGTATTCACCACCTCGATCCGATCGAAGTACTTTAATACTTTTCCCAAGTTGTTTCTCTACTTCCTTTCTAAAATCTTTAAACCTTTCAAAGACTTTAGATTTGTATCTTAATAGATACAAATACCCATATCATGAATAATCATCGATAAAGGTAACGAAGTAGCTATATCCTCCTATGGCATGAGTTGACATTGGTCCGCATACATCAGTATGTATAAGGCTCAATACCTCAATTGGTCATTCACCCTTTCCTCTGAAAGGTAGTTTAGTCATCTTTCCTTTTAAGCATGAAATACATGTGTCTAATGAATCTGATTCATAAGACTCCAAAATACCAAGCCTATGCAGTTTGGACATGCATTCATTGCTTATATGGCCAAGACGACAATGCCATAATTGCGAGATTAATTGATTATCTAACTTAGCACATTTGCTATTTGATTCAATATTAAATATCTTGTTGGATGTATCTAACGTGTAGATTCCATTATTTAATATCCCAGTAGCATAAAGAACAACATTTAACTAAACGTCAAATGATAACCTTTCTTATTCAAACATGAAATAGAAACAATGTTTATTTATCAATGCAGGAATATAAAAATAATCATCCAACTCTAAAACTAGTCCCGTAGGAAGTCGCAACATATAAGTACCCTTGGCTACTGCAACAACTTTTGCTCCATTGCCAACCCTTAGATCTGCTTCTCCCTTAACCAATCTTATTCTATTCTTAAGCCCCTGTATGTCATTACATATATGTGAGCCACACCCGGTATCCAATACTCAAGTGCTAGAAGAAATAGTATGACATTCAATAACAATTATACCTAAAGTAGATTGGGCATCAGATGTCTTTTTCTGCTTCAGTGACTCCAGATATTGCTTGCAGTTTCTCTTCCAATGCCTATCCTTGTCATAGTGATGGCAGGTGCCCTTGGGAGTTATTTCTTCCTTCTTTGCCTTTTTCTTCCTGTTAGCTTTGGTTTTTGGCTTCCTCTTAGAACCTTTCTTTGAGGAGTCAACCAACATCACCGCCTTCTGTTCTTTAGCAACAGATGACTCCACTGTTTTGAGCATATTGATCAATTCAGGAATTGTGAACTCAATCTTATTCATCTGATAGTTCATCACAAATTATGAATAGCTACCAGTCATATTGTGAAGAATTAAGTCAATACTTAATTTGGTCCATGAAAAACCCTAATGATCCCAATCGCTCAATATAGCTATTCATCCTTAGTGTAAACTGCACTGCAGATGAACCCTCCTGCATCTTCGAGCGAAAAAGGAGCTGGGTGATCTCGAACCTTTCAGATCGTACCTTCTCATTGAACAACTCTTGAAGATGAAAGACAATTGTATTAGCATCCATATACTCATGTTGCTTCTATAACTCAGGAGACATCGACGCTAGAATAATGCAACTCTCCATCTCAGAGTTAGCAACATGTTTCTGGTAAGCCAACTTTTGGTTACCAGATGCATTGTCTGTAAGAGGTTTGGAAGAACCACTTCAAGGACATAAGCTAGTTTTTCAGCCTTTAGAACAATTCTCAGGTTGCAAAGTCAGTCCAAGAAGTTTAGCCCAATTAATTTGTTGTTGTCTAAAATTGAACGTAAATTAATGGAGGTTGACATGTTATTTTAATTAGTACCTAGACATACAAAAAGAGGTGTATAAGAGAGATGAAATTATAGTAATGTAAACAATTTACATTAACAAGAAACTCCCACTATTTTTATCAAATTCAATAGCCCTCACTTTGAATTCGAGAGATGGTAGGTGATCTCCTAGTAGGTTGATATCCATTATAACTAAGAACAATCTTGGAGAGAGTCCAATAAGTCATTCATAGTTATAATGTTAGATATCAACAGTACCCATTATATATCAAATATATAACTATCACTTTATGCTATCAACTAATTGAATGTTCACATATACATTAGGTTGTTAACTCATTAACATATATACATCTAATGCATATCACCTAATTGCACCTCTGTCCACATTGACCTTGGAGAGAGTTCAACAAATCAATGCTTTCAGTTAGGGTCGGCCCATTAATCGTGAGATCGAATTTAAATGATTTGAATACATCCAATTTACAAGTTAGGCTTGAAGAGAGTCCAACAACCCAAACTTGAAATTGACCTCTAGTCCTTACCATTTAAAATAAACATCGAATCTCATATGAATTGAACATGCTCGATATCATGCCAGGCTTGGAGAGAGTCCAACAACCCAAACACGAAAAAGAACTCTGGTTCAACCATATTAATGGAAGGTGTTAGCCCTAATATTTGCATGAGGAATTTCATATTATTATGGGTCTCATCTATGAAAGGAAATAAACCTGAATATGGAAAAATCAAGGTCACATTAGGAAATAAATTTCCCGATGTGAACGTGAGTCTATGCTTAGGCTCTAACGATGCGGCCAACACCTTCGGTGTTTCTAGGTGCATCCTCGGTATTTCCTTTTAGGTTACAAACATATCCTATATGTAAAATCAAGCATACTCTAATCTATCATATAGATAAACATGGCACAGGTATATTAAAACATCAAACATGTTTTAAATATTCTCCTACAACATTCAATCTATGCCAAATGAACAAGGTGGCTCTAATACCACTTGTTGGAGATTTTGGGATCATGCACAATGGATAAAGTGAATAAAACAATTTTTATTCCATCCTACACATCCCCTGGGGGCCAGGAAAACTTACTTTGGTATAATCACATGAACACACACAAGGAGAAGGAGAAGTTATACCTTCGAGATTCTTTTTGAATTTGTGGAAACCACAAACAAGACCAACAGGCCTTGCCTCTATCAGTATCCACGTTAGGAATCACCTGAGACAACTCCTAGAGCAGCAAGCCTTTGTCTTCGATTGGTGCTAGCCAATCGGCGAAAACAAGAGAAGAGGAGAGAGGAAAGATGGCTACCAAGGGAAAACATATAACAACTCTTTTCCAAAGATTATCAAGGGATCTATTTATAGATCTCTTGATTAGGTCATCTTAGGAGGCTTAAACGGAACATATCTTACCATAATTATCCCATAATTAAGGTAAGAACGACCCAGGAAATTTCTATAAAGAGAAATCTCCAAAATCGATGGAATAGCGACACGACCGTGTGGATTCACATGGCTGGCTGGGCCAAAAGGCAAGGATGTACCAGGGTACACGGTCGACCGTGTGTCCTTTTGGGCACAAACCAGTTTCTACCATTTTTCTTGCCAGAGCCAAGCACGACCCATGCCAAGTTAGACACGATTGTGTGAAGCTCTGTATGGTCTGTTTGACTTCGTTTAGGTGCGATATGGTCATGTCAAGTCCAACAAAGTCATAGGAGGTTCCATAGCCTCTGTTTCGCACCCCCTTGGTTTGGTCCAACCAGACATATCCTCTTTCAATGAGAATCTCATTCTCAGACTTGTTTTATATCTCGAGATCACCCATAGTGCGTGTGAACCAATAGGTTCCCAATTATGTTGGGCATTCATAATTAACCCCTTAATTATGAATAGATCATGTGTGACACCTAGCAGTACATCATGGCCCCCAATTGACCGGAAAGTCTAAATCGATTTCAGACTATTTTTTGAACCCTTCAGAAGCTTCAGTTGTTCGTGCCTTGTTCCTTTCACTCATCCTATACCCACTTGGTCTAGGACATGGTCTCTGTGTTCGTCCCCATTAGGCTGACTACGTCACACCTAGCCCAAGTTAATTTCCTTGTCCTGTGGATTCAAGTTACTCCTACATGTTCTCAAGAAGACCATCTCTTTAACATACTTGCTCTGGCCAGCGACTTCTGAGTAACAATCCTGACAAGAGGCCTAGGGTATACATCTCTTTTATTGAGAGTGGTGAATCCTCTGTGGGCTATTCAAACACCTTAGATCACTTTGGCTTATACCCAATCATACCAGAGTTACACCTACTATATAGATGACTACAAAGAAGTCAAAGTATAAGGTGTTATGATCAAGGTGTCTTGAATACCTCAAGTCTAAGGAAGCTCACACTCAAGCCGCAATGAGATCTTCAACGACATATAGAACCAAATGAAGTCTCATAGTAGGTCACTCCAATGAACTAGTTACCATAACTAGCATCCACATATTTACTCTCAGCATCCCTATACTTTTATTCAGTGAGTACCAAATGTTTGGATAAACCAAGGTGTATAACATGTGCTAGTCTCATAGAATTGACGATGTCCAATCTCATCAATTCATCAATTAGAGATAGTTTCAATACTTGCATATTTACACATGATGAGATACCCACTAATTGTGATCCAATCACAATTTCTCTCATGCTATGCATCGTATTGTGGACTTCAATACATGAATTTAAGATCCAATAAAATATATAGATAATGCATACTCAAATAGTGAATTTTATTAATAACTTCTAAAGTGATTGCCTTAGGACACCTCTCAATTATATCAATTCTTGCATTTGGTGCGGGAAAAATAATGATTTTTTCTAAGGTATTTTTTACCTAATATGTGGTTCGGAATGAAGGAGGTTATCTAATGGTTTATGGGATTTCTTTTGAGGATTATTATACATTCTTATACAAAAGACTGGGGCTGCCATCAAATTGTGTTTATATGCTTTTTAGTAAGATCAGAGTGTTCTTTTCCTATTTTAAAGGGTATTCTCTTTAAGGTATGGAAAATTGTGTGTTATTTTTTCCTAAATATTAGAAACTAACTCAGGTTCTGTGCCTATTATAACAGCCTAAGGGCTACATAAGCTATTTTTCCCTCACGGGGAACTATAACGCTACTATATGATATATGTAAAATTTTCAAGGTGTCATGCCTACTATAATAGCCTAAGGGCTAGATAGTTATCTTCCCCCATGGGGAATTATAACGCCAGCTATAATGGGTAGGTAAATTGCTAACATGGCCTAGTGCCTCATACAGTATTCAGGGCTCAATGCCTCCAGTATTTTAAGGCAAAAATGCCTCTTATAGTATTTTAAGGCGTAAACGCCTCTTATAGCATTTTGTGGCATAAACATCTCATAATAGCATGTTAAGGCATAAACATCTCATATGTCGGACAAGGTTTAGTGACTTAGGTAATGTTCAAAACATAGTATGCAAGGAATAGTGCCTAGTTTGACAATTTCAGGAATTTGGATAGTAGAGGTTGCTATGATGGTGTGTAAGCATTCGTGAACAATTGTAAAACTTCATTCGACTTTGCTCTTCAGTTTTACTAAAGAGGGGGAACTGATGATAGGTGTGGGTGCCTTTTTCGGTTAAGGCAGAGAAATTTTTTGTTATAAACACTTGTAAAACTTCACTCAACTTTGCTCTTCAGTTTTACTAAAGAGGGGGAACTTATGATGGGGTCAGGGTTTTCTTTGACTAAGATTAAACATTTCCCGAATAGTTGGGATGATTGTTGAATCCCCAATCGTAGAAAGGAAGAGCAGTGTAGAGTTGATTCAGTGACTAAGTATTATGGTAGGCAGAGCGGTAAAGTACTTTTCTGATCGATATATGTGTTTACTGTTGGTGCAATCGGCCTAGGTCACGATTGACCAGGACTCAAGTTTGACTCGAGTGATGTTTTGATGTTTCGACAAAAACATATGACAATGTAATTGTCATGGTAAAGTCAAAGCATGGGTCTTGGCAAGGTAAAGTCCAAGTCATGAGTACTTGGCATGGTAAGTCCAAGTGGGAAACTTGGCATTTGGGAAAGTCCAAGTCTTGAGTACTTGGCATGGAAAGTCCAACATGGGTTGGCAAGGGAAAGTCCAAGCTTGAGTCTTGGCATTTGAGAAGTCCAAGGGGTTTGATATTGGTGGCATAAAGTCCAAGGGTGGAGTCTTGGCAGCATAAGTCCAATGGTTGGCGGCGTAAAGTCCAAGCGGAATCTTGGCGGCGTAAGTCCAATGTGTCTTGGCGGTGTAGACACCGTTAGCATGACATAGCCGATGAAAACACTTGAAGGCTAGCGCGATGGATGAACAAGTCATGGATGACTTGGAGGGATTCGAGAGGCGTGAGGCTGATGGAGGTGGCTAGAAGGCTTAGGTCTAGGCTAAGGGTGGTCTAGCAAGTATGGGGAACCATATTTGGGCTAAAATCTAATGTTTGAGGTGTGCTAGTCGACTGGTGCCATGTGACAGTCGACTGGACTGAGTCAACTAGGGTTTGACTGTGAGAATTACTCTAGAAGTCGACTGTCATAGGTGGGCAGTAGACTGATGGGCTCAGCAGTCGACTAATCTTGTGATCAGTCGACTGGTGCTCGTGAAATCAGGAACAGAATGGAGTTGAGACTCGACTGGTCAAGTGAGGCTCCATCAATCGACTGATGGGTATCATCAGTCGACTGATGATGGATCCGTTGGACTTATCCAGCGTGGATCTAGCCATTGTCTCACGACAACAGTGGCATCAGTCGATTGATGGTCCCGAGCAGTCGATTGATCGACTTTTTCCAGCACAGGTTGAAGCTTTAAATGGAGCTCGTGATGGAGGAAAAACTAAGCGATTTCTTGGACATTTTTGAGGTGATTTGCTGCTGCAAATCAGGGTCTTCACCCACGGTTCAAGCGATCAACAAGCAAGCGATCTAAAGGCATTTGTAAAGCATTTTCTTTACTTGTAGTGCATTGTATTTCATCTTATTTGCTTGTTGCTATTAGTTTATTGTTGTAAACTATTGTACGAGGTTTCTCCACCTCCGGATTGTTCCGAGAAGGAGTGTTTATTAGTAGTGTGTGATCGGCATCGCTAGGGCTCATTTGAGCCCGATCCATGGAGTAGGAACCTTGAGGTTCCGAACCACGTTATATGACCGTGTTGTGATTGTGTATCTTGTTATATTTATTTGTTATTACTATTCCGCTGTGCTAACAAGATTGTAGATGATCAAACGCAAAAGAATTCCATTATCGTACCATCACGTGACGCTATTCACCCCTCCTCTAGCGGCCTCAAATCTCCTACAATTGGTATCAGAGCCCGGGGCTCTTCTACGGACTAACCGTCGAGAGCTAAGACAAAGAAGCTAGAGGGTGAAGATGGAAGAACAATTGGGATGGGATATCAACACCCCAATTCCCTATTCTTTCTTAGGACGAGAAGGCTTCAATTCTTGGAAGAGAAGGGTTGAAGATTTCTTGATGATGAAGGATTTTGAGGAGTGGTCCATATTGATGGAAGGATTTGAATATCCAAAAGGACCAAAGGGTGGCTTCCTCAAGAATAAGAGATGGAGTGAGGAGCAACTCCAACAATTCGAGAAAAATAAGAAGGTAATCAAATTTATCTTTGATTTAATTCCTAATGATTTCTTGTGTAGCGTAGGTGATTGTATGGATGCCAAGGAGCTTTGGAAAGAATTGGCCAAGATCCATGAATATTCATCACCGGCTCAAGAAGAAGAAGAAGATGTAGAATGCTCATCGGTTCAATCGAAAGAGGCCGAAGAAGCAAGCTCTTCCTCACAATCAAGTGAGGATTCGGAAGTTGAAGAAGAGTCAACATCTGGGTCAAGAGGAGAGTGTGAAGAATTGGAGGTTGAGAGGCCATCAATTTCTAAGGAGGAGGTAGAAGTGGAAGAAGTCTCCACCTCTAGGATTGAGGGGGAGGAGATTAGGGCATCCTCAATACCGGAGCAACAAGAAGAATCGTCTACATCCGGTAGAGAGGAAGAGAAAGCTCAAGAATCCACTCCAACCACCACAACCACCCTAGGTAACTCAAACATATGTGTTAATAATAAAATACATATAATATATTTTGAGTGTAGGGAAACCGGGCACTACAGAAGCAAGTGTCCAAAACGGATTAGGAAAGCTCCTCCGGTGCCAAAGGTCAAAGATGTCGGTTTCTCAACACAAAAGAGCAAGGAACAAGTGATTTGCTTCAAATGCCGGCTACCGGGACATTACCGGAGTCAATGCCCAAGAGGGAAGAAGAAGGGGCAAAATGGAGCATCACAAGTAGGGGGAGCCTCTAAGGCAAACCCTAAGGTATATTTAAATAAAGCTCCTTCTAATTTAAATGTTAAAAAGCATGCTAGGAATTTTAATTCTCTTGCAATTTATGAAAAGCATGCTAATAGAAATAAATATTTTTGTTTAGGAGCTAAGAATGTCCACTTAGGAAATAAGGAGAAATTTGAGACTAATGTCCCTAAAAATATTTTATCTAAGGACAAACTTAGGTCAAACAATCCTAGAAAAGTCCTTCCTAGGGAATCCATTAGGAAAATAGAAGAACACTTGGACCTTAATCCTAAATGGACTAGACACATGCCTAGGAAGTCCCATGCCCAAAGACCAAATCAAAATTCTAAAATTGGGCAATTAGAATTAGAGAACCAAGCCTTGAGATCAAGGCTTGAGAAATTAGAAAAGACCCTCAAAATTATGCAAAATCAAATGCAAGGGTCTAATAGTCAAAGTCAACACCTAGGACCTAAGAAACAAAAGTCAACCAAGGGCAAACAAGGTTTGGGTCACAAACCTAAGCCTAAGGTGGCTTACCATAGTGTTTCTTTTGATTATGGAACACAAACTAGGTCTAGGAAGACCAAGGTCAATAGGGAAGTCATCCCTAAGGTTGACCAAAGGTTGTGCCTAGTGGCTAGGGTTTCTAGAAAACCTAGGATGACCACTAAGAAGGTTGCAAGGGGAGTTACCCCTAGAGTCAACCTAGGTAAGACCCAAATGACCAAGGCTAACAAGCCTAGGAGGGTCATTATGAAGGTATCTAGGGAGGTTATCCCTAAGGAATACCTAATTAACCCTAGGAGCTCAAATAGGTTTTGAGTTCCTAAGAGCGTGATTGATTCACGCTAGATGGGTTTAGGGTGTGCCAACCTTGATTGGATGGGTAGTTAACTCAACCATAATAAAGGTGGCACTTTAGGCAATTTTCAAGGTTATGGGTACCTTGGAAATAGGTTTGATCTTTTAATCCTAAAAGATTTTAGGATGTGCCAATGTATTTTTGGAATTATGAAAAATCAATTAAATTGACACGATTTAGGTTTAGAGGTTAGTGTGTCAATTTGGGTTTTTGGCATACTAGGGAGAAAAGTAGAAATATGGCAAAATATAATTAATTATATGAAATGGCAACTAATATTAAAATTTAGGTATTATTATACCTATATATTTTATATACCATGCTTTGTTTGTCATATGTCATGTCATGACATCATGCCTATTTTTATCATTTATATGTCATGATTATGTTTAGGAATTAGGATTGAATGTCATGAGTTTAAGTTTTATATCATATGTCATGACATCATGATCATTGGCCATATTTTATTTTGCTATCATTATGCCATGATCATTCATGCATTTGATTAAAATTAAGTTAAGGACAATTGGCATGACTTGAAGTCCCATGTATAAGGGAATCAAGTAGAGTTGCCTTAGAAAATGCATGAAACCCTAGATTAGGGAGAACAAAACCCACATCTCACATCACATTGACATGTATGTGTATTTATACACCCTAGATACATGTGAGATGCTAGGATATGAGTTAAGTTCAAGGTGCATAGTTTTTGCATCTAGATGAACTCAAACTCATCTTATATGAGTGGTGGATCATTGGGAAAGCTTGTGTACAAGTCATGTACACTGAGCCCAAGGAATATGATCCAAAATAAGGTTTTGAAAACATTTTAAAATTATTTTAGAAAACCTTGGTGAAATCTATCTTTTGATAGCAATCAACATTGATGAGATTGATACAAAGTGAGCCAAAACTTAGAAGTTTTTTTCACTTTTGAATTTTGTATCAATTTCAGTATTTTATGGGTAAAATATTTTTCAAATATTTTTCACCCATTTGTATTGGTCATAGGTATTATACGTATCAAATTTCATGATTTTTTGAATTACGTATAATTATTTATGATTTTCCAAAATTTAACTCTGATAATTGAAATTCGGAAATTTGATTATCAATACGCCTCTTGGTGGCATGATCGATGTGAGTGGCAATGATCGATTGATTCGAAATACAAGTTTGTTTAGCCCGTGTTAAGCTGTGGTTAAGGACCCTAACCACTCATAACCCTAGGATATGCTTTGGGAAGTATTATAAAGGGTGAAAATCCATTGGATATGGATTAGGAGAGGTGTTAGGATAATGTATCAAACTTAAGGTGGGGAGAGTTCATGTTTGAACTTATAACCTTTAATTTTGATGGTTTAGAATTCCTATTGGCTTAGGGACTTCCCAAGGACATTGTTGGTGCAATGGTCAAGGGGGAGCAAGCCTTTAGGGGGAGGTATCCATCTTGGGATGATGGATGTATTTTTCTCCTTGAAGAGGAGAAGTTATGGGGAGAATGTCATCAATTGGGAAAATTGATGGGTTTTTTAGAGACCCAATTTGGAAATTGGGAGAGTGAATAGGATTACCTCTCGTGAGTGATATGGGACTTATCACTAGGAAGATGGTAGACATCCTAGGTATTTTTGGACCAAGGGGGGGATTGTAAGATCTCATTGGGACATGAGACATTGACCTCCTTGGAGAAGACCTTTTTGATGTTAGTCAAAAAGGGGGAGAATGTTTGGGGGAGAATATTTTGGAAAAGGTTAAAATTATCAATTTAAGATAATTGGTAAGTGTTTTGAGTTAGTGGTCTAACTCAATGGTTTGTTTGGTTTTTGTCAAACATCAAAAAGGGGGAGATTATTGGTGCAATCGGCCCAGGTCACGATTGACCAGGACTCGAGTTTGACTCGAGTGATGTTTTGATGTTTCGACAAAAACATATGACAATGTAATTGTCATGGTAAAGTCCAAGCATGGGTCTTGGCAAGGTAAAGTCCAAGTCATGAGTACTTGGCATGGTAAGTCCAAGTGGGACACTTGGCATTTGGGAAAGTCCAAGTCTTGAGTACTTGGCATGGAAAGTCCAACATGGGCTGGCAAGGGAAAGTCCAAGCTTGAGTCTTGGCATTTGAGAAGTCCAAGGGGTTTGATATTGGCGGCGTAAAGTCCAAGGGTGGAGTCTTGGCAGCATAAGTCCAATGGTTGGCGGCGTAAAGTCCAAGCGGATTCTTGGCGACGTAAGTCCAATGTGCCTTGGCGGTGTAGACACCGTTAGCATGACATAGCCGATGGAAGCACCTGAAGGCTAGCGCGATGGATGAACAAGTCATGGATGACTTGGAGGGATCCGAGAGGCGTGAGGCTGATGGAGGTGGTTAGAAGGCTTAGGTCTAGGCTAAGGGTGGTCTAGCAAGTATGGGGAACTATATTTGGGCTAAAATCTCATGTTTGAGGTGTGTTAGTCAACTGGTGTCATGTGGCAGTCGACTGGACTGAGTCAACTAGGGTTTGACTGTAAGAATTGCTCTAGCAGTCGACTGCCATAGGTGGGCAGTCGACTGATGGGCTCAGCAGTCGACTGATCTTGTGATCAGTCGACTGGTGCTCGTGAAATCGAGCACAAAATGGAGTCGAGACTCGACTGGTCGAGTGAGGCTCCATCAGTCGACTGATGGGTATCATCAGTCAACTGATGATGGATCCGTTGGACTTATCCAGTGTGGATCTAGCCGTTGTCTCACAACAACAGTGGCATCAGTCGACTGATGGTCCCGAGCAGTCGACTGATCGACTTTTTCCAGCACAGGTTGAAGCTTTAAATGGAGCTCGTGATGGAGGAAAAACTAAGTGATTTCTTGGACGTTTTTGAGGCGATTTGCTGCTGCAAATCAGGGTCTTCAACCACGGTTCAAGCGATCAACAAGAAAGCGATCTAAAGGCATTTGTAAAACATTTTCTTTACTTGTAGTGCATTGTATTTCATCTTATTTGCTTGTTGCTATTAGTTTATTGTTGTAAACTATTGTATGAGGTTTCTCCGCCTCCGGATTGTTCCGAGAAGGAGTGTTTATTAGTGGTGTGTGATCGGCATCGCTAGGGTTCGTTTGAGCCCGATCCGTGGAGTAGGAACCTTGAGGTTCCGAACCACGTTATATGACCGTGTTGTGATTGTGTATCTTGTTATATTTATTTGTTATTACTATTCTGCTGTGCTAACAAGATTGTAGATGATCAAACGCGAAAGAATTCCATCATCGGACCATCACGTGACGCTATTCACCCCCCCCTCTAGCGGCCTCAAATCTTTTACATTTACAGAGCAGTTTGTGTGTTTCTAGGGTTGTTAGTATATTTATCGGGCAGTATATGTGGTTCTTGTTCTTAGTAAGGCAGGATTATATAATATGGGTCAGTGATCAAAGGTAGTGTTTCCAGGGCAGTTCATATGTTTTCAGAGTAGTTTATGTATTTTCAGAGCAGTCTCTGGGTTTCTAGGGTAGTTAGTATATTTGTCAGGCAGTATATGTGGTTCTTGTTCTTAGTAGGACAGGATGATATAATATGGGTCAGTGATCAAAGGAGGCGTTTCCAGGGCAGTTCATATGTTTTTAGAGCAGTTTATGTATTTCCAAAGCAGTCTTTGTGTTTCCAGTGCAGTTAGTAAATTTTCCAAGCAGTATATGTGGTTCTTGTTCTTAGTAGGGCAAGATGATATAGTATGGGTCAGTGATCAAATGAGGTGTTTCCAGGGAAGTTCATATATTTTCAAAGTAGTTTATGTATTTTCAGAGTTGTCTATGTGTTTCTAGGGCAGTTAGTATATTTGTAGGGCAGTGTATGTGGTTTTTGTTCTCAGTAAAAGATGATGAAGGGGGTGTTTCCAGGGCAGTTCATATGTTTTTAGAGTAGTTTATGTATTTCCATAGCAGTCTCTGTGTTTCGAGGGTAGTTAGTATATTTGCAAAGCAGTGTATGTGATTCTTATTCTCAGTAAAGGATGATGAAGGGGGTGTTTCTAGGGTAGTTCATATGTTTTCAGAGTAGTGTATGTATTTCCAAAGCAATCTCTGTATTCCCAAGGCAGTTAGTATATTTGCAGGGCAGTGTATGTGGTTCTTGTTCTCGGTAAGGAAGGATGATGAAGGGGGTGTTTCTAGGGTAGTTCTTATGTTTTTGGAGCATGTTATGTACTTCCAAGGCAGTCTATGTGCTTCCAGGGAGTTCAGTACATCTGCTAAGCGGTAGGTTCATTTCTTTAGCAGTAGGTTCATTTCCTGAGCCGTGTGCTTATTTCCCGAGCTATGGTGAATTTTGCGATTCTCTTCTTAGTGTGGTGAAATAAAAGGAAAAGGGGTATGCCAAAGGATAGGAAGTAACAATGGGAGGTTAAAGGTGGTTTGTTTAATATAATCACATTTATCTTTATATTTTATTTAAATTAACACGTGGTAGAAGATATTTTAAATCAGGAGCGGGAAAAATAGTTATGAGGATAGCTTGGCAAAGGGCATTCAAGTAAATGCACTACAAGGAGAAGGCGGGGCGACTCATCTATAAAAGGGACAGAGGACGACGGGATCAGGGATGTTTGTTTCTTCGCAATTTGGTACTTCCAAGATTTCTCTTCTTCTCCAGTTCATTGCTTTCCTCATACTCATACTAACTTGAGCGTCGGAGTGACCACACCGGGAAGCCGACCAACCCTTAATGCTCTTCTTTAGTGTGGCAGATCTAGCTTAATTCCTAAGACCAGAGGCGATTCCAGTAGCTAATCTTCTCTTCTCTAAGCCTCTCTCTCGGTGGCAAATCCAGCGATTCATAAGGAGGGGGAGGGAGGTATTGGCAATCCAAAGAAGTAATATATATATATATATATATATATATATATATATATATATATATATATATATATATATATATATATATATATATAAAACCTCCGTCATGCGACTTCTCCTTCTGCTCGAGCACAGTAGCTCGGATTTGTCGACGAACGGTCGAATTCCGACTGAAATCCTATCACGATCTGGTCGAACTCTAGTGATTCCTGAGCTTTAAGCTATATTTTCTGTAGGGGATCGGACGTCGCTAGAACCGGGGGGGGGAGTGAATGGCGTGTTTGTACGTTCAACGAAATTCGATGATGCTTGTCTCTACAACTTGTTAGTTTGCACAGCGGAATATAGAAATACAAAAAACAAAAACACAATCACACGCAAAACACAAGATATAACGTGGTTCAGAACCTTAGGGTTCCTACTCCACGGGTTAAGCTTGAATGAGCCCTAGCGATGTAAACACCACCACTAATACAACCACTCCTCCTCGGAACAATCCGGAGGTAGAGAAACCTCGAACAAGTGATTACAAAAGTAATAAAACAAGTAAACTAAGCAATACACAAATATAAGTAAAGAAAACTTTACACTAAGAACTTTAGATTGCTTGCTTGTTGATTGCTTTTGTTTTCTCTTGAAGGACTGGAATGCAGCAGCAATTCCCCTTCAAATCGCCCCAAGAACCATTGCCAAAACCTCCCCATCGAGATCTTTATAAAGCTGCAACTCTGGCTGATTTCTTCCTAGCATTCGATTGCTCATACCCATCAGTCGACTGCTCCTGTAGTCGTTGTCTCATAACGACTTAATCCATGTTAAAAAAACTCCAATGGGTAGCCTAGCAGTCAACTGTTTCTTTGGTAGCCGACTGACCAGTCATCTACCAAAGGTTCTATGCCTGTAACCATAACCAGCAGTCGACTGCTCAAGGCCAATCGAGGCACCACCTCGATTGGGACTCCAATCAAGTCACCAATTGAGTCGCCTTGTGTCTATGGCCGCAATTTAGCTGCAGTTGATCACCAGTCAACTCACGGCAATCGACTGGTCATAATCCCAGTCGACTACTCAGTGTCAACTCGGCTGCCAAGTGTCAAAACACTTGATCATTCGATTGGTCCATAACCTCAGTCGACTGATACACCTCAAACATGAGGTTTAATCCAAGTATGATGCCCTCATACATGCTAGACCACCCTTAGCCTAGACCTAAGCCTTCTAGCAACATCTATCAGCCTCACGCCTGTCAGATCCCTCTAAGTCATCCATGACTTATTTATTCATACGTTAGCCTTCAGGTGCTTCCATTGGCTATTGTCATACTAAGCTGGTCTACACCACCAAGGCACATTTGGGCTTACGTTTCCAAGACACACACTTAGACTTTACGCCGCCAAACATTCGACTTATGCTACCAAGACTCTACCCTTGGACTTTACACTGCCAATACCATACCCTTGGACTTCCCAAATGCCAAGTACCCATGACTTGGACTTTCACCAGCAAGATTGCACACTTGAACTTACGTGTCCAAGACTTTAGAATGCATAAGTTTGTGAGAGTATAGAGGGGAGCCCTAGGATCGACCTAGGAGTGTGCATGACCATGAAGATGATTGTGAGAGAAGGACACTCCTTATGCTTTGTAAGGAAAAATCTGACAGCCCTTAGCCTTCGTTTTGATTGTTTGGTCGTTTAGATTGTGTTGAATGATTGTAATCAAATTTACTCCCATATTTAGATTGCACGTATTTGATTTCGTTTTCTTCATGCTTATCTAGTGTTTGATAAAATGTTTGAATGAGTTAGTTTAATGTCTTGTGAGTTTTAATTAGGTTAAATGTTAGAGTTTATGTGCTTAGATTAGATGCATGTAGATTAGGAATCCTAAGTTTACTATTCTATCGATTACACTCGTTGGGAAACGATCCGGGCCATTCACTATGCTATATTAGTGTAGAGAGGGTTTGATAATTAATTTGTAATGGTACCACGACACAAAAACATCATTATCAAATTTTGACGCCGTTGTCGGGGAAGGAGGGAATCCCCTTACCTCTCCGGTGACCGGCGAGGAAGGTGGAGAGCGCGACGGTGAGGAAGGTAGAGAGCGCGGCGGTGAGGAAGTGGCGGAGGTGTCGCGGGTGATCGTCGCGTGATAGGGGGGCGAAGCCGGCTATTGTGCGATGAGGAAATGTTGGTTTTTAAAGGACAATTTCCATGACCGTCCATTTGAAGCATGATCACATCTCATCTGTCCATTAAACCTAGGGCTAAATGAATCTGATTAATCCATTTAAGCTGGTTGTGCATCCAATGACTCAGATTCCTCCGATTTTGAATGAACGGATCTGATCGATCTGAAGGGATAATCACGATCGATCGAATCTGGATGAAGGGCTCAGATGTCCAGATCTAAATGTATGAACTGGATCTCTCCAGATCTGGATAGGTGACTCAAAATCAATCGCTTTCCTCGGACGATCCATATTGCTCAGATCTGGTCATTTGATTAAACTGCTTCTGATCTTGATGAAGGGTCCAGATTAAGTCAACTTAAAATGTCCTTTATGCCCTTAGATGAAGCCATATTTGATCCAACCTGAGTTTAGTCCAGTGGCCCATCTCGATCTCCTACAAACAATAATAAAATTTGCATATAAGTTCAAAATTTAGGAGAATTTACAATCAGGTCCAAAAATAGATCCAACTCATAAAACATGTAAATAATCGATAATTAATCACTCGAGATGATAAAAACAGTGATATTAAGAATCAAATAATATGACCAAATGGTAATTATCACTTAACCATGTCTAACAAGGTTCAGTTTCACCTTTCAGCCACACCATTATATTGTGGCGTGTAAGGTGGAGTCTTTTGGGACAAGATATCATTGTCCCTTAGATAATCTTGAAACTCTTAGCTTAAGTATTCACCATCTCGATCCGATCGAAGTACTTTAATAAGTTTCCCAAGTTGTTTCTCTACTTCTTTTCTGAAATCTTTAAACCTTTCAAAGACTTAAGATTTGTATCTTAACAAATACAAATACTCATATTGTGAATAATCATTGATAAAGGTAACGAAGTAGCTATAACTTCCTATGGCATGAGTTAACATTAGTCCACATACATTAGCATGTATAAGGCCCAATATCTCAACTACTCGTTCATCTTTTCCACTAAAAGGTAACTTAGTTATCTTTCCTTTTAAGGAAGAAATACATGTGTCTAATGAATCTGATTCAAAAGACTCCAAAATGCCACGCTGATGCAGTTTGGATATGCGTTCATTGCTTATATGACCAAGACGACAATGTCATAATTGTGAGGTTAACTGATTATCTAACTTAGTACATTTGCTATTTGATTCGATATTGAATATCTCATTGGATGTATCAAAGGTGTAGATTTCATTATTTAACATTCCAGTAGCATAAAGAACACTATTTAACGTAATGTAATAATAATTATTACTAAATGTCAAATGATAACCTTTCTTATTCAAACATGAAATAGAAATAATATTTTTTATTAATGCAGGAATATAAAAACAATCATCCAACTCTAAAATTAGTCCCGTAGGAAGTTGCAACATATAAGTACCCTTAGCTACAACAACAACTTTTGCCCCATTTCCAACCCTTAGATCTGCTTCTCCCTTAACTAGTCTTCTTCTGTTACTAAGCCCCTGTATGTCATTACATATAAGTGAGTCACACCCAGTATCCAGTACCCAAGCGTTAGAAGAAACAGTATGACATTCAATAACAAATATACCTGAAGTAGATTGGGCTTCAGATGCCTTTTTCTACTTCAATGACTCCAGATACTGCTTGAAGTTTCTCTTCCAATGTCCATCCTTGCCACAATGATGGCAGATGCTCTTGGGAGTTAATTCTTCCTTCTTGGCCTTTTTCTTCCCTTTGGCTTTGGTTTTTGACTTCCTCTTAGAACCTTTCTTTGAGGAGTCAACCAGCATCACCGCCTTTAGTTCTTTAGCAACAGATGGCTCCACTGTTTTGAGCATATTGATCAATTCAAAAATAGTGGACTCAATCTCATTCATCCGATAGTTCATCACAAATTGTGAATAACTATCAGTCAGATTGTGAAGAATTAAGTCAATACTTAATTCATGGTCCATGAAAAATCCTAATGATCTCAATCGCTCAATATAGCTATTCATCCTTAGTGCAAATTGTATTCCTGATGAACCCTCCTGCATCTTTGATCGAAAGAGGAGCTAGGTGACCTCGAACCTTTCAAATCGCGCCTACTCATCGAACAACTCTCGAAGATGGAAGACAATTATATTAGCATCCATATGCTCATGTTGCTTCTGCAACTCAAGAGACATCAACGCTAGCATAATGCAACTCACCATCTTAGAGTCAGCAACTTATTTCTGGTAAGCCAACTTTTGGTCACCATATGCATTGTCTACAGGAGGTTAGGGAAGAACCTCTTCAAGGACATAAATTATCTTCTCAGCCTAAAGAACAATTCTCAGGTTGCGAAGCCAGTCCAAGAAGTTTGGCCAAGTCAATTTGTTGTTGCCCAAAATAGAACGTAAGTTAATGGAGGTTGACATGTTGTTCTAATTAGTACCTAGACATACAAAAAGAGATGTATAACAGATCAGATGAATTTATAGTAATGCAAATAATTTACATTAACAAGAAACTCCTACTATTTTTATCGAATTCAATAGCCCTCACTTTGAATTCGAGAGATGGTAGGTTATCTCCTAGTGGGTTGATATCCATTATGACTAAGAATAACCTTGGAGAGAGTCCAACAAATCATTCATAGTCATAATGTTAGGTATTAATGGTACTCATTATATATCAAATATATAACTATCACTTTATACTATCAACTAATTGAATATTCACATTTATATTAGGTTGTTAACTCATTAACATATATACATCCAATGCATATCACCTAATTGCACTTCTGTCCACATTGACCTTGGAGAGAGTCCAACAAATCAATGCTTTCAGTTAGGGGCGATTGATCAACGATGTATAAGTGTCGTAGTACCATTCCAAATTAATTATCGAACCCCCTAACTATACTAATGCAGTATAGGATAATTCGGATCGTCTCTCACGTGAACTCGTTTGTTTCTAAATAATGGTACAACTGGGGTTCCTACATCTATCAAAATAGATAATTGAAAGCTAACCTAATGTGCAATAACAATTCTACCATGCACCGTACTATCACTATACGATACAATGATTAAATAATTCTAATTAATGGACATGATAATTAACCATGTAGAAAATCAACCTAACTACCAAATAAGCTAAGTAAATGATCAATAACAACTAGTTCAACTCATTAACTACAAATCAAACTCAAAGCTAAATGTTCAAATTAAACTATGAACTAAACATCCAAATGAAATGACTAATTAAACTCCAAATGAAACTACGAATTAAACATAAAATGTGACATTCGATTAAACATTCAATTCAAACTACAAGTAAATCATCCAAATGAAACTACAAATCAAACAACAAACATCAAGATAAAAATTAGCCGACTATCATCCACAACACCCCGAGTAGGAACCACCCTCTCCGACGAACAACAACGATGCTGAACAGCTTACTAACAACGTCAATGAAGCGGATCCCTTGTCGAAAAATCCCTCCGACAAGGGTGGAACAAGTTGACGACTGCTCACTACTTCGACGATGAAATGCGGAGCTGTCGAACCACCGCAGCCAAGGGATGGAGCTAGAATGATGGAGATACTGAACCATGACTGCTAGAAGGGATGGAACTGGAACAATGGCTGTCACGTGCTCTTCACCAGCACTGGAATGATGGACTATTGCCAGAATTGGGAAATCAAATAGGCTGTTGGAGTTGGAAAAAGATGTTGCCGAACCACCATAGTAGAAGTCAACCTCAGCCTTTCGAACCACGTCTAGCTGAGGCGCATCTCAGCTCCGTTCGCCAGGCGCTAAAGTGATAGCTGGTGAAGATCGACTAAAGAATTCTCTGCCTAATGAAGCTGTGCTGCCCAACCTCACCACCGATCTCCATCAAAAATAGATAGGACTTCAGATGGATGGAAGGAGAAGGGTTTCCCATCGCTGATCGGCCACCCGAGGCTTCGTCGTCGCCCCGTTGTGGAGAACATCGCCGCTCATGCAATTGGGAAGAAGATCACGTGATTTTTTTCTCAGTCGATCACTGTTCTGCGCGTAGGAAAAGATGGCTTTAAGTGACTTTGCTATGGTCGTCCGATCAAATGTTCAACATATCCTAGCCCTTGTTTAGAGCTAGGTTTTGATGCCTTAATTGAAGCTCTGATTAAGTAGGGCTGATCCAATTAAATCCAATGACTGTGATCGATCTATATCTGAATGGATAGCTCCGATCTCTCCAATTAGGCTCTCCTCATGTTTCCTACAAGATCACATTCAGCTTATGAGAAATACTTCTGAAATTATAGGAATTACACAATTAATCGCAAATAAATTCAATATGTAAAAATATACCGATTAACAATAATTACCCACATCCAAGAGCCTAAAAATGTCCAATCCATAAGTTAAAACGGCACAATAAAATGAAGCTATCAAATTCCCCTACACTTATTTTTACGCGTCCTGTGCAATAATGAAAATAAAAAAAATAACTGATTCACTCATTCCCCAAACAAAACTCAAATCAATAATTCAAAGATAGAAAAAAATAGTTACTTAGGATCACCAAATCAATATGGATTCAAGGTATTCACAGATCCTACTCCTATAATAGTCAACATGCATAATGATTTCCAATCAAATCAAATAGACTAAGTCTAATACAACACCTCCCAAAGTGGATAAATGCACTGGTGCTCACATAATAAATGTAGAAGTGGAGCGCACTCAAAATAACATGTAATCTTGCACTACCATATGCTTGCTTATCATCTACTTCTTCACTACTATCAATACATCTCATACATAAATCAAAAGGATTTATCAAGAATCAGAATGAGAACAAAAGTAGACTGCAAATGAAACATACAAAGAGGTACAAGACAAAGATACAATGAACAAAAAACACTAAGAGAATTGGAAGAATAAACCTAATGAGATGCGGTGAATTTTGAATTTACAAAATTTAGTGGAACATCACTGTATACTTGTTCTATGCTCTTTCGCAGTCTGAGATTTTCTTTGGGTAATAGAAACGACATTGTCAGAAATTGAGATAATGCCTCTGCAAATACAAAACATTTTCCTTGGCCAAACCTGCAATTTTTTTAATAGAATTCTTACTGATTCTGCTGGAACACCAATCATTTTCCTATCATTCACTCACAGCGCACAAAATTGTACTTCTCTGCAAGTGCAGAGGTGTTCAAAATATTATTTATCCGCATCTTGAACTTCAAACTGTATTCACCTCCACTTATACGGCTTATGGAAGCAATAGCTCGAAAAGCACTTCGAATCATATCTTCATTACGGTCTACTTCTTGCTTCATTGCATCTGCCTTTGGTTTGTGACTGATAATCTTTTCCAGAGGATCAACTAGTGAGTCCAGAACTGCAAGAACGGCAGCAGGGCACCTTGTCTGCAAGTTTTGAGAGGATAAGGTGGCATGGCATCTTCACATCATAATGTTCACTTAAACCAGAAATCAGGTAGGGAACTATAAATGTAGAGGGATTCATTTGATCCAGACAACTGTCCAACAAGGTGTCCACACACTCAAAAGCTGCTTTTCGAAGCTCAAGACTATCATCTACAATGTGCTCGAAAGGGCCGAGATCCACTGTTCTTATCATTTCTTTCTTATTGACAGTCTGATCATAGAGCAGTGGTAATAACTCAGGCAGAAGTCCTTTAATCAGGTTTGGTTTGTTATGAGCAGCTGTACTCAGAGCCAGAACAGCTGCACGACGAACATGTCTATCACTGTCTTTAATGAGCATCAAGAATGTTGAGATCTCTGGGTACAAGATTTCATCTATCTTTTCAGGTCTTTCAACAATAGCATATTTAATAGCAATGACAACTGTTGCTCTTGTGAATGCAGTAGAACTAGCAGTCCGTTCCTTCAGTGCAGGTATGAGCTTTTTAGGCTCAATAAGCGCAATTTTGCCCAAACACTCAGCAACAGCATTGCGAACCCCTTCTTCAGCACTTTCACACTGATTGAAGAGTAGGCTCAATATCTTCTCAACGTTAAAATCCTGAAACTCGCTTTTTCCAGGCTGATCAATAGATTGTCTAGCAATAACCTCTTTCAAAGAATGAAGCAAAAGGTATTGCTTTTTTTTTTTATTGTCAATTTGATCCAAGATAAATGGAAGATATTTAGATAAATTACCCACAGCAATGTTTCCAAGAGCATAAGAAGGTGCAGATTTTATCTTTTCAAAAGGAGACTGCAATGACTCAATAACAATATTTGCAATGTGCACATGTATGCTTAGATCCTTCCTTCTTCCAATTTCTCCGAGACATAGCAATGCCAGGTGTTGTTTAGCAGATTCATATTGCTATCATCTTTCAGAATTCCTTTCAGCATATCTACAGTGGATGCACATTTCTGATCACCAGCTACTAAGCAAAGTAGAGCAACATACTGTACAACAGAATTAAGAGCCTGTTTAGCAAGACCACCAGACTGTGGTGAAGGCTTAGCACTTGAAAAGAGTGAATCTAATAGAGAATCAAAGCTTGTATTTGCTGAATAAACCAAGTGTGCAAAAAATCAATTCAAGGCTGCTGAAAACTGTGTCTTCCATGTCAATTTCCAACAAAACAATATCTCCTCCCCAACACTTAAAATTTTTGTCCATCTCGGACATTGCAACCCATCATGCTATTCCTCCAACATTGAAAAACAATAGATATGGGAAAGATAATCCACAAAGAGAATGAAGACAATGGATAATGAATGTAGAGATATGATAAGTAAGACATCATGGAAGTATCAAGTAAATTAGACAAGCAAACAAAGTAAGGAAAATAATCAAGAGTGAAATCCTTCGTCATATTCATGCAAACAAATGTTACTGTAATTTCGAAAAGAATCAAAGCAAGTTCTAGAGCAATAAGTATTGCATGTACATGTGTTATCACACAAAAGTGGTAAATGATAAGAATGACTTACAACCTCACTAGTTAAATCAAATATCAAGCTTAGTCTATCAATAAAAAGTTTACCATCATAACAAGTGACTGAATGCAAGTGAAGTTCCCTATTGTACATAGAAATCCACAATTCGATGATCAAACTTAACTAATTTTTACCACATCTAAAATGATACTAAGGCATGCATAGAGAATATTATTTGAACTCAACGACAAACAACTAAACTTAGGTAAACAAGCGATCAAACAATTAAACACGCAATTATTCCGAACATGAAAGGAAGGAAATAAATGCAGTAAATAAAAGAACATACTCCCCTTTCAAGTCGAAGAAGAAGCATCATCAAGGCCCACTTCCTCCACTGTAGCTCCTCTCATTTCCTCATGAAATATCTTGAGACGGTGTTCATTGACTCTGAAGGTTTTCCTTGAAGAAGTTTCCTGTACCTCTATAACACCATAGGGAAACACATTAGTAACACAAAAAGGACCGTCCCATCTAGATTTCAACTTACCTCTAATCAACCTGAGACGAGAATGATACAATAAAACTTTATCACCAATATGGAACTCCTTCCTCAAAATTCTTTTGTCATGAAAATTCTTAGTCTTCTCCTTATAAATGCGGGAGTTCTCATAAGCTTCTAAATGTATCTCTTCAAGTTCCTAAAGTTGAAGTTTTCTTTCTCTCCCAGCTCTATTAGCATCCATGTTGCAAGCTTTTATTGCCCAATAAGCCTTGTGCTCAATCTCCACTAGCAAGTGACAAGCTTTGTCATAAACAATCCTGTACGGGGACATGCCTATGAGAGTCTTATAGGCAGTCCTGTAAGCCCACAGAGCATCCTCTAACCTCTTGCTCCGATCTTTCTTGTCTGACCCCACTGTCTTCTCTAGTATAGATTTGATTTCTCTGTTCGACACTTCAACTTGCCACTACAAAAAAAAACCCTTTAGAAGCGGTTTTAAAAAGCCTTTAGAACCACTTATCAACCGCTTCTAAATAATTAGAATCGGTTTTTAACCATTGTAGATAATGGCGATGCTAAAGACAACCGAAGCGGTAAAATAAACCGGTGGTTCAAAATAAAGAGTCGCTTGTGTTGGAGACCTATAGAATCGGTTTTTAACCGGTTCTAAAGAGTTTGCAACCGCTCCTATTGTACAAACATCACAAACACTTGTGACCGCATCTATAAACATACATTTTAAAAGCGGTTAAAACCACTCCTAATGTGTCTGTTTGTCGATGTAATAAACAAAGTTTTAGGAGCGGTTTTAACCGCTCCTAATGTGTTTGTATGGCGATCCAATAAACAAAGGTTTAGGTGCGGTTAAAAACCGCTCCTAATGTATATATATCTCAAGCATAATTTTAGAAACGGTTACGACCGATTCTATAATCATATTTTTAAGAGAGATTATAAGCGCTTCTAATATCGAGTTTGAACAATGATCTCATATCATATTGATATAATACCAAATTAAATCAATTTACAATATTCACATTTCACTTCACAAAACAAATTTATTGTATTATCAAACTAACACATAATATTCATGTTTAAGTTCAAAATGTTAATACATCTCATTAACATTTTACTCCACACTACATTTTACTCGGAATGCAATGGCAGATTTGGTCTTGCAAAACCTGGAGGCACATGTTTTATCACTGTCCCGCATTAATAATCCCATGACAATATGTCATGACGAACATGCCCCATGAAGCAGAGATCAGCTAGTGGCACCAAAATATCACATGCAACCAACAAAAATGGGCTTAAAAGTAGCTTTTAATAATCCTTCGAGGACTATCGGAGCATGGGAGCTTGGTTTGACAGCAAAACTGAGGATCATCTGACAATTGTTCTTGAACTCTTAGTCTCTTACTCAAGCAGCATCCATTTCCTTGCGGCCAAAAACTTGTATGAAGGATTCCTTTTGCAGTCGTTGAATTCAACCTGAAATAAGGAAAATTTAAGCTTAGTCTTGTCTGATGAAGGAGCATCAGATCAGGCCATTTGATTGGGATAAAAGCGAATATGATAGAATTGCGCACAAGGTTGCAACAACATGTGAAGATGAAAGAATAGATGATCATGAGTCGCAATTAAATTATTCTAAGTTAACGATTACCTATTTGAGTTACAGCATATGACACTGCATACCCTAAAGCCTAATGCTCATACCCATGAGAAACACTGCATACCCTAAAGCCTAATGCTCATACCCATGCAAAGTTACACAAACAATTTTTAGCTCCGGCAAAGTTACATCGTTTAAACTCAGATACATATTGTTGCTTCTTTTATTTTAAGGACTCCAGGTCCAGGAATTTTTCTACCATTTTAGCTAGATATAACACTGTTGGTGCAGGGGCACTAGATAATCGAACCTGTGTTTTGATTATGGCAAAGACACAAAGTTAAGTTTATATTGTTATCTCACGAGCTAAATCAAGTGTGCAGAAAAGTACTAAAGCTGGAGCTGAAGGCTAGCGACACCCGGAGGAAGCCGTGGTGGTCGGGCGACACTTGAGTGAATTCGGAGGGAGCCGAAGGAATCGAGTGGAAGGCCGGAAGCAAGAGCTACTATCGAGGTAAGCTCGTGTGAGTGAGAGATTGTAAGGTCGTGTCCTCTTTACGGGGATGACCGTAGGCGACGATTCGACTAAGACTTCCTGTGGAAGGTCTAGGTCGAGATCGGACGGTTAGAAACCGTCGTATTTATCATTTTTCGAGCTAATCTCTTACTGCAGGGAAGTGGCGGTGCCGGGCAATGATCACCGACATTAGCGCCGATCGCTATCACCGATCGATGAGATGCATCACGATCGATCATCGATCGATGAGAGGCATCGATCGATGGCGACGATTCAGCTTTTGCGCTAGGTCAAAACGGATAACGTTTGACGCGGCCACTTCGCGATAAAAATTTGGAAAAATTCATGATCCGTTCCAAAGAAATAGGAGACAAATTCAGAGGCTAAAGTCTATAAAAGGAGGGGAGGATTCATCTCCAAAGATTATCAATTATTCATCAAGTGCTCCTACAACGCCAACGCTTCAACACCGTCATAACGCCGACGCGACGACAACCTCAGATCTTCTTCGTCGGCAGCAGATTCAAGTAATATTTTTGATATTATATTCTGTGTTTTTTATCTTCATAACGAGGTGAGGTAGGCTTGTTGCCTCATCCTCGTGTATTCGGTTTTTGTAATCGTTGTCTCCTACCTCCAACGAGGAGGAGACGTTTTAGTGCTTTGCCCTCCGTACGCGGTCTAGGACCGATAGGGCCTTGGAGTAGCAACCGCTGGGTTGTGAACCAAGTAAAATAAACGTGTTCATTTATTTTCCGCTGTGCTTACTTTGCGTATTGAACGAACGAAAGAAAAGATTTACGATCGCTATTCACCCCCCCCTCTAGCGACGCTTCTCGATCCAACAATTGGTATCAGAGCGGGGGCGCTAAGATTTGGTGAAACCACCAATCTAGCACGTTTTGGTTTTCTTTTCGTATTTTTCGATTCGTATATTTCTTAGGTTTTGTTTCCCGCACTACTAATCCAAGACCAAGTCTTGGTACATAGTTTTTGGTTGTGTTTTTGCTAGTACTAATCTCCTTCGGAGTACCTCACGATCAAACGAGCATAACTTTTGCTACGAGTGGACTCACGAAACGATCTACCCACCAAATCGAAGCTCTCTGAAAGATCTACACTTTTTACCGGGGGTTTACCCCCGTAACAAGCTGTTTCCAGCCCCAAAATCCAGCGTTTAGTACCCTTTCGGGGACATCGAAGGTCGTAAGTTTCAAATTTTTTTAGTTTTTTATCCTCCTTATTTATTTCTGTTTTTTTTCTATTATTTCCCGCATTACTAATCCAAGACCAAGTCTTGGAATTCTCTTTGGTTTTTATTTGTGTTTTTGCAAGATACTTAATGGCTCACATTGAGGATATAGCACCACCCGACCTCCGCGTTCTTTAACGGAGATGATTTCCGTTATTGGAAAGGTCGGATGGAGTGTTTCTTGAAAACACAAGTCGAGACTTGATAATAATCCAAACCGGCTTTGCTTTACCCACCAATGATCAAGGAGAGCCCTTGGATTTCAACAAGTGGACAAATGCAACCAAGAGGCAAATCGAAGCCGATGCAAGAGCAACCCAAATATTGCAATGCGGCTTGTCCAAGGAGGAACTCAACCGCATCGGACCATTCATTAGCGCCAAGGACCTATGGAATAAATTAATTGAGCTACACGAAGGAACACCCGATGCTAAGGTATGTAAACGTGACCTTCTTTTCAATAAGTTGTATAACCTCAAGATGCGGGAACACGAGACGGCAATACAACTACACGCCGCGTCAGACATTGTCAACGGCCTACACACCATCGGACACAAGGTCGAAAACCGTGACCTATTAAGGTACGTTCTTAATTCAGTTCCTAGGACTACCTTATGGGCATCCATGGTCGATGCCTACAAGGTCTCTAAGGACCTTTCGAAGCTTAGGTTAGATTAATTATTTTCCGAGTTTGAACTTAAAGAGCAAACTAACGTGATCCGGGCCGAGAGAGGTATTGCTCTACTTGCAGGACAAAGAAGAAAGCCACCTACTAGGCAAGTAGATGAACTCGAACCCGAAGACGATTCCGAATCCGAAGAGGAGGCCATAATAGTCAATATTGTGCGGAGAATAGTTCGACAAGAAAGAAGGAAATTGAAGAATGAGAACCAAAAGAAAAAGGGAGCAAGGAAAGCCTTCCATGCAACTTGGGACAACAGAGAAGACATAGCTTACATGGCAAGAACGGAGGAGTCCGAGTCAGAATCCGAAGTCGAGTCCAACTACAACTCCGACTCCGACCCCGAAGATTATTTCGAGAGAAAACTCAAAGCCGGACCAAAAGGGAAAGTTAAGGTTGATTTCTCTTTAATTAGTACACTTTACAGTACAATTAAACTGCTTAATAGGAAATTAACTAAGTCCGAGTCTAGGGTTGAGTCGTTACTTGAGGAGGTTGAAACCCTCAAGCAAGAGGCTACTCTAACCTCTTCAACTAGTCAAGTTCAAGAGAGAAACTCAACCCAAATTGAAAAACTTGAGAAGGAGAATTCTCTCTTGAAAGACCAAGTTCAAGAGGTCGAGGCTAGGTTGGAAAAGTTCACGTTGGGATCTAAGAACCTTAACCGACTACTTGGAACCCAAAGAGCCGTGTACAACAAAGCCGGACTCGGATTTAAGTCAAAGACTACGAATAGGTCTTATATGTCTATCGAAATCAAATCGTAGTCAGAGTCCAAGCATGGGTCCCAAAGGTTTTCTTAAATTCACATCTTAGGACTAAGAAGTATTGGATTCCTCAGGATCAAGTTCATTATTTGAATAGACCTTATTGGTTCAATGGTCTAGGGGGAGCTAACACTAAAATAGTATACCCGCTTACTGAGCAAAACCATGGCATGCTTAGAATTTACTAACTTGTGAACTTACTTAGAATCGTACATAACCAACTAAAATCCTTGAAAGATTGAGCCTCGGGAGCCTCTTTTCATAAATAACTAGTTAGTCAACTCTTGATAATATAGTATCGGACGCGGCGAGATGATAGTACGTTAGGAGACAAAGTCTAGTGTATTCGAGCTAGATAAGGCGTATCTAGCTTGGTGCACTTGGACCGAGTGGAACTAGTGAAGCTACCTCGTAGATCCTAAACTAGTTAGACCAGAAGTAACCCTAAGTGACTTAAGTAATATTTTCTTGAATTTGGCTTTGTCTAAGGAAGTGGTCGTTGTTCCGATCAAAGAAGGCCCCTGTGCCTCGCCACGACCTGGAAGCCAGTTTCTCGAAAAGTTACTTAACGATCTAAAGGTTAAATCTGAATCTAAGGTTGACTATCTTTAATCAATTTAAAATCATCTCACAAAACATATAAGGTGAACAAATTATGAGACACATAGAATGGGTGAGATGTTAAGGATAATTGAAATATACTTGAAACAATCCCTTCAAAATACTACTTATTTTCTCAACTATTGTACTTAACAACTCTGAGGCCAAAGTTTAGCGCCACCTACATCTCTTATACTTCATATATTTGACTAAGGGGGAGAGCAAACTAATCTTAAGGGTTATATTATAAATCTTTAGATTATTGGTGCAGAGGGACACACCTCGAACCAATCTATCTAACTATTGCTAGACGCATGCTTGGACTCATATTTGATTTATCTAGATGCATTCATAAACGACATTGTTTTAAACCCCTATTTTATACAAAACCCCAACACTCTTTTTTGATTTATGGCAAAAGGGGGAGAAGAGCAAAAGTTAAGGGGGAGTAACACAAAATTTCATTTTGAAACACAAAATTTGCTTTTGAAAACTAAAGTATCTCTTTCAAAACTCACCTAGGGTTAAGGAGGAGTTTTGGTTAAGGGGGAGTTTTTGGGAATGGCATTCATCATCTACTATATGTGTTTTATGCTTTAATTTCCCTTAACTTTGTGTTGGTTTGCCATAGATCAAAAAGGGGGAGATTGTTGGTGCAGGGGCACTAGATAATCGAACCTGTGTTTTGATTATGGCAAAGACACAAAGTTAAGTTTATATTGTTATCTCACGAGCTAAATCAAGTGTGCAGAAAAGTACTAAAGCTGGAGCTGAAGGCTAGCGACACCCGGAGGAAGCCGTGGTGGTCGGGCGACACTTGAGTGAATTCGGAGGGAGCCGAAGGAATCGAGTGGAAGGCCGGAAGCAAGAGCTACTATCGAGGTAAGCTCGTGTGAGTGAGAGATTGTAAGGTCGTGTCCTCTTTACGGGGACGACCGTAGGCGACGATTCGACTAAGACTTCCTGTGGAAGGTCTAGGTCGAGATCGGACGGTTAGAAACCGTCGTATTTATCATTTTCCGAGCTAATCTCTTACTGCAGGAAGTGGTTAGCCGGGCAACGATCGCCGGACATTGGGCAACGATCGCTATCACCGATCGATGAGATGCATCGCCGATCATCATCACGATCGATGAGAGGCATCACGATCGATGGCGCGATTTATCTGCCTTTTTGCGCTAGGTCAAAACGGATAACGTTTGACGCGGCCACTTCGCGATAAAAATTTGGAAAAATTCATGATCCGTTCCAAAGAAATAGGAGACAAATTCAGAGGCTAAAGTCTATAAAAGGAGGGGAGGATTCATCTCCAAAGATTATCAATTATTCATCAAGTGCTCCTACAACGCCAACGCTTCAACACCGTCATAACGCCGACGCGACGACAACCTCAGATCTTCTTCGTCGGCAGCAGATTCAAGTAATATTTTTGATATTATATTCTGTGTTTTTTATCTTCATAACGAGGTGAGGTAGGCTTGTTGCCTCATCCTCGTGTATTCGGTTTTTGTAATCGTTGTCTCCTACCTCCAACGAGGAGGAGACGTTTTAGTGCTTTGCCCTCCGTACGCGGTCTAGGACCGATAGGGCCTTGGAGTAGCAACCGCTAGGTTGTGAACCAAGTAAAATAAACGTGTTCATTTATTTTCCGCTGTGCTTACTTTGCGTATTGAACGAACGAAAGAAAAGATTTACGATCGCTATTCACCCCCCCCTCTAGCGACGCTTCTCGATCCAACAAACACTGTGTGTCAACATTGTCAGAGATATGGTGACCTTACAGTTGTTCTGTTCCCTATTCTGTGAGGTTTTAAAAGTCGGAAAAAAAGGACTATTCATAAAGAAATCAAATCTTTTTCATGAATTTTTGATAGGGAAAAAAAACACCACTAGAACAGAGCTACAAAATGATATAGCATTAACCTTAGCCTTGTCCAACTAGAATAGCATAGAGAGCAAAAAATGATCGAGATACAAAGGTCCATTCCAGAGACGAGCCAAATTGATCACCTTTATTCTGAGAGACCAGCTTTACAGTCGAAACTGGAAACAGAGAATTCAAATAGTACAACAGAAAGGTTTAGTTTTAGTCAAATTTGTGGAACAAAAATCATTAACTTATAATACTGCCTGCCATTCATCCGTCACAAAAGACCGTGCCTCAGCCAAGCTCAAAGACAGGCAAGAAAAGATGGTGCTATGGAGCAGAGATCCAAAATCTCCATCTTGGAACAATGACCAGAATGGAAGCGGCTGATTGGTCAGTCTGAAACATTTGTTTATCATGAGGAATCTTCTGGTGGTTCAGCGTTTAATGTTGTGTGTCAACATTGTCAGAGATATGGTCACCATCCATATTCTAAATGTCGAATGCTTACAAGATATAAAGCCAGGTAATCATGCTTCATTACATTCTTTTGTGTAATCATATTCTAAATGTTGGCTGTGCATTAGATGGAGTTGAGGGACCACAGTGGATGGAAGCATGGGTATGAGCATTAGGCTTTAGGGTATGCAGTGTTTCTCAGTTTGTCTGATGAACTATTGGAAAATTATCAAAACTTTCCCATGAATCAAACTTACTGGCATTGCTATCATCAATTCCAGCCTCAACAAAACATGATGGATACACAGTTAACAAAAATTATCATGTGCATTATAAGAAATCTTCCTATCTTCCAACATAGCATATATGGATACACAGTTAGATACTTCTAGAAGGATGAGCATATCTTTGGGTGTGAAATTCTTATTTTATCTACAATAGTACCAAGATGTAACATTGTTCTTTAAACTACATATACCAATGTAATATCATCAATTCATATAATTCTGAAAATCCTATACCTGATATAATGTTTACATGAAAAATGAAACAAAGTAATTAAATAAAACACAAGAACAGGCTAATTCTATCTAGTTCACCAAAATTGATTCAAATCCTAGTTTGTTGAACTACAATATTGTTCTTCAGAGGCAAGTTAACCCCATTTCATAGAAAACAAATTATTAGTTAAAAATCATTTCAAACATTGTGGCAGTGCAATACTGCCAAAAGGAGTTGGGTTCAGATATGGCAAGTATAGAAACATATGTATTTAAAAAATAAAAATATTAAATACTCTAATAGAAACATATGTATTTAAAAACTAACCTCAATGATTGCATTCAAAATTCTCTCTAGACATCTGGTTCTGGTGATGGGGAGGATCTATATCTATTTTCTTCCGCAGTCGATGGAAATTGTTGTTGCATAATATTTGTAAATATAGCTGCCATCTACAAAAATAAATAAATTTGATATCATGTACTTAATTATAAAAATACTTTTTTGCCTTTATTTTGTTTGTGTGAGAAATTTTATTACTTGTGCCAGTAAAAATTCAGGTCCACGAGAGCCCCCAGCACTTCCAGACATCATATTTAGCATTACTCGTGCAAAATTTTAAAACTGATTATTTTCTTGCATCTGTCTTCTCATCTCCTCTATTTCCGTCTGCCGTTGTGCTTCTCGCAACTCCATTTCTTTAATTTTATCTCCCATTTCCCTAAATTTATCTGTTAAATCTGAATTAGAGTGATAATCTTGCCAGTACATTGAGTTGCGTTTACATTGCTCTGGGAACACTTGGTTAGGTAGCGCACCAACTCCTAAACATCTAACTCGACCAGAGTGCTCGGGTCTAAAAACCTCACTATATAAAAAACATAATTAAAGTTGAACCATATTTAACTTCTATAAAAAAATAAATTAAATTATAAGTAAATTGTTACCAAAATGCCTCCTCGTGTACTTCTATTGGTTGTGTTCCTTCAGGTTTATCTTGGAGGTGACGATCCACAGCCTCTTTAAGTAAATTCTAACAAGAAAATAAAATGTTAATAGAATGAAAAAAAAAATTAAAAGCCAACTTAAAGAGTAAAATATATTATTCTTACCTCAACTCGTATTGCCTCATCGTCAATAGGAGCACCTCCTTTCTTTTTACTTCTTCGACTTAATTGTTGTATTTCAATACGACTCGTTTTTCTGTCATTCTCTTGAGACTAACAGGGTAATAAATTCACATTTAACACCAAGGATAAGAGAATTAAAGTTTAAAATAATAAATGAGCAGTGAGAAACTAACTGTAAAGAAGAAAAAAATAATTTTGATTCTTACAAACTTATATTCCAACGATCGAATACTAGTGCATCCTTGTGCATGGGTCCCTTTCTTTTTGTTTGCATTTTCTCTATTGATTTTTGAAGTTCTCTGACACAAAAATTTATAATAAATTATAACATCTATAAATATATGTCAAAAACAATTAATAGTAATTGTACCTCAGTAGACTTCCAATAGTTACATAAAACTTCCCAAGTTTGAAATGTCAACCCATGATGAATGGGTCGTATTGCAACAAGCTCTTCTAGTGGAGTATTTGAATCATAAGATGTATCTTTCACTTCAGTCCTCCACCGTCTCCATGCAGTTCCCATCATTTGCATTATAACTTTTCTATGGCGATTGGGGATACAGAAACGTGCCTATAAACATAAAATTAAATATGTGCATGCTTTAAATTCAAATTTGAAATTAACACTTGTCAACTTACAGTAACAAGGTCCCATGCATCATTCAAGCGATTTGTCGGCATTTTTCTCCAATCTAAAATGTTTAGAGGCAATACAAGTCCATTCCGTGCAATAGTCCCAATAAAATTTGCAAGTGTCGGTTGTAAATCACCGTAAGGTTGTCCCCTTTCATTGAATTTCACTACTAGCACATGATCAGGATGTAAAGCATGAATATCTCTCATAATAGTATTTCCACGTCTTCTTTGTTGAGCTTGGGATGAAGACATGGCCTCATTTTCCTCTAAAAAATATAATTTTCACTTGGTGTTGCAAAAACTAATCACTATTCATATCCAAAAAAAAATTTCACCTTGCTCATTAACCTCATGATTTTGTGTATCATTTTGTATCTCTAATGGTGAATGGGATGTTGTGTCTTGTGATTCATTTTCATCATCAACTCTTCTATTAATTGATTCTTCTCCCCTAGATCGTCTTTGACTATTTTGGAGTAGCTTTCGCATTCTTTTGTTTGCCATTTTCGAAAGTTACCTAAAAATAATATAGAAATTAGTTACAAACTAATAGAAAAATTATCCTATTTCCCATTGCATAGGTAGCATAAGAGTAGCATATAATATGGTAAGCTAAACAAACTAATAAGAAATCAAAGTGACAAAATTAATCTATGAAGACTTAGTAGATAAAACTGGTTGTAAAGTAAGATTGCAACCATGAATTAAACCAGGAGAGAGCCCTCTTCATAATTTTATCTTACTTAATTATAATAAGACTTAGTAGTTATTGTTGTTGTATCATCTATCAAATAAAGCATTTCCTATTTAGTTTGGACATCATCCATCAAAATCAATATCATCAACAATTTGGTTACATTGATTGTATGTTATCCGTTCATCATATTTTCTGCATCTTATTCAATTTAACATAGAAGTTCACAGAAAAAACTGCTAATAACAGAAGATACTACTTAAAAATTGACATATCTTCCGACTACATCAATTTGTTGGATCAAGATGGCAATTAGATACAAGCAAGTAACCCCAATATTAGGCAATTAGGTTATGCTAATAGAGAGAGATTAGAGATTTAATAATGTCATGCATTGGAAATGATGCTCTCTTGAAACTCAACTATAGGGAATAATAATAATTGTGCTTGGGCCCAATATCTGGTCTACCTGATCTACTAGATTTGCTTATATTTAGTCTACCAGACTTACTACTTGCTTGGAGTTTGCTCCTTCAAGACTTTCCCATAGAGTTTACTCCTTTAGGATTTTTCATTTATGATGCATTTTGTCACCCTTTGACCTGCTTTGACTTTCCCCTTACTGACATCCGATACCCATTTGATTTGCTTGGACTTTACAACTACCTAAAATCTACTCCTCTAGGTTTTCACTCTTCCTAACATTTGATTTTCAACTTGCTAGGACTTTCCACTTGCCAGACATCCGATCCCCCTTTAATATGCCTGAACTTCCATCAATTGCCAAGCATTTAGTCACCGTTGACTTGCTTGAATTTTATGCTAACTTTCAAGCATCCGGTCACCTTTAACCTATTTGAACCAACTCTTGGTCAACTTTAACCAGACTTGCACAATCAAACATATTGATCAGACATCAAATATTTTGAAAGTCGATTGCACCAACATAACCTTTGTGCAAGTATGCAATCCTTGTAATGGGCTCACTTATATTCTATTCATTGTTTCCTCTTCGTACAACAACATATTTAGAGAAAATTTGGGAGTGGGAATGACACAATCCTCTTATTTTCAAAGGGTTGTTTTCCATTTCCTTTGCAATAAACCATCACTTGTGGGCTCATTCTAGAAACCAAGAACTTAATTTAAGCTATAATTAACATATTAGCTACACACTGTTAATCACTTTGCCCAAGCACAATTATTATTATTAGATCAACTATAATTATTATTTTTTTAATTGAAATGGATCAATTTTCAAACCGATAATAGTGTTAATCCAATCACATTGAAAAAGAATAATTCGTCCACAACCACCATAATCAAGTGAGATGACATCAGTTAGTGGACCATAATAGATTGACTCATGATCATCATCATGCATCGCCGGCACCATGACTCCGCTATTTTGCACTTTTTTGTTTTTTTTCATATTCTACCGTGCGAAATGCAAAACCATTTATGTTGAATCCATGATAACTAAATGCTACTAGATTTGGACCACGTGAAAGCACCCTAAGATCTAAGTCATCAATCCGTTCATTTACTCGATCAACCTGTAAGGTACACATATAATTTGTAAAGAAAAAAGTCACAAGTCTATTTATTATGAATCTGTAATAAAAAATAAATAACAAATATTACTTACACATTTTGCAAACCATTATGGAAATTGCATTCTAACCATATCATCTAATTGAGAATTACTTGGTCTATGTCTTCTCTTCAGTTCATTTTTTAATTCACTGTTTAATGTCAACACTAATATATAATTAGAAAAATTAAAACATTATGCAAAAAAATGAGATAGAATATGGTATTCAACATGTAATACTTACTCACGATATGGTTGCAAGGTTGTACAATTAGAGAGAATATATCTATGACCTTGAGTTAAAGTTTTGTCATCCAAGGTAAGTACTTGAAGTCCTTTTGTTGGTTGCCCTACTTGTGGAAACATCGAAAGTGTGGGAAAGTCAATATTTGGTGTCTCTTTATGTCGTGTTCCATGATTGTTGAATGAGATGTTACCCTCTATATAACGTGAACAAAACACAACACATTCATCTGCTAAATATGCCTCTGCAATGTTGGCCTCTAGTCATGCTTTATTTCTGACAAAATTTTTAAGTTTTCCCAGGTAACTTTCTATTGGATACATCCATCGATAATGTACAGGCCCAGCAATTCTGGCTTCATACGCTAAATGTACCACCAAATGAACCATTATTGTGAAAAAAGATGGTGGAAATATTCTCTCCAATTGACATAAAACCAAAACAACTCCTTCAGCCTTATGTAATTCTTCTTCTTGTAGGGACTTTGCACACACTGTTCTAAAATATTCACACAAAACAATAAGTGGAACAGTTACCTTTTTTTAGAACACCCGACAAAGAGCAATTGGAAGGAATTGTTCCATCATGATATGACAATCATGGCTTTTCAAGCCCATAATCTTGCAACGTCCAACATCCACACACTTTGAAATATCAGATGACATACCATCAGGGACACAAATATCTTTCAATACTGAACAAAAGATAATCTTTCAATACTGAACAAAATATCTTTTTTTTCAGCTTTACACATAGAATAACATGGAGGTGGCAAATACTCTCTACCATCTGATTGTGTTCGGGGCCATAGTTGTTTCATAATACCCACAATCTTTAAATCTCTACGTGCAACATAATTATCTTTACTCTTGTTGGAATCATCTAAAAGTGTTCCAATAATGTCGTCGCAAACATTTTTTTCAATATGCATAGGGTCCAAATTATGTCGGATCAAATTAAATTCCCAGTATGGCAGACTAAAAAATATGCTTTGTTTTCTCCACATTTGTTCAATTGACCCTGTTTAGATTCTCACATTTGGTTTTGATGCATTACTCTTACCAAAAATCACATTCTTGTTTAAGGTCATTCGTAGAACGTCAAATCCAGATAATGGAGCCAAATCTAACTCATGTTGTTCTGGTTGCCCATAACTTAACATTGTTCGAATTTCTGAATCTAGTGGTAGAAAACGACGATGCCCTCTGAATGACCACTTTTTGCCATGTTTTAGGTACAATGCATCTGTCTTATCAGCACAAGTTGGACATGAATTCTTGGCATATGTATTCCATCCAGACAAACATCCCAAACCAAGAAAGTCACTAACTGTCCAAATTAATGCAGCCCGCATTTGAAACATTTCTTTGTTACAAGCATCAAATGTGGCAATCCCATTTTCCCACAAATCTTTTAATTCAGTCAATAGAGGACGTAAATACACATTGATATCATTTCCAGGTGCTTTTGGACCTGGAATAAGGGTGGATAAAATAATAGAATGAGGCTTCATGCATTCCCAAGGTGGCAAATTATAAGGCATCAAAACAATAGGCCAAGTACTATGTGCAGTGCTTTGATTTTTAAATGGATTAAAACCATCAGCAGCAAGTCCCAAGCGTACATTTCTAGGATTAGATGCAAATTCACAATGTCGTTCATCAAATTCCTTCCACGCTCGAGAATCAGCTGGATGCCTTAGATTTCCATCCAAAACTCGTTTTTTGAAATGCCATTGCATACTTTCAGACGTCTTGGATGACATGAATAATCATTGCAATCTTGGTTTCAATGGAAAATACCAAAAGACTTTGGCTGGAATATTAACCACAAGATGTTTTTTTCCACCTTTATATGACCTCCTAGATGATTTCTGTAAATTTTTCCATCTTGAAAGGTTACACACTTTGCAAGCCTGTTCATTCTCACTTTCCCCCCAATAAATCATGCAATCATTTGGACAAGCGTGTATTTTTTCATAATGAAGTCCTAAACTAGAAATTAATATCTTTGCTTCATAAAAAGACTTAGGCACTTGAGCTTCAAATTTGGAAGTACTTTTAAGGAAGTCCAACAATGCTGTAAATGACTTATCACTCCATTTTCCACTAACTTTTAATTGAAATAACTCAATAAGGAATGTCAGTTTAGAAAACTCTGTGCATCCGGTATATAGTTGTTGTCTCCCTTCCTCTATTAGTCGATAAAAATCTTTCACATTAGACTCCATCGGTATATGACTAGTCGATGCTCCAATACAGTTTTCATTACTTGCAGATCCTTCATGCATTCCAAATGCATCATTCAACATTTCTTGTACCAAGGGTTCATTGCTAGTTACTTCAGGAACTTGTTGCGCTAAATCTCGAAGTTGGTTGTTATCGTGATCTTGTACAATTAGATTTTCTCCATGAAAATTCCATATTCGATAATCTTGTAAGATACCATTTATCATCAGATGCTCATGTATTGTCTCTTGATCATGACTCAATGAGTTTATGCATTTGCAACAAGGACATGGTCTTGTCACTTCTTCAGTTGCATCACCAAATGCATAACGTAAAAAATATAGAATTCCCACTCGATACTCAAGACTGCCATGTGGGACAGCCATCCATTCCTTCTACATGATTTGATCCTGTTCAATAATTTTTAAACATTTACACATTGAAATATGATATATCAAAATTAAATAAACTTTTGTAGATAAACACATACCAATTTTAAGGAATTTAACAAACATAAAAATACAATTCCTAAATATAAATTTTCAAATATATAAATAGAATGATTTCATAAAATAAAAAAATCACGAGAAATTTTTTATATTTTTCAATTTAGAGGAAAAAAATATGAAAATAAAGCTTAGCATAATAAACAAAATATAATACACAAAATATAATAATAAATTTGAAAAACAATACAAATAACTTGAAAAAAGATAAATCAAAGGATTCATTAAAAAAGACAAACTCTAATTGATTATAATTTTGTCACCATTAATACTTAAAAATTTTATCACATAATAAAAATTAAACCAAGAAATTACCTCCACAAACAAAATCAAAGGCTTATGACAAAGAAGTAGAAGGCCAGATGAAACTAGGGTGCAACTGATTTGATGGACCGCTAGAATAGAGAAGACTGCTGAAACAGAGAGATGAAATTGGAAAATAATACACTCCTTAAATCCAAACCGGCTAGCTAGGATTTTTTGGAAAATAAAATCTAAGATACAACCACCCCTCTAATCCAAGACGTACGACTGCTTAGGGTTTTGAGATAATAGACAATAATACCTCTTTTTATAAACCTTTAGGAGCGGTTATTAACCGCTCCTAAAGAATTGGGATCGGTTATTAAACGATCCTAAAATTATTATACAAATCGATTCTAAATATACTGAAAAGAATCGAAAAATTTTAGATTAAAAAAAATGTTCAATTGAAGCGGTATTAGGAGTGGTTATAATTACCGATTCTAAATATGTTAAACAGAATCGGAAAATTATCCGCTTCAAAAAATGGTAAATTGAAGCGGTATTAGGAGCGGTTATAACCGCTCCTAATACAATAGGAGCGGTTAATAACCGCTCCTATAAAATTTATATAGAACCGTTTGTTAACCGATTCTAAATATACTCAACAGAATCGAAAAATCATCCGCTTCAAAAAAAAATTCAATTGAAGCGGTATTAGCACCGGTTAAGAAAACCGCTTCTAAAAGCCCCTCTTTTACCACCATTTTCCCAACCTCTTCTAAAATTCCGATCCAAATGCCTCATTTTTTTGTAGTGTGCCCATTCGTCTGAGGGTGGCAAGGAGTCGAAATTTTGTTCAACACCCCATACTTGCTTAGCATGACCTTCATGTGGCTATTGCAAAAGTGAGCCCCTTGATCGTTGATGATCGCCCTAGGTATCCCAAATCTGTAAAATATGTGAGACCTAACAAAATTCACAACAACTGGAGAATCATTAGTCCTGGTGGGGATGACCTCCACCCATTTGGAAACATAATCAACTGCCAATATAATATATGAAAAATCCAAAAGAAACAGGAAATGAACCCATAAAATCAATACCCCACACATCAAAAATCTCATAGAATAGCATAGATTGTTGAGGCATTTCATTTCTACATCCTATGTTTCTTGTTCATTGACATCTCTCACAAGATTTGTAAAATTCATAGACATCATGAAATAAGGTGGATCAATACTATACAGACTCTAATACTTTTCTAGTAGTCCGTTGGGGTCCAAAATGCCCCCCCCCAAGCCAAAGAATGACAAAAAGTAAGTATGGAATAAAACTCATAATCAGGTACACATCGTCTAATGATCTGATCACTACAAAATTTCCAAAGGTAAGGATCATCCCATACATAATACTTAGCATCACTTTTCAATTTTCTAGACTTGTGCATGAGTAAAATGCGAGGGTATAACATGGGAAACTAAATAATTAGCAAGATTCGCATACCATGTTAGCGTACCCTGCAGGTTATAAAGTTGGTCTTCTGGAAAAGAATATGCTATGGGGGTGAGCTCGGTCTCCCTCACAATCCTGCTCAAGTGGTCTACTACCAAGTTCTCCCTCTCGCTCCTATTGTGTATCTCTACGTCGAATTCTTGAAGCAAAAGCATCCATCTAATCAGTCTCGATTTCACATCGGGCTTCTTCAAGAGGAATTTCAAAGCTGCATGATCAGAAAAAATAACCACATGAGAACAGAGCAAATATGATCTAAATTTATCTAAAGCAAAAACAATCGATAAAAGTTCTTTTTCCATCGTGGTGTAGTTGGATTGTGCAGCATCCAAAGTCCTTGAGGTGTAGCAGATCACATGAGATGCTCTATCCACTCTCTATGCCAAGACAACTCCCACCGCATAATTTGAAGCATCACACATCAACTCAAATGGGAGAGTCCAATCTAGTGGTCTAAGGATCGGTGTTGATATCAAAGTCTGCCTAAGCTGATCAAATGAGTCCTTGCATCGCTGGTCAAACTGAAAAACCACATCTTTCTTTAACAAGTTGGTCAAGGGAAGGAAAATCTGGCTAAAGTCTTTGATAAAACGTCTGTAGAAACCTGCATGACCCAGAAAAGCATGAACTTCCCGCACAGAAGAGGGGTAAGATAAAGAAGATATAACATGAATCTTAGTAGGATCTACTTCAATACCATTCACAGAGATGATATGACCTATGACTATCCCATGCTCAACCATGAAATAACACTTCTCGAAATTCAAAACCAAATCAGTCTCAATGCTTCTACGCAAAACTCTCAACAAATTATCCAGACATGAATCAAAAGAAGAACCATACACAGAAAAATCATCCATAAATACCTCCATGCAATGCTCTAATAAATCACCAAAAATACTCACCATGCATCACTAGAATGTCTCGGGAGCATTGCAAAGTCCGAATGGCATACGCCGATATGCAAACGTCCCCAAGGGGCAAGTAAAAGTAGTCTTCTCCTGATCTTCTGAAGCAATACAAATATGGAAATAACCGGTGTAACCATCCGGGAAGAAATAATGTGACTTGCCCACCAACCTCCCTAACATCTTATCAATAAAAGGTAGTGGGTAGTGGTCTTTCCTGTTGGTCTGATTAAGCTTCCTGTAATCCACATAAACTCTCCAAGATTTCTGAATTCTGGTGGGAATCAACTCATTCTCTGCATTGGCAACCATTGTAATACCAGATTTCTTTGGAACCACCTGAACAAGGCTTACCCATTTGCTGTATGAAATAAGATAAATGATGCCAGCCTGTAAAAGCCTCATCACTTCCTTCTTTACCACCTCAAGAATCAGTGGATTAAGCCGTCATTGTGGTTGTCAGACTGGTTTTACATCCTCTTCCAAATGAATCCTATGCATACAAATAGAAGGACTGATACCCGGGATATCTGCAAGCATCCACCCAATCAATTTTCTGTGCTGCCTCAGAAGATCTACTAATCTATACTCCTGATTTGGCTCCAGATCTCGGGTAATAATGGTGGGTCACTGCTCGTCCTCATCTAAGTACACATACTTTAAATGCTCAAGAAGAGGTTTCAATTCAAGCTTCAGTGGTTGCATATCTGATGAAAGTGATTCTTGGGGTGTCGCCTTAAGAGCGCAAGTCCCTACACATTCCATATCCCTGTCCACATAAAAGGGCCCACAGATATGTCCTAACAACATATCATCATCAACATCAAAATTATCAGAATATGCAAAATCATAACAGAATGTAGAAGGTGCAAAGATTTCCAAATGAAAAATAGACTCAGAAATAAAATCCATGCAGTCCATCTCGTCATCTATATCCACGCTAAGAATGGAATGATCCTCCATCGAGTGCTTCATAGCGTCTAAAATACTGAACCGAACTACAATATCTCCTACCTCCATAGAAAGAGTACTTGCATACACATCAATCTTGGTCTTGCCAGTCTTGAGGAAAGGTCTGCCCAAACTGAGTGGAGCTCTGCTATGCTGTGTATCACCCTCCATATCAAGAATATAAAAATTTGCAGGAAATATAAGCTCTCTCACCTTAACCAACACATCCTCTATCACCCCAGCTGGGTGGGCCTGACTACGATTGGCTAACTAAATCACCACTCTTGTAGGCTGCAAGGGTCCAATACCAAGTGAATGAAAGGCTGACATTGGCATCACATTAATTGAAGCTCCTAAATCTAACATTGCATCATCAAAGACATAGCTCCCAATAACACAAGGTATAGTAAAAACACCTAGATCCTCACACTTCTGGGGCAAAGGCCGAATAAGTACTGACACATTCTTTCATACACTGATCAACTTATTACCTTTCAGTTTCTTCTTGTGAACACACAAATCTTTAAGAAACTCTGCATACTTGGGAATCTACTCGATCATTGTCAACAAAGGGATATTGACTTCCACTTTGCTGAACAAATCTACTAGCTCTTGGAATTCACTAGCCTTTTCTTCAATAACCCTCTTCCTAGGTTGCACTGTCCTATGAGGGAAGGGTAATGGAACTGGGAACTCTGATCATCGCAGCTGCGGATCCTGCTCTGATCTCTGGTCGACACTATTGGTGTAGTAGGCACCAGATAATCGAACCTAAGTTTTGATTATGGAAAAGACCCAAAGCTAAGGTCATATTGTTGTCTAACGAGCTGAACCAAGTGTGCAATATTAGGGCAATCGACCCAAGTTATGGTTTGGATTATGGTTTTGATGTGTGTGGAAAAGGTTTAAGTTAGGATATTATTGTGGATTTAATATGTGTATTGAAGTCATGCAGGCCTTAGTAATTCACACATATGATGAATAGCATTGGTAATATCACCAACTCACAACCTCGTGCTTGAGTCGGCGAAGGAGCATTGCGAAGCCATGCACTTGATGCATCCAAGGGACCGTTGGACGAGATGACTTGAAGCGAAGCCAAGGAAGTAGACTTCAAGGGCAAGAGACACGAAGGAGCATTGCGAAGCCGTGCACTTGGCATTGCCAAGGGATGTGGCCGCGAACGAAGAGAGCTTTGGCGAGGGACTTCAAGTGAGATGAGAGAATGAGTGAAATGTAAGTAGCTCATTAAGTGAACTTGGCCGAAATGGCTGTGTTGGAGGCTTGACTGAGTTGGTTGAGGTTATATCCGACATGTTTAGTTAAGTCGGATGCTCAACCAACTTGGTTGGGGTTTTACCCAACAAGTCAGATACTCAATTGAAGGGTTGAGGTTTTACCCGACTAAATGGAGTGTCGGATGCACAACCGTGAGGGTTGAGGTTTTATCCGACTGTGGGACGCTCAAACGAATGTGAAGTTTAAGGTTTACCCGACATCAGTCGACTGCTGTGAATGGGCAGTCGACTGCTCTAAGTCGACTGGAGTTCGACTAGTGTCTGACTAGTGGGTTTCTAGCTCAGCAGTCAACTACCAAGGAATGACAGTCGACTGCAAGACCATTAGTCGACTGATGAAGACTATTGTGGGCACAGAACCTCCCGTAGCCGACTGATCAGTCGGCTACCGAGGCATTAGTCTACTGATGGATACATCAGTCGACTGCCAAGTTTCTCGTTGGACTATAACAGTCGATATCTGACGTGTTCAGAAGTCGTTGCAACGATGACAGTCGACTGCCAAAGGTAGCGTTGACTGATTGGTGACCAACGGGAAGAAATCAGCCTTCTCTATAAAAAGAGAGGGTGTGGGCTTTGGGATGGTTAATTCTTATTCTCCAATTGATCATCCAAGTGCCCCACAAGCTTTAAACTCCTTCTCTTGTTCTTATTTCAAATCCATTGTAAGAAAGAGTGTTTTTGTGTTGTAAGAAGATTTACCTCCACCTTGCTTTGGCTAAAGGGAGACACCATATTGGATTAGTTTCAGAGTGATTCATCGGAGATGAATCGGACCGTCGATTAGCGACATAGGGCCGTGAAACACATCATATCTCTTTGTTAGCATTGTTTTTATCTTGTTTATCTTTATTGTTGTTTAGTTTTATTTTTGCTGTGCTAACCCTAACATGTAGACGAATGAACGATCGAATTCTATTCTACGATGACTTAGGGCTATTCACCCCCCTCTAGTCGGCCACCGACATTCCAACAAGTGGTATCAGAGTAAGGTCACTTATCAACGGACTCACCGCCGCAACAAACACTACATCAAGGATGGCTGACTCAAATATTCATCCGCCAAAGTTCGAGGGGGAATTCGCTTGGAGGAAAAAGTGAATGGAGGTATTTTTCGAAATCGACTTCGAAATTTTATTGATAATGGAAAATGGTTTCGAGATACCTAGGGATGAAGATGGGGAGAAAATAGAGAAGACAAGATGTACCAAAAAGTAACGGGAGGAGTACTTGGCAAACTCAAAAGCCAAACATCATCTCTATAATGTACTCCCTCAACAAGAAATCAACTGGATAGGGGATTGTGCGAGCGCCAAAGAGATGTGGGAGAGATTGATAAAGCTTCATGAAGGCACCTCGGAGGCCAAGCTTGCAAGAAGAGACCTCCTCCGCTCCCAACTAACTAATATCAAACTTGAAAAGGGAGAAAAGGTAACCTCATTACACTCTCATTTTAAAGAAATTTTAAATGGACTAACGAGTGTAGGAGAAAAACTTTCGAACTGGAATATGATTATGAAAGCAATCGACGCCTTTCCCCGGTCATCGAAATGGAGCTCAATGGTAGACTCCTTCTACATCTCAAGTAACCTAGAAGTTAACACCTTAGAGGAGTTCTTCTCAACCATGGAGATCTACGAAACAAGGCTTGAAGGAGTAGTAGAAGAGCTAAGAATTCAACCATCAAGAGGAGTAGCCTTGATAGCCGAAAAGGGGAAGAAGAAGAAGAAGGAGACACCACCTTCCTCCTCTAATGAAGCATCCTCGTCATCCTCCATGAATAGCAATGAAGATGCTTATATGGTAAGGAAGGTAAGGCGTGCTTTAAGAAATTTAAAATTTAACAAATCTTATGATAGGAGAAGGCACAAGAGGAGGTTCATTTGCTATAATTGCCAACAAGAGGGACACATGAGGGATGATTGTCCCCTCTTGAACAAGAGCAAGGAACAAAGAAGAAGAAAAGAAGAAAAGAAGAAGGGGAGCAAGAAAAAGGAAGAAGAGAAGAAGTCCAAGGAAAAAGAGAAGGATAAGAAGGCCAAAGCACTCAAAGCAAGGACATGGGATGATCCTTCATCATCATCATCGGAGGAAGAAAATGCCTTTGTTACAAATCTAGCTCTAATGGCAATAGAAGATGTGGACACCACTTCCTCCGAAAAAGAAGAAACAAGCTCAAGTGAAAGGGGAGCCTCATCATCATCCTCATCATTCGAAGAAGAAGACATGATAACTATGTTAAAACACCTTCCCACTCAAGAAGTAGTTGCCATGATTTCTAGCTTAACTAGGAATTTGTTTAGGGCTAAAAAAAATAAGAGTATGCTTGATCAAATTAAGGCCCTAGAAGACAAACTAGAAAAAACATGCTTAAATGTTGATGATAATACATGCTCACATAATGATTATATGCCTCTAAATGTTAGTGATGCATGTATGGATGAAAACAAGGCCTTAAGGGAAAAGGTAGATCATTTAACTAAGGCCCTAGAGAAATTTATCATTGGCTCCAACACATTGAACATGATCATAGGGAGCCAAAGGACTAGCTTTAACAAGAAGGGGTTAGGTTACAAGGGATCCAAAAATGAGAAAGCCTATCATTGTTTAATTTCTAGGGGGTCAATCTAAAACAACAATGATAGCTAGGAAATAGATCCCAAAGGAATACTTAGTGAACCCTATTGGAAAGAATCTATATTGGGTTTCTAAGTCCATCCTTAAGGGTTAGGAAAACCCTAGAATAGTCAACCATAAGTAGACTTCACTTATATCATATTATATGGTTGACTTAGGATGATGTGGGTAGTGAAATTTAATTTATAAGCATGATGGATGAAGTGATTATAATGTTAGAATCATATACTTGATTTGAATAATGATACATGCTCATGACTTAGAATGATCGGGACTTATTTTTTTTAATAGTGTTGGGTGATGATAATGCACCCATAAATAGTTTAAATCATGATTTGGGTGATACTTGACTTATTATCATTATTTTATATCTAATGCATGATTACAAATTGATTGATACACTTGTTTCATGATTATAATGTGAAATCAATGCATATATGTCTTTATGATCATGTGGTATGTTAGAGTGATACTTAACCTTGTGTAGAATTACATGAATTTGAAGGTTAAGTATATAAATACCTTTAGGAACATCTCACACTCACCATAAGGATAACCTTGATTGAAAACTTAGCATGGGTGAGATGTTAGGATGATACTAATGGTCAACTAATGCCTATGATATTTAGATGGTCATTTAAAGTATCAAAATAATAATAATAGACCAATCATAGGGAAGACTTATGTTTAATTCATAGACATATTGCTCAAAGATCATGGTTGGACATTTCATATGTTTTCAAAACCATTCCTTACTTTAAAATATGTGTTTTCTGTTGGGATGTATACTGAAAAGTCTATCTTTTGTATGAACATATTTATTTTTGAAATAAGAATCACATGATCATTGTTTGCATATTTTTATGGTTATGTATATTGTCTAATACATTACATTGTATATAACATGGTGTGTGGTGTCACACGGGAGATCATGTTATCGGTGTTGGTGCAACAATGCCCCAAGCATTCGTGTGTTTTGATGTTTGGATAATCATCTAAGTTAGGCAATGCTTTGTGATCTAATTGTGAACATGTTTAAGTGACAGGAAAATCCAAGGATGAAGACTTGGTAAAAGGAAGTCCAAGTATGATCTTGGTAAAGGAAGTCCAAGGGATGGACTTGGCAGCGTAAGACCAAGCTTATAGTCTTGGCAGCGTAAAGTCCAAGTGAACCTTGGCAAAGGAAGTCCAAGGGATGGACTTGGCAGCGTAAGACCAAGCTTGTAGTCTTGGCAGCGTAAAGTCCAAGTGAACCTTGGCAAAGGAAGTCCAAGGGATGGACTTGGCAGTGTAAGACCAAGCTTGTAGTCTTGGTAGCATAAAGTCCAAGTGAACCTTGGCAAAAGAAGTCAAAAGTAAAGTCTTGGTAGCATAAGTCCAAGCTTGTAGTCTTAGCGGCGTAAAGTCCAAGCTTTTGACAACCCAAGACATGACAAGGCCGAAGGAAACTCTTTAAGGAAGGCGCAAGGCTGAAGGAAGAGTTAGAAGGTTAAGTCTAGGTCTAGGGAGTCAATTCAAGTATGAATTATTCATACTTGACTAGTATCAGTCGACTGATATGATGTAGCAGTCGACTGATAAGGTGCTCTTCGGCCAGTCGGTGAAAATTGGACTATCGATCGGTGGCGAGAACCGTGATCGGTGATAAGACAATCGATCGGCATCGCCAATTCGGTGATCGATCGAAATGGGCAGAATGGAGTCTCACTCGACTCCTCGCGATAATCACTTGACTGATAGGCCTCCCATTGAAAATGGCGACTGCGAATCCCCATGGATCCGCTCTGTCAGAAGCCGTTAGCTTCGATGACAGTTGACTGATGGTGAGCATCAGTCGACTGATCAAAGCTCAACGGGAAAAACAACCCTTCTTCTATAAGAAGAGGCCTTGGGGAGCTTGGTGAAACTAGTGCTCTCATTCCTAGCTACACCCTCATGCTCACCAAGTTTTCTCCAAGTGTTTTTGTGATTCTAACCTCCTCTTCTCTAGTCTTCATCTTCCATCATTGTAAAGAAGAGGTGTGCATTGTAAGACAAGGTTTCTCCACCTTGGTTCATCCAAAGGAGTATTTAGTGAAGCTTGGCTGGGGCTAATCCACCTTATGGATTACCGTGGAGTAGGAGCGTCATCTCCGAACCACGTACATCGAGTGTTAGCGGTGTTTTCTTGTTTCTCATTCTTATTTGTATTTGTATTAGTATTGCTTCCGCTAACGTACTTGTAGAAACAAAGAAAGGCTAATCACCCCCCTCTAGCCATTACAAGATCCAACAAGTGGTATCAGAGCCCGGATAGCTTGGAAGATTTCACCATCAACCAAGGCATCAATGGCTCTTCAAGAGGGATATAGCACCGCCAAGCCACCGCTCTTTGATGGAAGTCACTTTGCGTATTGGAAAGGTAGGATGAAGTATTATCTAATGAGTAATATTGAGATTTGGCATAGCATTGTAGATGGCTTTGAGGAACCGGTGGATGAACATGGAAACCCTATTCCAAGCTGTTTGTGCAGGGGCACCTAAGTCGAACCTATATTTTGATTATGGCAAAAGACGCAAAGTCAAGGATATATCGTTATCTCACGAGCTGAATCGAGTGTGCAGAAAAGTGCTAAAGCTGGAGCTGAAGGCTAGCGACACCCGGAGGAAGCCGCGGTGGTCGGGCGACACTCGAGTGACTTCGGAGGGAGCCGAAGGAATCGAGTGGAAGGCCGGAAGCAAAAGCGACATGGTAAGTATCGAGGTAAGCTCGTGTGTGCGAGCGTAAGTGAGGTCGTATCCTCCTTACAGGGATGGTCTTAAGTGTAGATCCGACCAAAGACATCCCATCGATGGTCTAGGTCGAGATCGGACGGTCGAAGGCCGTCGAAATAATGTTTTCTTTGAGCTAACTTTGCCTTGCAGCTAGTATCACGATCGCTACTGAGGACTCGATCGCCAAACAATGATCGCTCGAGGTCGATTCGATCGATGTCGCATCACGATCGATGATGGCCATCACCGATCGATGGTCAATGATCAGATTCGAGGAGTCAAGGCTTATCACCCCATTTCAAGGAGATTGGTGCTCAATTGTGATTGGCTAGGGTTCCTCTCAAAAAGGGGCTCAAAGGCTATAAAAGGAGGGTCAATCCTAGGGTTTCATCATCAATTCTAAGCTTCCAAGAGCCTCCGAAAAGCTACAACTCTCCGACAACGAAATTCTTCTTCTCCGACGCTAGGTTTAATTTTCTTTTAGTTTTTGTACGTCGGTTTTAGATTTATTCGTTGTTCATTTACTTTTTCGAAGCTCTTTTTCTATCATAACGAGGAGAGGGGGAGTGTCCCTCTACCTCAAGTTTTTGTTCTTGTATCGATTAACTCCTACCTCCAACGAGGAGGAGTTCGTTTAGTGTTTTGCCCTCCGTGCGTGGTCAAGGACCACTAGGGCCTTGGAGTAGTAGCCGAAGGCTACGAACCAAGTAAAAAGAATTGTCTCTTTTATTTATTGTTTATATTTCCGCTGCAATTTATCTACTCGACTTTCAAAGAACGATTTCGCAAAAAGCTTTTGTTTCGCTATTCACCCCCCCTCTAGCGAACTGCATCGATCCAACAATTGGTATCAGAGCCGGGGGTGCTCAGATTCGGTGCAACCACCGGTCGAGCATTTTTTATTTTCGTATTTATCGTTTTTAGATTTCTCCCACACTACTAATCCAAGACCAAGTCTTGGTACATAGTTTTTGGTTGTGTTTTTGCAAGTATTGATCGCCTTCGGAGTACCTCACGATCAAACGAGCATAACTTTTGCTACAAGTGGACTCACGAAACGATCTACCCACCAAATCGAAGCTTTCGCAGAGATCTACACTTCTTACTAGGGGTTTACCCCCGTAACAAGCTGTTTTCATCCTCAAAAATTGACGTTTAGTAGCCTTTCGGAGGCATCGAAGGTTGTGAGTACTTACTTTTCATTTAGTTTCTTATTTCTTTGCTTAACTTTCTATTTTTCGTTTGTTTCTTTTTATTTCCCGCACTACTAATCCAATACCAAGTCTTGGCAAGTTTTGTTGTTTTTTTTTGTGTGTGCAAGTTTTTCTTTATGGCCCACATTGAGGGGTACAACACCATCCGGCCTCCGTTCTTTAACGGAGATGATTTCCGTTATTGGAAAGGTCGGATGGAGTGTTTTCTAAAAACACAAGTCGAGACTTGGATAATCATCCAAACCGGCTTTGCTCTACCCACTAATGATCAAGGCGAGCCTTTAGACTTCGACAAGTGGAATAATGCAACCAAGAGGCAAATCGAAGCCAATGCAAGGGCAACCCAAATATTGCAATGCGGATTGTCTAAGGAAGAGCTCAACCGCATCGGACCCTTCATCAGCGCAAAAGATCTATGGACAAAACTCATAGAACTACACGAAGGGACTAACGACGCGAAGGTAAGTAAGCGTGACTTACTACTTAATAAATTGTATAACCTAAAAATGCAGGAATGTGAGACGGCAACGCAACTACACGCTCGCGTCCAGGACATTGTCAACGGATTGCACACCATCGGACACAAGGTTGAAAACCGCGACCTCCTAAGGTACGTTCTTAATTCATTTCCTAGGACTACCTTGTGGGCATCCATGGTTGATGCCTACAAGGTTTCTAAGGACCTTTCAAAGCTTAGGTTAGACGAGTTATTTTTCGAGTTTGAACTTCACGAGCAAACTAACATGGTCAGGGCCGAGAGAGGTATTGCTCTACTTGCAAGACAAAGAAGCAAGACACCCACCAAGCAAGAAGATGGACTCGAACCCGAAGACGAATCAGAGTCCGAATCCGAAAAGGTGGAAGCAATAGTGAACGTAGTGCAGAAGATCGTTTGGAGGGAAAGGAGGATACTAAAAAACAAAAAGAGGGCACGATTCAAATCAAATCAAAAGAAGGCGTTTCATGCAACATGGGACAATGAAGAAGGCGTCGGCATAGCATGCATGGCAAGACCCGAAGAGTCCGAGTCCGAATCTGAATCAAACTACAACACCGACTCCGAACTCGAGGACTACTTCGAGAAGCAACTCAAAGCCGGACCGAAAGATAAAATTAAGGTTAGCCGCTCACTAATTCATACGCTTTACAATACGATTAAATTGCTAACTAGAAAATTAGCTAAATCAGAGTCTAGGGTCGAGTCCTTGGTTGAGGAGGTTGAAACCCTCAAGCAAGAGACACCCCTAAACTCTTCGACTAGTCGAGTTCAAGAGGAGGACTCAACTCGAGTTGAAAAACTCGAAGAAGAGAACTCTCTCTTGAAAGGGCAAGTCCAAGAGCTCGAAGCTCGGTTGAACAAGTTCTCGACGGGGTCCAAGAATCTTAACCGACTTCTTGGAACTCAGAGAGCCGTGTACAACAGAGCCGGACTCGGATATAGCTCAAAGACTACGAATATATCTTACATGTCTATCGTAAACCGTAGTCATCATCGAGTCCAAGCGTGGGTCCCGAGAACTTTATTAAACTCACATATAAGGACCAATAGGTTTTGGATTCCCAAGGATCAAGTTCATTACTTGACCAGACCATATCGGTTCAATGATCCAGGGGGAGCTAATACCAAAATAGTATATCCGGTAACCTAAAAATCTTATTTATTTTAGAATGGTTAGATAGGACTATAACTCGTCAATGCTTGATAACATAGTACCAGGACGCGGCGAGATGATAGTACGCTGGAAAGCGGAGTCTTGTGTATTCGGGCTAGATAAGGCGTATCTAGTTCGGTGCACTTGACCGAGTGGAACTAGCTGAAGCTACCTCGCCGTATCCTAGACTAGTTAAACAAGGAAGTGATCTTAGGTGAGTCAAGTTACTATTTTCTCGAAATTGGCTTTTTCTAAGGAAGTGGTCGTTTTTCCAATCAAAGAAGGCCCCTGTGCCTCGCCACGACCTGGAAGCCAAGATCTTGAAAAGGTGACTTGATGAGCTTAGGATCAAATCCGAATCTAATGCAAGATTGACTAGTTTCAAATCATTAAAACTTAACCAAGATAAAATTGGAATCATCTCACACAACATATAAGGTGACCAATTCTAAGACACTTAGAATGGGTGAGATGACTAAGGAACAATTTCAATTTGCATAATCTTTTCAAAAATGCTATCTATTTTTCAAACTATTGAGCTTAAACGTGTACTTATACTCGGACAAAATTCTAAATATACAACCTTCTAGGTCAATGTTTAGCGCCCCCTAACTCTTCTATACCTTATATATTTGATTAAGGGGGAGAGCAAACTAACCCTAAGGGTTATATATATTTTCAAAACTTAATAACGTATAAGTATTGTGGAACTCAAAGCTAATTTTATAAGTATTTTGAAAATCAAACTTATTTTCCAAAAATCTACATTGTTGGTGTAGAGGGCTATACCTCGAACCAAATTAAATCAAGACACATGCTTGGACTCATGTTAGATAATCTTTATGCATGCTACCTTTTCTATTAAAAAACCCCTACTTTTTATATAAAACCCCATACCTTTTTTTATTCATGGCAAAAGGGGGAGAAGAGCATAAGTTAAGGGGGAGAACAAAATTTAAATTTTTGAAAATTAAACTTTTGTTTTAAAACTCACCGAAGGAGTTCACTACAAATGAGCATAACATTTATCTTACTCATTTTCTGCTTTATATTTTCCCTTAACTTTGCGTAAATTTGCCATAGGATCAAAAAGGGGAAGATTGTTGGTGCAGGGGCACCTAAGTCGAACCTATATTTTGATTATGGCAAAAGATGCAAAGTCAAGGATATATCGTTATCTCACGAGCTGAATCGAGTGTGCAGAAAAGTGCTAAAGCTGGAGCTGAAGGCTAGCGACACTTGGAGGAAGCCGCGGTGGTCGGGCGACACTCGAGTGACTTCGGAGGGAGCCGAAGGAATCGAGTGGAAGGCCGGAAGCAAAAGCGACATGGTAAGTATCGAGGTAAGCTCGTGTGTGCGAGCGTAAGTGAGGTCGTATCCTCCTTACGGGGATGGTCTTAAGCGTAGATCCGACCAAAGACATCCCATCGATGGTCTAGGTCGAGATCGAACGGTTGAAGGCCGTCGAAATAATGTTTTCTTTGAGCTAACTTTGCCTTGCAGCTAGTATCAGTCGACTGCCAGCTTGGAGGACTTGATCGTCACAAACAATGATCGCTCGAGGTCGATTCGATCGATGTCGCCATCACGATCGATGATGGCCATCTGATCAGATTCTAGGAGTCAAGGCTTATCATCCCATTTCAAGGAGATTGGTGCTCAATTGTGATTGGCTAGGGTTCCTCTCGAAAAGGGGCTCAAAGGCTATAAAAGGAGGGTCAATCCTAGGGTTTCATCATCAATTCTAAGCTTCCAAGAGCCTCCGAAAAGCTACTACTCTCCGACAACGAAATTCTTCTTCTCCGACGCTAGGTTTAATTTTCTTTTAGTTTTTGTACGTCAGTTTTAGATTTATTCGTTGTTCATTTACTTTTTCGAAGCTCTTTTTCTATCATAACGAGGAGAGGGGGAGTGTCCCTCTACCTCAAGTTTTTGTTCTTGTATCGATTAACTCCTACCTCCAACGAGGAGGAGTTCGTTTAGTGTTTTGCCCTCCGTGCGTGGTCAAGGACCACTAGGGCCTTGGAGTAGTAGCTGAAGGCTACGAACCAAGTAAAAAGAATTGTCTCTTTTATTTATTGTTTATATTTCCGCTGCAATTTATCTACTCGACTTTCAAAGAACGATTTCGCAAAAAGCTTTTGTTTCGCTATTCACCCCCCCCACTCTAGCGAACCACATCGATCCAACACAAGCAAGGATTGGACAAGGGAAATGAATAGGAGGTTTGAATCAAATGCAAAGGCGGTACTCACCATCCAATGCGGTATTACAATGGAGCAACTCAACAAGGTGGGATCTTTCGAATCCACCAAGGAGTTATGGGAAAAGCTCATTGACCTAAATGAAGGATCCAAGGAGTCAAAGAGGGCCAAGAAGGACTTGCTAATTGGACAACTTCAAGCCTTCCAAATGAAGATGTATGAAACCGTAAGCCAAATGCATGGAAGGTTTAAGGAGATTGTGAATGAACTCCACATCATAGGTGAGCGAGTTGACAATCGGGATTTGGTAAGGTACATTCTTCAAGCATTTCCTAGAACTTCTCTATGGACTTCTATAGTTGATGCTATTAAGGTAACTAGGGATCTTTCTCAAATTAAAATTGATGAATTATTTTGTGAGTTTGAATTGCATGAGCAAACTAACATGTCCTCTAAGGAAAAGGGTTTAGCTCTATTTGTTGAAAAGAAGGAAAAGAAGAAGAAAGAAAGGAAAGAAGTGTCATCATCATCTGAGTCGGAGCATGATTCAAGTAGTGATGGAGACTCTTCTAGTGAGATGGCCCACTTTGTCAAGAAGCTCTATAGAAAATCAAAGGAGTTCAAGAATAGAGAAGCAAGGAAGGGGTCCCATTCTCCAAGAGGTAAGTTTAGTGGTAATTCAAATTTTAACAATAATGTGATTTGCCATGCTTGCAATAAGAAGGGGCACATAAAGCCAAATTGCCCGGAGCTAAAGAAGAAGGAAGAAAAAGAAAAGAAAAAGAAGGATAAGAAGGAGAAGAAGAAGAAGGAGGCCATGATGGCTCAAACCACATGGGACACACCAAGTGTTGAAGATTCCTCCTCCGATGATGAGCTTTGCCACATCACATGCCATGTGACACTCATGGCCCAAGGAGATGACTCTGGTACATCAAGCCAAGAAGAAGACTCTTCAAGTGATGAATCGTCATCTAGTGACGATGAGGTAATAAACTCTCCTAAAGTTAAGCTTCTTTATAAATCAATTGCTTATCTTAAAGAGGCTCTAGATAAGTCTAAATCTAAGGTTAGAAGCATGAAGGTAGAACTAAAGGCCATTAGGAATGAAAAACCTTCACATGTTGATTCTTGCATACTTAAGGAAGAGAATGACAAACTTAAGAATGAGGTTAGTGACTTAAAGGCATGCTTAGAGAAATTTACGAATGACTCAAAATATCTTGACATGATCCTTAGCCGACAAAGAGCCGTTTACAACAAGGCCGGTATAGGATATAAGTCAAAAGAAAAAGAAGTTGCTTATATCTCATTGATTAATAGAAAAGCAACCATTAAGGGTAAGGTTAAGAAAGCATGGGTACCTAAGAAGTTTTTACTTAATGTTACCGGTCCTAATGTTTGGGTACCAAAAGATTGTGTTTTTCATGTGATTTAGGTAGGAGAGCAAGGTATGTGGATTGTGGATAGCGGTTGCTCAACACACATGACCGAAGATGTGAGCAAGTTCTCCACAATTAAGTATGTGAAGAAGGGAGCGGTGTCTTTTGAAAATAGTGGAAAACTCAAGATATTAGGTAGAGGTACAATTGAGGTATCCCCCAAAATCGTCATTCACAAAGTTTTACTAGTTGAAAATATGAAATTCAATTTATTAAGTGTTAGTCAACTTTGTGATGCAAGCTACCATGTGTCTTTTGAATCTTCTAAATGCATGATTAGACACAAGGAATTAAATGATTGTATGTTAGTTGGATATAGGAAATCAAATATTTATTATGTTGATCTTTCATATGCTTCTAACATTTCTACTAAGTGTCTTGTTGCAAAAGAAGAAGAAAGTTGGCTATGACATAGGAGATTGGGGCACATCAATATGAAAAACATAGCCAAGGTAGCCAAGTTGGAGTTGGTCAAAGGGCTACCAAAGATCAAGTATGTCAAGAACAAAATGTGTGATGCATGCCAAGAAGGAAAACAAACAAAGACATCACACAAAGGCAAAACCTTAACGAATACCTCTTTACCATTAGAACTATTGCATCTTGACTTATTTGATCGCCATAGTACTCCTTCTTTAAATGGTAGCAAATATTGTTTAGTTATAGTAGATGATTTTTCTAGGTATAATTGGGTCTATTTTATGAAACATAAGGATGATACTTTAAAAATAATCATAGGATTTAGTAAAAGTGTTGAAAATGAAAAGAGTCTCAAAATCAACCGGATCCGTAGTGATCATGGCGGTGAATTTGAGAATTCTAAATTTTCACAATTTTGTTTAGAGCAAGGGTACAAGCATGAGTTCCCTTGTCCTAGAACCCCCCAACAAAATGGGGTGGTGAAAAGGAGAAATCGTGCCCTACAAGAGGCGGCTAGGACTATGCTTAATGCATATTCTCTACCTAGCTACTTGTGGGTGGAAGCGGTTAATACCGCTTGCTATATCCAAAATAGGGTTCAAATCCATAGGTTTTTAGGAAAGACACCATTTGAATTATGGAATGGGACTATTCCCACAATTTATTATTTCAAAGTCTTTGGATGTAAAGTGTATATCTTAAACACCAAAGATAACTTAGGAAAATTTGAATCCAAAGCGAATGAGGGAATCCTAGTTGGATACTCATCTACGAGTAGAGGATATAGAGTCTATAATAAGAGAACACAAGGGATTGAGGAGTCCTCCAATGTTCAATTTGATGAAACCACTAGTACCTACCCTAGAAAGTCCTCCATTGATAAGGATATTAATGACAATAATCAAGACATTACCCAAAAGCTTCAAAATTTGACCATAAGGGGTAATGATCAAGGGGGAGGAAGAGGAGATTCTGAGGATGAAAGGAGGGTAGAAGATAACAATGATCAATTTGAAATCCCTTCTAGAACCCTAAGAATTCATCAAGATCATCCACTTGACCAAGTAGTAGGAGATCTATCTCAAGGAGTAAGAACTAGGTCATTTCATAGAGCTCCTACTAGTCAAGTTGCTCTTATTTCACAAATTGAGCCCAAATCGATCAATGATGCATTACATGATCCGGATTGGATTTTGGCAATACAAGATGAATTGGCTCAATTTGAGAGGAGTCAAGTATGGGAGTTAGTTCCTAGACCCAATGATAGCACCATAATTACTACAAGATGGGTCTTTAGGAATAAGCTAGATGACCAAGGAAATATCACTAGAAATAAGGCTAGGTTGGTTGCTAGGGGATTCAATCAAGTTGAGGGGCTTGACTATGATGAGACTTACACCCCGGTTGCTAGGTTAGAATCTATTAGAATTCTCTTAGGGTATGCTTCCTATATGGGATTTAAACTTTATCAAATGGATGTTAAATCCGCATTCCTAAATGGTTATATTAAGGAAGAAGTATATGTAGAACAACCACGCGGGTTTGAGAACATAGATTATCCAAACCACGTATATAAGCTTAGGAAAGCATTATATGGGTTAAAACAAGCTCCCCGGGCATGGTATGAAAGATTGTCATCTTTCTTAATTTCTAAGGATTTTAGAAGGGGCCAAGTAGATCAAACCTTGTTTATAAAGTCAACATTAAAGGATATCTTTATAGCCCAAATATATGTTGATGACATTATTTTTGGGTCAACAAACGATGATCTTCTTCAAGACTTTATAAAAAACATAGAGAATGAATTTGAAATGAGTTTAGTTGGAGAGCTTAACTTTTTCCTAGGGTTACAAGTCAAGCAAACTAATGAAGGGATTCATATTTATCAAACCAAATATGCAAATGAAATGATCAAGAAATTTGGTTTGGAAAATGCCAAAATTGTAACCACTCCTATGGCCACTAGCACTAGAATAGATAGTGATCATGATGGTAAATCAATTGATCTTAAACTTTATAGGAGTATGATTGGTAGCCTACTATACCTAACCGCTAGTAGACCTGATATCTTATTTGCGGTAGGTATGTGTGCAAGATACCAATCTTGTGCCAAAGAATCACATTTAGTAGCCGTTAAGAGAATTTTAAGATATATTAAAGGCACCCTAAATGTAGGACTTTGGTATCCTAGGACTAAATCCTTTGAGTTGCTTGGCTATACCGATTCCGATTATGCCAGTTGCAAATTGGATAGGAAGAGTACTAGTGGTGGATGCCAATTTCTTGGGTCCTCCCTAGTTAGTTGGAGTAGTAGGAAGCAACATTGTGTTGCTTTATCAACCACCGAAGCCGAATATGTGGCTATGGGTGGTTGTGTAGCTCAATTACTTTGGATGAGACATACTCTTGAGGACTATGAGCTACACTACTCTAACATTAAAGTTTATTGTGACAATGTGAGTACCATCAACTTGACCAAAAATCCGATACATCACTCTAGGACCAAGCACATTGAAGTGAAACATCACTTCATAAGAGATCATGTAGCAAGAGGGGACATTGAACTTAATTATGTAGAATCTAAGTCCAACATTGCTGATATCTTCACCAAAGCTCTTCCCGAAACCGAATTTTCATCATTAAGGAGAGAGCTTGGTATGTGCTTTGTAGAGTAAAATTGTAGGTTTGCATGATCCCATATTCATATGTTAGCCTTATACCTTGATGCATCTCACAAAAGCCTTAAATTCTTGTATTAAGACACTTAGGAACATGTGAGATGATAGGGAAGGTGTGCTTGGTTCATCATGCTTGTTATGATGCATTACTATGAGCCAATGACACACCTAGAGACATGAATACTTCATGGACCAATCATTGGGAAGGCTTGTATTCAAGTAATGAATACATAGCTCCAAGAACATGATTGGAAATATCAAATAAAACATATTTTAAACTATGTTTATCATATTTTGAAAAATAGTTTTCAAGTGGAACATAAAAGTGATACAAAGTTTGCAAAATTTTTAGAAACTGTTGTTAGTTTCCAAGTTTGTATCAATCTTGAAATCTAGAAAACATATATTTTTAAAACTATTTTTCCTTAATAAAGTATGATCTCATAAATGTGTACACAAAATTTCGTGATTTTTTGAGGTTTCTAGAATTTCTAACGCATTTCTGAAATTGGGATGAAAAGGCTGAAATTTGGATTTCAGTGGTATAATGATCGTTCTAAAACCAATGACCGATACACTGTGTTTTCTAATAAATAGCTTCATTTTCTGATATTAAGTGTATCTTTGATGTCCTAAAACTATAGCATGATAATATTGGGTATAAACAAATTTTTAGGACTGTTTAATGCAGTGTTTTAGGGCGAGTTTCATAATATATATCTTTTCATCCCCAAACTTACATTGTTGGTGCAAAGTTAGGACTTAGCTTTCGAACTTTTGTTATGCTTTGCTTCAAATGTTACTCACACATCATGAAGCAAATCTTGGATTAAGGGGGAGCTTAATATCAATCTTATACCTTAGTCCAAGATACAACAACTTTAATTCTTTCATGAAATTTATGAATCCTTCTCTTTTTGATGTATGTCAAAGGGGGAGAAGGAATGTTTAAGTTAGAATTCATATTAAAAATATGATTATATGCATATGGTAAAGACCTAACTTAAATGATTGCCAAACATAAAAAAGGGGGAGATTGTTGGTGCAACAATGTCCCAAGCATTCGTGTGTTTTGATGTTTGGATAATCATCTAAGTTAGGCAATGCTTTGTGATCTAATTGTGAACATGTTTAAGTGACAGGAAAATCCAAGGATGAAGACTTGGTAAAAGGAAGTCCAAGTATGATCTTGGTAAAGGAAGTCCAAGGGATGGACTTGGTAGTGTAAGACCAAGCTTGTAGTCTTGGTAGCGTAAAGTCCAAGTGAACCTTGGCAAAGGAAGTCCAAGGGATGGACTTGGCAGCGTAAGACCAAGCTTGTAGTCTTGGCAGCATAAAGTCCAAGTGAACCTTGGCAAAGGAAGTCCAAGGGATGGACTTGGTAGCGTAAGATCAAGCTTGTAGTCTTGACAGCATAAAGTCCAAGTGAACCTTGGCAAAAGAAGTCCAAAGTAAAGTCTTGGCAGCATAAGTCCAAGCTTGTAGTCTTGGCGGCATAAAATCCAAGCTTTTGGCAACCCAAGACATGACGAGGCCGAAGGAAACTCTTTAAGGCAGGCGCAAGGCTGAAGGAAGAGTTAGAAGGTCAAGTCTAGGTCTAGGGAGTCAATTCAAGTATGAATTATTCATACTTGACTAGTATCAGTCGACTGATAAGGTGCTAGACTGAGTCGATGAAAATCGACTTATCGGTTGGTACCGACAGAACCGGCACGATCGATATAGAATAGTCGACGCCAATTCAGTGATCGGATTAAGATTGAAAATGGGCACAAAATGGAGTCTCACTCGACTCCTCACGGCGATCACTCGACTGATCGCTTCATCAGTCGACTGATGAAGCGATCAGTCGACTGATAGGCCTCCCGTTGAAAATGGCAGCTGCAAATCCCCACGGATCCACTCTGTCAGAAGTCGTTAGCTTTGACGGCAGTCGACTGATGGTGAGCATCAGTCGACTGATCAAAGCTCAATGGGAAAAACAACCCTTCTTCTATAAGAAGAGGCCTTGGGGAGCTTGGTGAAACTAGTGCTCTCATTCCTAGCTACACCCTCGTGCTCACCAAGTTTTCTCCAAGTGTTTTTGTGATTCTAAACCTCCTCTTCTCTAGTCTTCATCTTCCATCATTGTAAAGAAGAGGAGTGCATTGTAAAACATGGTTTCTCCACCTTGGTTCATCCAAAGGAGTATTTAGTGAAGCTTGGCTGGGGCTAATCCACCTTACAGATTACCGTGGAGTAGGAGCGTCATCTCCGAACCACGTACATCGGGTGTTAGCGGTGTTTTCTTGTTTCTCATTCTTATTTGTATTTATATTGCTTCCGCTAACGTACTTGTAGAAACAAAGAAAGGCTAATCACCTCCCTCTAGCCATTACAAGATCCAACAATCGGCTCCTTGTAAAGTATAAGTAAAGGCTCACAACTGAGATGACTTTGGACAAACCATTGGTATGGTTGTAGTGTGATTTGGTGTTGGTTTGTCTTGACCATAGAATCACACTAGTACACTTTGTGTGTATTGAGCAGGACCGACTTAGAGGTGATTCGATTTATTCCTGACTACATAATCGAATCGGATCTCAGATATTATATTGTACATACTCTTAATCCCGATATAATAACGGGCACATATACTTAGTATTCATTTCTTTGATTTACCAATGAGCGAGATTTATAGATTAAATCGATAGGCTCGGTAAGTTGGGAAATGATATTATTTATATGGTGTGTCGTTGATTATAGGAGGAAATCGTGTCCTATATATTAGGATGATGATGTCCCCTTGAGGAGCTCATAAGGTTCATCATGTAAACCCTGCAGGTGGACTTGGTCCGACATGATGAAAAGGTTGAGTGGTACTACTCATGGAGTTAGATGTTGATTAATTAATGGTCAGTAAATTAATTAATCGACGGACATTCGAGATCTTAAACACGGGAAGAAAATGTACATATAATATATGGAGCCCATATTAACTTATGGGGGTTGGTGAGGTAGATCAATGATAATCCTTTAGTGGATTGGATTATCATTAATGGATCGGACTTTATGTGGACTTGATCCATTGGGTGGCCAAGATCCAACTCCTCCTCATGGTCCATATTATAGCCTATTAATACCTCATGAAGCCTAGATCTAATGGATGTAAACAAAACTCTAGATCCAAAGGTAGAGATTAAATCTCTAGATCCGACGGTTGAGATTAAATCTCTAGATCCGACGGTTGAGATTAAATCCCTAGAACCAATGGTGGAGATTAAAACAAGGCTTATCCCTAACTCTATAAAAGGAGTGGAGGGGGTGGGCGGCAAGTGAATCCCATTAGAGATAGGATTAGGGTTAAGGTGGGCGGCAAGCTTGAGGGTTAGGGTTTAGAGTTGGCGGCACCAAATAAGGAAACTTATTCCTTATCTTCTTCTTCCTCGAGGTAGCCGGCGCCCATACAACCCTTTCCAGCCCTTGGCCTGCATCCAAAGCATCCCTTCTCCCTCTCTTTGGCCGGTGGAAACATAGGTTAAGGTCTTCCCTTGGAGCTTGTGGCCGGAATCCATCTTTCTCCTTCTCCTTGTTGGCCGACGGCAAGCAATTTGCTTGTTGCTTGTTGGTTGGCTAAAGGAAGGAGAAGGGGCTTGTTTCTATTCTTCCTCTTGCTCGGAACGAGCAAGGAAGGAAGATTGGTGATCTAGGAGCTTCAACTTTTGGTAGATCATCGCCCACACGACGTCCAAAAAGAGGAAGGTCATACAATAGAAGATCGAGAGATATATCACTTATCTATCTTCATGTGTAATATGTTTATATTTGTTTTTCAATTATATGAATGTTATATTCTATTTTATGGCTAATATAACTTGGACCCCGAACATAAACACAAAAGTCGGCGATCCGTACATCGTCTATTCCGCGACCATTCATAAAATAGAGGTTGGTCGCTTGAATAACAAGTTTGTTCAAGAGACTACTCTAATCGAATAGCACGACATGACAAGGTTGCTTGGGCAATCCCTCTTGTCAAGGATAAATTTTTTTTATCCAGGGACGTAGAAGGGATCACCATGAACAAGCGACCGAGTTGAAGTGGGAAGTGAAGCTTCCTACCTTCATTTTCATGTTTTGAAACAATCTAAAGCAAAACTAGGTGTTAAAATTGATACAAACTTGATCAAATACTAGTTGTTTTTGAAATTTTGGATTTTTGGCAAATCAGTGAAAATATAAGTAATTTTCATGAAAACTCATTTTTCACTAATAAAGGACTTTAAAAGAAATGTGTTTTTTAAAATTTCACAATTTTTCAAATTTTTTGGAATTTCTGGTGCATTTTTAAATTTCGGTCCGAAAATCAAAAAATGCTGAAACCAGCGTGCCAGTCGACTGATGTCTGATTCAGTCGACTGGTGGCACTGTTCACAACCTGATTTCAGTGTTTTCAGGCTAGTTTGATGGTTTTTCGCCCCTTAGACTTTGATGCCTTGGATTATTATATTATGTTTATGTTTTTTATGGTGTCAAAGGGGGAGAAATAGGGATGTTTAAGTTTAATCATGCTGGGGAGAAGATTAGCATGGGTTAAGGGGGAGTTGCATGTATTTAGGGGGAGTTTGATGCTCATGAATTGTTTACATGCTTTCCTTGCTTATGTTATTTTGTTTATAATTTACCTAACTTAAACGTAGTTGCCACACATCAAAAAGGGGGAGATTATTAGGGCAATCGACCCAAGTTATGGTTTGGATTATAGTTTTGATGTGTGTGGCAAAGGTTTAAGTTAGGATATTATTGTGGATTTAATATGTGTGTTAAAGTCATGTAGGACTTAGTAATTTGCACATATGATGAATAGCATTGGTAAGATCACCAACTCACAACCTCGTTCTTGAGTCGGCGAAGGAGCATTGCGAAGCCGTGTGCTTGATGCATTCGAGGGACCGCTGGACGAGATGACTTGAAGCGAAGCCAAGGAAGCAGACTTCGAGGGCAAGAGACGGGAAGGAGCATTGCGAAGCCGTGCGCTTGGTGTTGCCGAGGGATGTGGCCACGAACGAAGAGAGCTTTGGTGAGGGACTTTAAGTGAGATGAGAGAATGAGTGAAATGTAAGTAGCTCATTAGGTGAACTTGGTCGAAATGGCTAAGTGTTGGAGGCTCGACCGAGTTGGTTGAGGTTATACCCGATATGTTTAGTTAAGTCGGATGCTCAACCAACTTGGTTGGGGTTTTACCTGACAAGTCGGATGCTCAACTGAAGGGTTAAGGTTTTACCCGACGAAGTGAAGTGTCAGTGTTGGACTATCCGAGCCACAAAAATCGCTTTTTCCATTGCGGAAACCCCGAAAGTCGACCACGGATCCGTGCGAAGATAAACAAAACTACATGTACGTGTTTAAAACCTTAGATTTACTCTAGATCTACATGTTAAGAGTTTTACCCTTGATGCGATGCCCTTCGCTTATCCCACTCATCCAAATGGCTTGCCGGAACTCGAGAGTGTCAAGTGTACACTCCTCTATATGTATCTACACAAGCAATAGGTGGAGAAAAACAACCTAGAGTGTGCTAGCACCCCTTGGAGGCTCACGGCAAGATGAGGAAGAGAGAGCTTGATGGAAGAGAGGAGGAAGAAGATGAAGTTACACAACTTAACTTCACACTTTCATAACCCACTATAAGGGGGTTACATGCATGTATGTAACTCCAAGAGCTAATGACTCTTGGTCTCCCTCATGAGGTGGCACCCCAAGATGTGTCCATGATGATGTGGAGCATCATCATTGGCCGGCCCCATGCCAAGTCACCATGACATGGCAATTGGTCAAGTCAAAATTGACCATTCATCTTCCCTCTCAAGTCAAGTCAAACTTGACCTCTTATCTCCCATGGTTGATCAAATCCAACCATTTGATTCAAGTCAATTTGATTTAATGAATCTCAATTCATTAGTTTAAATTGACTCGATGAATTAAATCTAAATTAGACTCATTCAACACTTGAATCAACTTGAGTCCAACTCAATTAGTCTAATTTGGATTACTCTTAATCCAATTTGGTTCATCCCATGAACCTAATCCTCATGGTTCATCATATGAATCTAATCTCCATCTAATTGTCCTTTGTGTGTGACCCTATAGGTTCTTGTAACGTTGGTAATGCTCCTAAACTGATTTAGGAACATAAGCAATGAGCGGTATCTAGCAACACATCATCGCTACCCAAGTTACAAGAATGTTGAGATCCAACATCACCTTTGTGACTCTCACAATATGTGACAATGTCCCTCTATCCTTGACATTTAGATTGACCAATTGAGGCATAGACCGTGTCATCCTCGGTACAATCTATATCTTGAACTCCAAGTAGACTCACTCTAATCAAATGGGCTCAATATCTTATATTGACTCATTTGGGCATGGTCATGCACTTAGTGATCTCACTCTATCAAGAATAACGATGTCACTCCCGTCATATAGGAGGGATAGATCTCATCTATATCACTCACATCCCTTCACATAATTTGTTACATACCCAGTAATTGCCTTTATAGTCCACCCATTTACGGGTGACGTTTGACGAAGCCAAAGTATACAACTCCTTATGTAGGGATCCATGGTGACTTCAGGTCTAAGGACTAATAGTCATACTAATAGTTACATGAGAAAGTATATGACACTTATATAACGATCCATGATACTTTCTCATGGTAGGTCATTCAGTATACATTCTCCAATGCATACCCATGTGTCAACTTGATATCACATATCCATGACTTGTGAGATCAAGTCATCGAGTTGACCTACATGCTTGTCTCTTCGCATTAACATTGTCCCTGAATGTTAATACTTGACTAGGAATGATTAAGAGTAGTGTTCTCTATATCATCTCAATATCGATTCAACCAATCGATTGATATAGATAAGAACCTTCTACTCAAGGACGCTATTATACTTAGTTATTTGGCACAAATACAAGTAAATATAAAAACCATGCCTTTATAAATAGGAATATGATACAACAAAATCCATATAACAATCATCACATGATTGGCTCTAGGACTTTCACTAACAATCTCTCACTAGCACTAGTGTCAATCACTGTAGTATCTAATACCCAATGACCTAGTGTGACCATCATGATTTTTCTGTGCCAAAGCCTTGGTCAAAGGATTTGCGATGTTAGCCTCTGTGGGTACTCTACAAATCTTCACATCTCCTCTATCGATAATCTGTCGAATGAGATGGAAGCGTCGTAGTATGTGTTTGGTCCGCTGGTGTAAGCGAGGTTCCTTAGCCTGCGCAATCGCTCCATTGTTGTCACAATAGAGCTCTCTAGGATCTGCTATGCTAGGAACCATCCCAAGCTCAGTAATGAACTTGCGGTTCCAAACTGCCTCCTTTGCTGCCTCTGATGCAGCAATATACTCGGCCTCTGTTGTAGAATCAGCAACTGTGTCCTACTTCGAACTCTTCCAGGCTCACAACGCCACCATTCAAGTAAAACACGAACCCTGATTGTGATCTTTAATCATCCTGGTCAGTTTGGAAGATGGCATCGCTGTAACCCTTTACAGCTAGCTCCTCATCACCTCTAAATATCAAGAAATATTCTTTAGTCCTTCTCAAGTACTTAAGAATATTCTTGACTGCTATCCAGTGACGCTCACCTAAATCTGATTGGTATCTACTCGTCATGCTCAAAGCATATGAGACATCAGGACGAGTACATAACATGGCGTACATGATAGATCCTATGACAGATGCATAAGGGATCTTATCCATGTGGTCTCTCTCCTTTCTAGAAGAGGGACTTTGAGTCTTCGAAAGACTCACACCATGTGATATCGGCAGAAGTCCCTTCTTGGAATTCTGCATGGCAAATCGTAGTAATACCATATCAATATATGTACTCTAACTTAGGCCAAGCAATCTCTTAGATCTATCTCTATAGATCTTGATGCCTAGAATACAGGCTGCTTCACCTAAGTCCTTCATTGAGAAGCACGTCCCTAGCCAAGTCTTCACAGACTATAGCGAAGGAATGTCATTCCCAATGAGTAGTATGTCATCCACATACAATATAAGGAAGACAACTGTGTTTCCATTAACCCTCTTGTAGACATAGGGTTCATCTTCATTCTTGATGAAACCAAACTGTTTGATTGCATCATCAAATCGAAGATTCCAGCTCCGAGAAGCTTGCTTTAGCCCATAAATGGACCTTTGCAGCTTGCATACTTTCCCAGTATGCTGTGGATCTACAAAACCCTCAGGTTGTATCATGTACATATCCTCGAGCAAGTTTCCATTCAGAAACATGATTTTAACATCCATCTGCCAGATCTCATAATCGTGGTATGCTGCAATAGCAAGCATGATCCGAATGGACTTAAACATCGCCACTGGAGAAAAGGTTTCATCATAGTCAATACCATGAATTTGCTTGAAACCTTTAGCCACCAATCGACCCTTATAGGTATGCGTAAGTCCATCCATGTCAGTCTTTCTCTTAAAGACCCACTTACACCCAATGAGTTTGACGCCTTCAAGTGGATCAACCAAAGTCCATACTTGGTTGGTGTACATGGATTCCATCTCGGATCTCATGGCCTCTAGCCATTTCTCAGAATTTGGGCTCATCACAGCTTCCTGATAGGAGGTAGGCTCATTCTCAATGAGCATAATGTCATCATGGTAAAACAAGAGAAATGAGTATCTCTCAGGCTGACGACGTACCCTATCAGACCTACGAAGAAGTAGGTCTACCTGAACAGGTTGTTGTTCCATAACTCTTTGTGCAACAATCTCATCACCCACAATACTTTATGGTTCCTGTTCAACCTCCATCAAGGCCTCAGTGCTATGGTCCTTATCTTGAATTTCTTTAAGATCGAACATACTCCCACTAGTTTTTCTAGAAACAAAGTCCCTTTCTAGAAATACCCCAGTCTTTGCCACAAACACTTTGTGATGACTAGGAATGTAGAAGTAATATCCCTTCGTTTCCTTGGGATATCCAATAAAATAGCACTTATCGGATTTGGGTCCCAGTTTGTCTGAGACTTTGTAGGGTCGCGGTTGGCTGGCTAGAGGGGAAGTGAATAGCCTTCTTTCGTCGACGGTGGAAGTCGTTCTTAATCGTCTACAATAAATGTTAGCGCAAGCGGAAAATACAAGGCAAAGAAAATTAAGAACAAACACAAATATAAACAATGCTAACAAATAATATAACGTGGTTCACGGCCTCACCGCTAATCTACGGTCCGATTCGTCCACGGTGAATCACTCCGCAACCAATCCACTATTGGTCTCTCCCTTTAGCCAATGCAAAGTGGAGGTAAACCCTTACAACTCAAGAATACTCCTTCTTTTACAATAGATGTGAAAGAAACTAGAAGAAGGAGTTTAACACTTGTGGAGCACTTAGATGATAGTTTGGAGCATAAGCATTATCCAACCAAAAGCCCACACCCTCTCTTTTTATAGAGAGGGTTGATTTCTTCCTGTTGGCCGCTATCAGTCGACTGCTTCCTTTGGCAGTCGACTGGCGCCGTTACAACAACCTCTGAACACACCAGATCCCGACCATTGTAGTCCAACAGAACCCTTGGCAGTCGACTGATGTATCCATCAGTCGATTGATGCCTCCGTAGTCGACTGGTCAGTCGGCTACGGGCGGTTCTGTGCCCGCGACTACCTTCATCAGTCGACTGATGGGCCAAAAACCCACTAGTCGAACCCTGTTCAACTCAGAGCAATCGACTGCCATTTTATGGCAGTCGACTAATGTCGGGAAATCTCATCCGACACTTAGCCATTCGACCAAGTTCACCTAATGAGCTACTTACATTTCACTAATTCTCTCATCTCACTTGAAGTCCCTCGCCGAAGCTCTCTTTGTTCGCGACCACGTCCCTCGGCAGCATCAAGCGCACGACTCTGCAATGCTCCTTCGCGTCTCTTGCCTTCGAAGTATGCTTCCTTGGCTTCGCTTCAAGTCACCTCGTCCGGTGGTCCCTCGGCAGCATCAAGCGCACGACTCTGCAATGTTCCTTCTCCGACTCAAGCACGAGGTTGTGAGTGGTGAACCCGCCAAAGCTTCATGTGCGAATTACTAAGTCCTGCAAGACTCTAACGCACACATCAAATCCAATCATCCTAACTTAAACTCTTTGCCACACACATCAAAACTATATCACGGGTCGATTGCACTAACAATCTCCCCCTTTTTGATGTGTGGCAATCCGTTTAAGTTAGGTAAAAATATTTGATAAACTATTAAGGAAAGAAAGCATGTAAATAACATGATTAGCAACTCTCCCCCTTAATACATGAAACTCCCCCTAAATACATTCCCCCTTACTTAAACATATATCTTTCGGCCCCTTTGACACCATAAAAAAGATTAAACAAAGTTTATATGGCATGACATCAAGTCTAGAGAGAAACAAAAACCAAAAACAATCAAAAACTTGTTAAAATCAGGTTCTTGTAGATTGCACAATACATCACATCGATCATTGCTATCGGCATGGCGATTCGGACACAATAAATCAGGATTTTCTGGACAAAATTCATAAATGCACTATAAATTCCAAAAAATTCGAAAAATAGTGAAATTTGGGGAACATATTTTTTGTAAGTATATTTATCAATGAAAAATAGTTTTTCATTAAAAATCATTATATTTTCAAAGATTTACCAAAAATCCAAAAGCTTCAAAAACAACTAGGTTTTTGATCAAGTTAGTATCACTTTTAACACCTAGTTTTGGTTTGGATTGTTTCAAAACATGAACACACATATTTTAAAGTAAGAAATTGTTTTGAAAGCATATGAAATATCCAAACATGATCTTTGGGCAATATGTCTATGAATTAAACATAAACCTTCCCCATGATTGGTCTATTATTACATTTTGATACCTTAAATGACCATCTAAATGCCATAGGCACTAGTGGACCATTAGTATCATCCTATCATCTCACCCGTGCTAAGTTTTTAATCATGGTAGCCTATGGTGAGTGTGAGATGTATCCTAAAGGTATTTTTATATACTTAACCTTCAATTTCATGCAATTCTACCCAAGGTTAAGTATCACTCTAACAACCCACTTGATCATAAAGACATATATGAATTGATTTCATATTGTGATCATTAAACAATTGTATTCATCAATTTGTGATCATGCATTAGGTATGAATTATGATAATAAGTCCAATATCACCTAGAGCATGATTTGAGCCATTATTGCCCATGACTATGTGCCAAAAATCAAGATCATAAATCATGATTGCAAACATGTATAACAATTACATTAATTATCATGATTTAAGCATTATTATCAATTTATGGGAACATTATCATCACCCAACACTATACTAAGAATGTGTATCAACATACATAACACTAAGTGTTGAGCATGATTTAAACTTTTCAAGGGTGCATTATCATCACCCAACACTATTTCAAAAATTATATCCCGTCATCCTAAGTCAACCAAAATATGATATAGATAAATTCCATATGGTTGACTATCCTAGGGTTTTCCTAACCCTTTAGGATGGATTTAGGAACACAAAATAAGTTCTTTCCTATGGGGTTCACTAAATACTCCTTAGGGATCTATTTTCTAGCAATTGTCTTATTTTTGCTTTGACCCCTAGCAATCAAATATTTATAGGCCTTTTTATTAGTTTTTCCTTATATCCTAGGCCTTTCTTATTGAAGCTTGCCCTTTGGCTCCCTATGATCATGTTCAAGGTGTTGGAGCCAATGGTGAATTTTTCTAGGGCCTTGATTAAGTGATCTACTTTCTCTCTTAAAGCCCTATTTTCCTCAATGCATGCATCATTAACATCAAGAGGCATATAAAGATGTGAGCATGCATCATCATTATTAACATTTAAACATGCTTGTTCTAATTTATTTTCGAAGGCCTTAATTTGATATAGCATGCTTTTATTCTTTTTCTTAGCCCTAAACAAGTCCTTAGTGAGGATAGATATAATTGACATAATTTTCTTAGGGGAAAGATTTGTTACCTCACTTACCAAATCCTCTCCCGATGATGAGGATGTAGAAGAAGCTCCCCCTTCACTCGATCTCTCCTCACTTGAGCTTGCTTCTTCATTTTCGGAGGAGGAGGAGTCTAGGTCATCAAATGCCATTAGCGCCAAATTTGTGACAAAGGCATTTTCTTCTTCCGATGATGATGATGATGAGGAAGAAGGGTCATCCCAAGTCCTTGCTTTGAGTGCTTTGGCCTTTCCTTTTTCTTTGGCCTTCTTCTCTTCTTCCTTCTTCTTACTCCCCTTTTTCTTCTTCTTTTCTTCTTTCTTTCTCTTCTCCTCTTTGCTCTTGTTTAGGAGGGGACAATTATCTCTTATGTGTCCCTCTCCTTGGCAATTATAGCAAATCACCTTCCCCCTTGGTCTTCTCCTCCTATCATTAGACTTATTAAATTTAAAATTTTTTAAAGCATGCCTTACATTTCTTACCATGTAAGCTTCTTCCGTGCTATCCATGGAGGAGGAGGAGGACGCTTTGTCGGAGGAGGAGGGAGTCTCCATCATCTTTTTCCCTTTGTTGACCATCAAGGCTACTCCTCTTGAAGGTTGAATTCTATGCTCTTCTACTACTCCTTCGAGCCTTGTTTCGTGGAGCTCCATGGTTGAGAAAAATTCCTCCAAGGTGCTAACTTCTAGATTCTTGGAGATGTAAAAAGAATCCACCATAGAGCTCCATCTTGAGGACTGGGGAAAGGAATCTATAGCCTTCATTACCATATCCCGGTTGGAGAGCTTTTCCCCTACACTTGTCAACCCGGTTAGAATTTCCTTAAACCTAGAGTGTAGGGATTTTACGTTCTCTCATTTTTCGAGTTTGATATTGGATAGTTGAGAGCAAAGAACATCTCTCCTTGCTAGCTTGGCCTCGGATATGCCTTCATGAATCTCTATGAGTTTCTCCCACATCTCCTTGGCGCTAGCACACTCTCCTATCCGGTTGACTTCTTGTTAGGGAAGTACATTGTAGAGGTGATGTTTGGTTTTTGAGTTTGCCAAGTACTCTTCCCTTTGCCTCTTGCTCCACCTTGATTTTTCCAATGGCTCCCCTTCTTCATCCCTAGGCATTTCGAAATCGTTTTCCATAATTAAAAGAATTTCAAAATCGGTTTCAAAAAATACCTCCATTCTCTTTTTCCACCAAGAGAATTCTCCTTCAAACTTCGGTGGATGAATGTTCGAGCTGGCCATCTCTTGATATAGTGCTTGTGTCGGCGGTTAGTCTTCAATAAGTGCCTTGGCTCTGATACCACTTGTAGGGTCGCAGTTGGCCGGCTAGAGGGGGGGGGGGGTGAATAGCCTTCTTTCGTCGACGGTGGAAGTCGTTCTTAATCGTCTACAATAAACGTTAGCGCAAGAGAAAAATACAAAGCAATGAAAATTAAGAACAAACACAAAGATAAACAATGCTAACAAACAATATAACGTGGTTCACGGCCTCGCCGCTAATCCACGGTCCGATTCGTCCACGATGAATCACTCCGCAACCAATCCACTATTGGTCTCTCTCTTTAGCCAATGCAAGGTGGAGGTAAACCCTCACAACTCAAGAATACTTTTTACAATAGATGTGAAAGAAACTAGAAGAAGGAGTTTAACACTTGTGGAGCACTTGGATGATAGTTTGGAGCATAAGCATTAGCCATCCAAAAGCCCACACCCTCTCTTTTTATAGAGAGGGTTGATTTCTTCCGTTGGTGCTATCGATCATTGCGCCTTTGGCGGTCGTCGGCGTTCCACTAACGACCTCTGCACGCCGGATCCGATCGTTGTAGTCCAATGGAAACCTTGATAGTCGACTGATGCCTCCGTAGTTGGTAGTCGATCGATATGGCGGTTACGTGCGCTCGCCTTCATCATCGATCGCCACCTTTGGTAGTCGGTGATGGTTGCGATCGATTGCCATTCCATGGCAATTGACTGTTGGGCCAAAAACCCACGAACACGGTCAAACCCGTTCAACTAGAAGATCATTGATCATTTTATGGCGATCGATATCGAGAAATCTCATCCGACACTTAGCCATTCGGCTAAGTTCACCTAATGAGCTACTTACATTTCACTCATTCTCTCATCTCACTTGAAGTCCCTCGCCGAAGCTCTCTTCATTCGTGGCCATGTCCCTCGGCAGCATCAAGTGCACGACTCTACAATGCTCCTTCGCGTCTCTTGCCTTCGAAGTCTGCTTCCTTGGCTTCGCTTCAAGTCATCTCATTCGGCGGCCCCACGACAACATCAAGCGCACGACTCTGCAATGCTCCTTCTCCGACTCAAGCACAAGGTTGTGAGTGGTGAACCCACCAAAGCTTCATGTGTGAATTACTAAGTCATGCAAGACTCCAACGCACACATCAAATCCAATCATCCTAACTTAAACCCTTTGCCACACACATCAAAACCATATCACAGGTCGATTGCACTAACAGACTTGACTTGAACGTAAGCCTCACAACCCCAAATCCTCATGAAAGACATCTTGGGATTTCTCCCTGTCCATATCGTATATGGTGTCTTTATCACAACCTTGGATGGTACATGGTTAAGTATGAAGGCTGCTATGTCTAGAGCATATCCCCAAAAGGATATAGGAAGATTTGTGTGACTCATCATAGATCGTACCATATCTAATAGGGTATGATTCCTCCTTTCAAATACACCATTCTACTGTGGTGTTCTAGGAGGAGTGAGTTGGGATAGAATCCCACACTCAGCAAGATAGTCACGAAACTCATGGCTAAGGTATTCACCACCTCGATCTGATCGAAGTATCTTAATACTCTTGCCAAGCTAGTTTTGTACTTCATTTTTAAATTCTTTGAACTTTTCAAAGGATTCTGACTTATGTGTCATTTGATACACATAACCATATCTATTGAAGTCATCAGTAAATGTAATGAAGTACCTGTAACCACCTTTAGCAGCAACATTGAAAGGGCCACATACATCACTATGTATAAGTCCTAACAAGTCTGTTGCTCTCTCGCTGTGTCCACTAAAGGGAGTCTTGGTCATCTTGCCTAAAAGGTAAGACTCACATGTCTCATATGATTCAAAATCAAATGAGTTCAACAGCCCATCCTTATGAAGCTGGGATAAGCGACTCTCATTTATGTGACCTAAGCGACAATGCCAGAGATAGGTTTGGTTCAACTCATTTGACTTGAACCTTTTGGTACTTATGTTATAGATGGGGCTCTCTAAGTCTAGAATGTAGAGTGCGTTCATTAGAGGTGCACTACAATTGAACATATCATTTACATAAACTGAACAACATTTGTTCTTTATTATAAATGAAAAGCCTTTCTTGTCCAAACAAGAAACTGAAATTATGTTCTTAGTCAAAGTAGGCACATAACAACATTCATCTAGTTCTAGTACAAGCCCAGAGAGCAGAAATAGAAAATAAGTTCCTACAGCAATAACAGCTACCCTTGCTCCATTGCCTACTTGTAGGTCCACCTCGCCCTTCGTCAATGCCCTGCTATTTCTCAGCGCCTGCACATTGGTACAAATGTGAGATGCACATCCGGTATCTAATACCCATAATGAAGAAATAGATAGATTGACTTCTATAACATTTATACCTGAAGTAGAAGTCTCACCTCTCTTCTTCTTAAGATCTTCCAGGTATGCTTTGCAGTTACGCTTCCAGTGTCCAGCTTCCTTACAGTGGAAGCAAGTCCCTTCCTTGGCCACCCCTCCTTTCAGTTTCAGTGCCTTGCCTTTGCCCTTGGATTGGGACTTTCCCTTACCTTTAGGCTTGCCCTTACCTTTCTTCTTTTGCACCATCAAAATGGAGTCAGGTTTTTCCTTCTTAAGGTTGAGCTCAGCAGTTCTCAACATGCTAAGCATCTTAGGTAGTGGCTTATCAATTTCATTCATGTTGTAATTCATGACAAATTGATTGTAGCTTTGTTGCAAAGATTGCAAGATCAAGTCAGTGACTAGCTCTTGGCAAAGTGGGAATCCCAACCTCTGTAGGTTCTCTATGTACCCAATCATCTTGAGTACATATGGACCTACGGGAGTCCCATCTTGCATCTTGGACTAAAACAATGCCTTAGAGATCTCATATCTTTCGTGCCTTGCTTGTCTTTGATACAGTTGATGAAGATGTTCAACCATATCAAAAGTATTCATGAACTCGTGTTGCTTTTGAAGCTCAGAGTTCATGGTCGCGAGCATGAGGCATGACACATCTAATGCATCATATTGATGCTTCTTGTAAGCATCTCGGTCAACTCGTAAGGCAGTGGCAGGAGGTGCCTCTGGAATGGGCTACTCCAGGACGTACAATTTTCTTTCTTGGGTGAGAACGATTCTCAGATTCCTGTACCAGTCTAAGAAATTAGCTCCATTGAGCTTGTCCTTCTCAAGGACAGAACGCAGGGAGAGAGTATTCGTGTTTGTTGATACGGTAATCTACAACATACACAATGTAAAAAATTAATATCATATTCTATTTATCATTTAATTAGGCCTTTAATCAAATGATGCTCCCACTGAATTATAGGACTTTTATAGAATCGAGTCATGGATGTGGTCAAACCACATTACTAGATTCATACAAACTAGCTATAAATCTCGCGGGACAAGATCCACATCATACTACGCCTTGAGTTAGCTTTGGCTAAATCACCCAAGACTTAGTATGATCGGTAGGTAACAAATTACCAATTACATCTCTATGCAACTCTTGTTTATAGGATCAATATCCACATTTTCAAAAGACCTTGAGTTAGCTTTGGCTAAATCGCCCAAGATTTTGTGTAAATGCGATATTATCCTATCTTTCCAACGGTTGGAATATGCCTATAGTTTTACTCGATCCAATTGAGTTAACTAGTTTTACTCAATCTAATTGAGCTTATTCTCACTCAATCCATGATAGACGGGACCAAGATTGTCCCTCCGCACCCTACCAAGATAATATGTGTTGCCCTGCTTTGGCAGATTCAACAACAACAAATGATTGAGGTAGTGATGGGTATCAAAACTTGGTAGACATTTTCGAGTTGATTCGATTAAAATCTAATCTAATCGTAAATGTGTATCATATATGCATTAAGGCCTTTATTACCCTACACTAGCATGCATCACATACATACAAGTAAAATTTACTAGCATGCATCATATACATACAAGAAAAATATCCTAGCATGCATCATATACATACAAGCAAAATTTACTAGCATGCATCACATACATACAAGCAAAAACAAATATATATATATATATCAACATATATACATATATAAATAAATTGTGATGAGGTCATGGCCCTACTATGATCTTCTTAAGCCAATGAGAAGATCGGACAGTCAATCTAGGGTTAGCGGCTTCACCAAGCGCCTCCTTTGCTCGCCATGTGTCGTCGGTACCCTTCTCATAACTCCGTCTACTAGTGGACCTTCCACCGCTCCATTTTTGTACATTACAATAATGAAAATTGAGTTACATTCGAGTCTAAAACTATTTACAACTGGAATATTAAAAGAAGAGGCACGACGCGCAGGTCGCATACCTTATACAACATGCACAATCACAAAAACAGTGCGCAAGTTGTATTATGAATTACAACACATTTATCCAATCACATTGGGGTTCTTAGGCCATGAACATCACAGTATTATACATAATTCTAAATTATGTATTTTACAGAAATTTCTATATTTTTTCCTATTTTTTTCAATTTTATGAGTCACATCTCCGTAACGGTCCCACTAAGTGATTTCCGGGCGCGATCGCGAGACAATACCCCTTTCGGGGTTAGGGACAGCGCCCCTACTCGCAAAAATCAACCTTGAGAGTGTCCCATCTTGATCTTACAGCAACTTAAGTCACTATCCCAAAAACCTAAAGCGAGAATTCACCATTCCGGAGAGTTTTTCTCGGTGGTTGAAGCCTACAAGTGTCCCAACACTTGTTGCTTCGACTCTTCAAGAAAAATACCTAAAAAATCTATAAAAATAGGAAATTTATAGAAACTTATAGATCTATAATTTTTATATCTAATACAAAAACTACAAAATTAAACCACATACATGCTTCGCACGTGGCTCTGATACCACTGTTGGACTATCCGAGCTGCAACAACCGCTTTTTGCGTTGCAGAAACCCCGAAAGTCGGCCACGGATCCGTACGAAGATAAACAAAACTATATGTACATGTTTAAAACCTTAGATCTACTTTAGATCTACATGTTAAGAGTTTTACCCTTGATGTGACACCCTTTGCTTATCTTGCTCGTCCAAATGGCTTGCCAGAACTTGAGAGTGTCAAGTGTACACTCCTCTATATGTATCCACACAAGAAATTGGTAGAGAAAAGCAATTTAGAGTGTACTAGCACCCCTTGGAGGCTCACGGCAAGATGAGGAAGAGAGAGCTTGAGGGAAGAGAGGAGGAAGAAGATGAAGTTACACAACTTAACTTCACACTTTCGTAACCCACTATAAGGGGGTTTCATGCATGCATGTAACTCCAAGAGCCAAGGTCTCCCTCATGAGGTGGCACCCCATGATGTGTCCATGATGATGTGGAGCATCATCATTGGCCGGCCCCATGCCAAGTCACCATGACATGACAATTGGTCAAGTCAAAATTGACCATTCATTTTCCCTCTCAAGTCAAGTCAAACTTGACCTCTTATCTCCCATGGTTGATCAAATCCAACCATTTGATTCAAGTCAATTTGATTTAATGAATCTCAATTCATTAGTTTAAATTGACTCGATGAATCAAATCTAAATTAGACTCATTCAACACTTGAATCAACTTGAGTCCAACTCAATTAGTCTAATTTGGATTACTCTTAATCCAATTTGGTTCATCCCATGAACCTAATCCTCATGGTTCATCATATGAATCTAATCTCCATCTAATTTCCCTTTATGTGTGACCCTATAGGTTCTTGTAACGTTGGCAATGCTCCTAAACTGATTTAGGAACATAAGCAATGAGCAGTATCTAGCAACACATCATTGCTACACAAGTTACAAGAATGTTGAGATCCAACATCACCTTTGTGACTCTCACAATATGTGACAATGTCCCTCTATCCTTGACATTTAGATTGACCAATTGAGGCATAGACCGTGTCATCCTCGGTACAATCTATATCTTGAACTCCAAGTAGACTCACTTTAATCAAATGAGCTCAATATCTTGGCCATGCACTTAGTGATCTCACTCTATCAAGAATAATAATGTCACTCCCGTCATATAAGAGGGATAGATTCCATCTACATCACTCACATCCCTCCACATAATTTGTTACATACCTAGTAATCGCCTTTATAGTCCACCCATTTACGGGTGACATTTGACGAAGCCAAAGTATGCAACTCCTTATGTAGGGATCCATGGTGACTTCAGGTCCAAGGACTAATAGTCATACTAATAGTCACATGAGAAAGTATATGACACTCATATAACGATCTATGAAACTTTCTCATGGCGGGTCATTCAGTATACATTCTCTAATGCATACCCATGTGTCAACTTGATATAACATATCCATGACTTGTGAGATCAAGTCATCGAGTTGACCTACATGCTAGTCTCTTCGCATTAACATTGTCCCTGAATGTTAATACTTGACTAGGAATGATTAAGAGTAGTGTTATCTATATCATCTCAATATCGATTCAACCAATCGATTGATATAGATAAGAACCTTCTACTCAAGGACGTTATTATACTTAGTTATTTGACACCAATACAAGTAAATATAAAAACCATGCCTTTATAAATAGGTATATGATACAACAAAGTTCATACAATAATCATCATATGATTGTCTCTAGGGCTTTCACTAACAGTCGGATGCTCAACCGTGAGGGTTGAGGTTTTACCTCTTCACGGACGCTCAAAACATGTAAAGTCCGAGGTTTACCCATCGACCATCGTGAATGGCGGCAACTACTCTAAGTCGATCAAGTTCGACCGTGGGTTTCGGTCCAGATGACTACCAAGGAATGAACGATCATTGCAAGACCATTAGTCGACTAATGAAGACTGTTGTAGGCACAGAACCTCCCGTAGTCGACTGATCAGTAGGCTATAGAGGCATCAGTCGAATGATGGATACATCAGTCGACTGCCAAGTTTCCAGTTAAACTATAACGGTCAGGATTTGACGTGTTCAGAAGTCGTTGCAATGATGGCAGTCGACTGCCAAAGACAGTAGTCGACTGATTAGCGACCAATGGGAAGAAATCAACCTTCTCTATAAAAATAGAGGGTGTGGGCTTTGGGATGGTTAATGCTTATGCTCCAATTGATCATTCAAGTGCCCCACAAGCTTTAAACTCTTTCTCTTGTTCTTATTTCAAATCCATTGTAAGAAAGAGTGTTTTTGTGTTGTAAGAAGGTTTACCTCCACCTTGCTTTGGCTAAAGGGAGAGACCATATTGGATTGGTTTCGGAGTGATTCACCGGAGACGAATCAGACCGTGGATTAGCGACATAGGGCCATGAACCATGTTATATCTCTTTGTTAGCATTGTTTTTATCTTGTTTATCTTTATTGTTGTTTAGCTTTATTTCCATTGTGCTAACCCTAACGTGTAGACGAACGAACGATCGAATTCCATTCTACGACGACTTAGGGCTATTCACCCCCCTCTAGCCGGCCACCGACGTTCCAACATGAAGGAATATTAAGCTAAGCTGAAGTTCGGCGACACTCGGAGAATATCATGTTAAGAAACCGTGGTGGTCGGGCGACACCGAGAGAACTTCGGAGGGAGCCGAAGAACCCAAGTGGAGACCTGAAGCTAAGCTACAAGTCATAAGGACGTAAGGTAAGCTAGAGGTAAGCTTGTGTGTGTGAGTGAATGCAAGGTTGGGTCCTCCGTACGAGGACATCCTTAGGCGTCGATCTGACTAAGACTTCCCATGGAAGGCCTAGGTCGAGATCAGACGGTAAGTGACCGTCGAATTCACTTATATTGTTGTTATTTCGAGCTAACTCTTTGGTTCAGTCAAAAACCCTAGCCAATAGTCGACTGATACTTCAATCAGTCGACTGATGAAGGGTAAACAGACGACTGCCATTCAAATTTCAGCTTCGAGGAGAGTCAAACTTCATCCCCTTATCTTAGGGTGAGGTGGTCTTTGGTGATAAAACTTGAGCTCAACATTTAGGGTTCTCAAAGGCTATAAAAGAAGAAGTGTTCTTCACCATTTTCATTAATTCTAAGCTCTCCAAAAGCCTCCGCAACGCCGCTACTCTACGACGACTCTAAGACGAAAAAGCACTGTCGAAACACCAATGACACAAGCTCGACCTCCAATCTTCGAGTCGTTGATATCAGATCACCTTAATCTTATTGTCTAAATTATTGTAATTGTCTTCCTTTTTGAGGTTTTTATCGTAACGAAAAGAGAGGGATTGTCTCTCTTCCTCAAGCTTTTCGTATTTTGTACTCGTCATCTCCTACCTCCAACAAGGAGGAGAGTTTTAGTGATTTGCCCTCCATATGTGGTCTAGGATTGTTAGGGCCTTGGATTAGCAGGCGGTAGGCTATGAACCAAGTAAAAAACAATTTGGGTCGATTTACTTTCCGCTGTATTTCTACTCTACGTATTATTTTATATCGAACGAAATGAATGCTTGACGTGCGCTATTCACCCCCCTTTAGCGCTTTCTCCGATCCAACAATTGGTATCAGAGCGGGGGCGCTACGATATGGTGAAACCACTGATCTAGCAATTGGTTTTGATTTTCGTTTTGTATTTTAAATCTTTTTTCACAAAGTGTCTTTCGATTCGTAAATTTTTGGCTCGCTTAATTTCTTTCTCCCGCACTACTAATCCAAGACGAAAGTCTTGGCACTCTTGTGTTGTTTTTGTCATTGTGAGGTTTTCTTTGTTGGAGGAACGGGGGATGAATAGCCTCAATATGCATGTACGGTGAAACTCATTCGTTTGTCGCGTGTCGCTTGTCTACAATTCTCGTTAGCGCAGCGGAAAACAAATGCTAACAAAAGATTAAGCTAAATACAAGAAGTAAAAAGAAGAGCAATCGCTAACACAATTATATAACGTGGTTCCGGCCTTGCCGCTAATCCACCACCAGATTCATATGGCGAATCACTCCCTTCAAATCCACTAGTCTCTCCTTTGCACCAAGCTAGGCGGAGGTAACCTTTCATACAAGAAATCACTCCTCTTACAATATGATTGAAATAAACTCAAGGAAGAGGAGGAAATTTGTGTTGGGCACTTGGGAGATGTTTAGAGTAAAAGCATTAACCCCCCAAGATGACCCAAGGCCCCTTCTTATAGGGAAGAGGCCATTCTTCCCGTTGGGCAGCTAGCAGTCGACTGATCGATCCATCAGTCGACTGCTGCTGTCGCCGTTGCCTCGCAACGACTTCTTCTGTTAGTGATATATGAGAGATGTCCTAAGGCAATCGCCTTATGTCTGAACCATTTATATGATAAATGAAGATTCACTATTTGAGTACACATGTTTTCATGTATTTGATTAGATCTTAAACTCATTTACTGAATGCCCACGATACGATTCACAGAATGAGAGAATTTGTGATTGGATCACAACTGGTGAGTATCTCTACATGTGTAATTGTGATGTATCAGAATTATCCCTAGTCGATGAATTGATGGATTTGGACACCATTGATTCTGTCGAGACTAGCACGAGGTATACTCCTTGGTGTATCCAAGCAGCTGATTCTCACTGGCTGGAGACATTGTGATGTCCGGAGTTAATCGTGGATGCTAGTTATGGTAACTAGTTCATTGGAGTGACCAGCCGTAAGACTTCATATGGTTCTCTGCATATATAGATATGTCAATGAATTTCTTACTGTAGCTTAAGTGCGATGTTCCTTTGACTTGCGGTATTCAAGTTATCTTGATCATAAAGACTTATGCTTTGACATCTTAAGCAAGCATCTCTGAGGAGATGTGGACCCGGGATGATTGGGTATAAGTCGAAGTGATTGAAGGTGTTTGAATAGCCTATAAAGGATTCACCACTCCTTGCGAGGAGATGTATACCCATGGCCTCTCGTCGGATTGTTACTAAAGTCTTTGGCCAAAGCATTACATGTTTAGAGTAAGGTACTCTTCGATACATGTACAGTAACTAGAATCTGTAGGACGAGGAAATTATACTTGGGCTAGGTGTGACGTAGTCAACCTAGTGGGGACTGACACTATAGACCATGTCCTGAACCAAGTGGGTATAAGATGAGTGAAGGGAATGGGGCACGATTCATTTGAGCTGCTGAAGGGTTTCAGAAATAGTTCTGGATCAACCGTTGATCTTTTCGGTTAATTGGGGATCATGATGTGCTACTAGGTGCCACTCATGATCATTCTATAATTAATCGTTAATTATAGACGGCCAACATAAACCGAGAACCTATTTGGTCACACGCACAATGAGCGTAATCCGAAGGATTTAAAATGAGCTTGAGAATGAGATTCTCAGACCGAGTGAAACTAGTTTGGTTCAACCAAACATGGAGCGAGCATGAAATCGTTTCAGTCGCAATGGAAGCATGGATGGGCCGTGTCTTATGAAGATATGATGGATGAACTAAATTGGTTTGGTTCTAATCCAATGGAGGAGAATAAACCAAAGGGTTTGGTTAGTTTTAAACGAATGAACCAAAGTTGGTTCGGTTCGTTTTAACTTAAAATAAACCATCATGGTTTGGTTTATTTTAACTTAAATTAATGGAGCGGGTTAACGGGCCTTTGGTTATGATCCGATAACCATTAAGAGAATTTGTTCTCTATAAAATAGGGCTTAAGGGTTTTGTTAAGCCCTAATCCAAAGCCTTGCAACCCTAATAGTTGCCGCCCCCTCCTCTCCTTGGTGAAGTCGGCGCAAACCCTAGTGCCGCCGCCCACCACCACCTAGCTCCCTTGCCGGCGTCCAGAAGGTGCTGTCCTTCCCTCTTGCCGGCGTCGAGCTGCTGCCGGAGAAGCTCCGGTGATCTCCTTTGGGTTCGGCAATAAGGTGAGCTTCAACCTTCCCTTTTGGCCGGCCCCTATTCCTCCACCAAAGCTGTCTAGTTTTCTGGACAGCTTGTTTCCTTCTCGTCGGAGTGTCATTTGGACGACATTTGGAGCTCCGACAGTAGTAGACTTGCCGGGGATTCGATCTCTGGTAATCCTCAAAGGTGGAGGACGAAGGATTCGTCAAACGGTTGACGAATACCTCTCCGGAGAAGCGAGTTTTTGAGGACTCGTTTTGGATCCGAATTTTGATTCGGATCGTGATCTTCTCTCGATCACATCGTCTTCAACACGAGGCTAGTAACCCGTACGAAGACAAGGCTCGTGACTTTGTGAAGTCATCCCGAAGATACTCAGCGTGGATACGGATAGAGACGATTCTAGCGAGAATCGTTCCGGTTGATGCCTTTCCCGCTACACGTGATACGTCAGGTATACGTAGTTTAAGTTTCCTTTTATTGCAAAATTTGAATTTACGGTTATGTCTACATATGTTGTATTATGCATGCGTGTGATGTGTGTATTATAATAAATTAGATTTATTATTTTATTCCTTCCGCTGTGCATATGTTTATGAAACATGTTCGAACACACACTCGCCGCGGTGCCGGAAACCCAACAGTGGTATCAGAGCCCAAGTTGTGTTTCGACATAATCGTAAAATTGTTTTGCGATAGTCATAATGATATTTCTGGAAATTTTCTACTTTTGGAAAGTTAGAAGTATTTATGGAAATTTTTAATTTTGGAAAGTCTATAAGTATTTATGGAAATCTTCTACTTTTGGAAAGTTGGAAGTATTTATGGAAATTGATATTTTCCATAAATAAAATATTTGATTAGATTTTGGAAATTTGTTTCCTAATTTAATCATGATTTGATTTGGGAAATCAAATCTTTAAATATTTTATTTCCATAAGTAGTTTTGATGATTTAGGAAATTAGTTTCCTAAATTGACTTTCCTTAATCAACTATTTCCACAAATAAAATATGTGATTAGATTTGGAAATTTATTTCCTAATTTAATCATGATTTGATTTGGAGAATCAAATCTTAAACATATTTTATTTCCATAAATAGTTATGATATATAAGGAAATATTGTACATGACATAATTGTATGCCATGTAATTGCATTAGATGCATATCATTATGTCATGCGTGTCGTGACATGTAGATGTATGCCATGTATGTCATGCCATGTAGATAATAGTTATTTGCATGCAAAGAGGATGAGACATAAAAACCCTTACTCAATATTAAAGCCTACACCTTCTATTAATATGGTTAAAACCAGAGTTCCATGTCTTGTTTGGGTTGTTGGACTCTCTCCAAGCCCGGCTCGAACCCGAACATGTTCAAACCATGGAATAGTTTAATACTAATATGGTAAGAGTCAGAGGTCAATCGTTAGCTTTGGTTGTTGGACTCTCTCCAAGCCGGGCTAATTGGTTGAATGCGCTCTAACCATATTAAAACTATTTCTCGATTAATGGGTTGGCTTTAACCTGGAGCATCGGCTTGTTGGACTCTCTCCATGGTCGATGTTAAGGGAGGTGAATTTGGGTGTTATGCATATGATGCATACTTGTTAATGTGTTAACAACCCAATGTATGTGTGAACATTCAATTAGTTGATAGCACATTGTGATAGTTGCATATACGTGATATGCAATCGGTATAGTTACGTTGATACCTACCATCGTAGTTATGAATGACTTGTTGGACTCTCTCCAAGGTTGTTCATATCTATGATGGATATCAGCCTATTCGAAGATGGACCTACGATCTCCCGAAGTGATTTTGGGGTTTTTTGAAATTTAAAAAATGAATGGGTTTTATAAATGTATATTGATGCATTTTAAAATCATTTTCTCATATATGCTCATTTTGTATTTCTAGGATATTCGATTGATCATGACGTCTTTGAATTTGCGCACTATTTTGGATTCAAACAAATTGAATGGGCCTAACTTCCTGGACTGGCTTAGAAACCTGAGAATTGTTCTCAAGGCGGAAAAGCTAGCGTATGTCCTTGAAGAGCCTCTTCCCAACCGTCCTAAGGACAATACAACTCCAGACCAAATGTTGGTCTATCAGAAGCATGTGGCAGATTCTGAGCTGGCGAGTTGCATCATGCTAGCTGCGATGGTACCTGAGCTGCAAAAGCAGCATGAGCATATGGATGCTAATACAATGGCCTTCCATCTTCATGAGTTGTTTGATGAGCAAGCGAGATCCCAAAGGCTCGAAGTCTCCAGGCTCCTCTTCACCACGAAGATGCAAGAAGGTTCGTCTGTAGTGCAGTTTGTGCTAAAGATGAATGGGTACATCGAGCGGCTAGCCACCCTCGGGTTTGTGATGGATCATGAATTAAGTATTGACTTAATTCTGCATTGTTTGCCCAAGAGTTTCTCACAATTTGTGATGAATTATCGGATGAACAAATTAGAATCCACTATTCCTGAGCTCCTCAATATGCTGAAGACCGTGGAGCCTTCTGTGAAGCATGAGGAGAAGGCGGTTCTGTTAGTTGATTCCTCAAAGAAAAGTTCTAAGAGGAAGGCAAAGGAACAGAAGAAGACTCGTCAGAGGGGAGTCAAATTTGTGAGTTGGCAATGGAGCAAAGGTTGCTGCGGTCGCCATCGGAACTTATTTGCTGAAGCTCCCTAGTGGACTAGTCTTGGAACTGGACAATTGCTATTGTGTTCCTTCTCTAATAAAGAACATTGTTTCTATTTCCTGCTTAAATAGAAATGGTTACCATTTTACGTTTAGTAAAAATTGTTGTTATATAACTTTGAATGGCGTACTTTATGGAACTGGAACTTTGAGCAATGACATTTATACGTTGGACGTATCCAGTGACATTTTCAATATCGAAGTGAGCAACAAGCGTGCTCGAAAGGATAATCAATTAGACTCCTACATGTGGCATTGTCGTCTTGGCCATGTAAGCAAGAAACGCATGTCCGAATTACACCAATGTGGAATTCTGGAATCGTTTGAATTGGATTCATACGATACATGCGAATCATGCTTAAAAGGCAAGATGACTAAGTTACCTTTTTTAGGAAAAGGTGAACGAGTGGGAGAGTTACTAGGTCTGATACATACTGATGTATGTGGACCTATGTCAACTCAAGCTTTAGGAGGCTATAGCTACTTCATTACCTTCACCGATGATCACTCACGGTTTGGGTATGTGTTCTTGATGAAACACAAGTCTGAAGCCTTTGAAAGGTTCAAAGAATTCAGAAATGAAGTAGAGAAACAACATGACAAGAGTATTAAAATACTTTGATTGGATCGAGGTGGTGAATACTTAAGTCAAGAGTTTCTTGATTATCTAAGAGACAATGGTATATTGTCTCAATGGACTCCGCCATATACACCACAGCATAATGGTGTATCTGAGAGGCGTAACCGGACCTTGTTGGACATGGTCAGGTCAATGATGAATCATGCGAATCTTCCGAAGTCCTTTTGGGGCTATGCACTTCAGACAGCTGTTTACTTGTTAAACAGAATGCCAACCAAGGTAGTCTCTACTACTCCATATAAGATATGGAATAGTAAGAAACCTCATGTATCTTACTTGAAGATATGGGGTTGCCCTGCTTATGTGAAGCGGACAGTATCAGACAAACTGGATGCTAAGTCTGATAAATGTCTATTTATTGGATACCCTAAGGAAACAAGGGGTTACCAATTCTATCATCCTGTGAAACAAAAGGTGTTTATTTCAAGGCATGCTGTGTTTCTAGAGAAAGAGTTTCTCTTGCAAGAAAATAGTGGGAGTGTCGTCGAGCTTGAGGAGGCTCGAGAGACTCAAATAGACATTGATGAGATACCTGGTGAAGCACAACAGTCGATAACTCATAGTGATGAGAAATCGGTTGGACCTACTGTAACACCACATCTTCGTAGATCTGGTAGAACACGCAACATTCCTGAGAGATATGGATTTCTCATAAATGAATCGAACGACGTGTTACTCATTGATGATGAGGAGCCTACCAGTTATGAAGAAGTGCTGACAAGTTCAGAAAGGGATAAGTGGCTTGAAGCCATGAAGTCGGAAATGGATTCCATGTATGAAAACCAAGTTTAGAACTTGGTTGACCCACCTAAAGGCATCAAGCCTATAGGGTGCAAGTGGGTTTTCAAGAAGAAAACAGACATGGATGGTAATGTGATTACCTATAAGGCTAGATTGGTGGCGAAAGGATATCGTCAAAAGCTAGGTGTTGATTATGACGAAACCTATTCGCCTGTAGCTATGCTTAAATCCATTCGGATGCTCCTGGCCATAGCGGCTCATTATGATTATGAGATATAGCAGATGGATGTGAAAACAACTTTCCTTAACAGAAACCTGCTCGAGGACGTGTATATGATACAGCCTAAGGGTTTCACATCGGTTGATAAAACCAAGGTATGCAAATTGCGATGGTCCATATATGGATTGAAGCAAGCATCCAGGAGCTGGAATATCCATTTTGATGAGATAATCAAAAAGCTTGATTTCTCACAAAATCCAGACAAACCTTGTGTGTGCAAGAAGGTTAGTGGGAGTGCAGTCGTGTTCCTAGTATTGTATGTCGATGACATATTACTTATAGGAGATGATGTTTTAGTCTTACAGTCAGTTAAGATTTGGTTATCCAAGACATTCTCCATGAAAGACCTCGGAGAAGCAACCTACATCCTTGGGATTAAGATCTATAGAGATAGATCGTAACGGTTGCTTGGTCTTTCGCAGTCTACATATATAGACCGAGTGCTAAAGAGGTTTAGCATGTCGGAATCCAAGAAAGGTTTCCTACCCATCAGGCATGGGGTACACCTTTCGAAGTCTATGTATCCGCGCACAGAAGACGAGAGGATTTGCATGAGTAAGATTCCCTATGCATCCGCAATAGGATCTATCATGTATGCTATGTTATGTACGAGGCCCGATATATCGTATGCTCTGAGTGTCACAAGTAGATACCAGTCTGATCCAGGAATGGATCATTGGGTGGCTGTTAAGACAATCCTTAAGTACTTAAGAAGAACTAAGGATGTGTTCCTAATATATGGTGAAGGGGACATGGTGATACGCGGGTATACGGATGCCAGCTTCCAGATAGACAAGGATGATTTTAGGTCTCAGTCTGGATACGTGTTCACCTTGAATGGGGGCGCAGTGAGTTGGAAATGTTCCAAACAAGACACTGTAGCGGATTCTACCACTGAGGCAGAATACATTGCAGCTTCGGAAGCAGCAAAGGAAGCGGTTTGGATCAAGAAGTTCATTTATTAACTTGGTGTGATTCCAGCCATTGTTGAAGCAATACCGGTCTACTGCGACAACAATGGAGCAATTGCACAGGAGAAAGAGCCAAGGTCTCATCAATGATCCAAACATGTGCTTCGCCGCTATCATCTTATCAGAGAGATCATCAATAGGAAGGAAATACAAATCGAGAAAATCCCCACTGAAAGGAACTTAGCGGATCCTTTATCTAAGGCATTACCTCAAAGTAAGTTTGAGGGTCATGTTAGAGCTTATGGTATTGGATACCGTAGCGATTGGCATTAGGCCAAGTGGGAGTTTGTTAGTGATATATGAGAGATGTCCTAAGGCAATCGCCTTATGTCTGAACCATTTATATGATAAATGAAGATTCACTATTTGAGTATACATGTTTTCATGTATTTGATTAGATCTTAAACTCATTTACTGAATGTCCATGATACGATTCACAACATGAGAGAATTTGTGATTGGATCACAACTAGTGAGTTCTCTACATGTGTAATTGTGATGTATCGGAATTATCCCTAGTCGATGAATTGATGGATTTGGACACCATTGATTCTGTCGAGACTAGCACGAGGTATACTCCTTGGTGTATCCAAGCATCTGATTCTCACTGGCTGGAGACATTGTGATGTCCGGAGTCAATCGTGGATGCTAGTTATGGTAACTAGTTTATTGGAGTGACCAGCCGTAAGACTTCATATGGTTCTCTGCATATATAGATATGTCAATGAAGTTCTTATTGTAGCTTAAGTGCGATGTTCCTTTGACTTGCGGTATTCAAGTCATCTTGATCATAAAGAATTATGCTTTGACATCTTAAGCAAGCATCTCTGAGGAGATGTGGATCCAGAATGATTGGGTATAAGTCGAAATAATCGAAGGTGTTTGAATAGCCTATAAAGGATTCACCACTCCTTGCGAGGAGATGTATACCCATGGCCTCTCGTCGGATTGTTACTAAAGTCTTTGGCCAAAGCATTACATGTTTAGAGTAAGGTACTCTTCGATACATGTGCAGTAACTAGAATCCGTAGGACGAGAAAATTATACTTGGGCTAGGTGTGACGTAGTCAACCTAGTGGGGACTGACACTATAGACCATGTCCTGAACCAAGTGGGTATAAGATGAGTGAAGGGAATGGGGCACGATTCATTCGAGCTGCTGAAGGGTTTCAGAAATAGTTCTGGATCAACCGTTGATTTTTTCGGTTAATTGGGGATCATGATGTGCTACTAGGTGCCACTCATGATCGTTCTATAATTAATGGTTAATTATAGACGACCAACATAAACCAAGAACCTATTTGGTCACACGCATAACGAGCGTAATCCGAAGGATTTAAAACGAGCTTGAGAATGAGATTCTCAGACCGAGTGAAACTAGTTTGGTTCAACCAAACATGGAGCGAGCATAAAATCGTTTCAGTCACAATAGAAGCGTGGATGGGCCGTGTCTTATGAAGATATGAGGATGAACCAAATTGGTTTGGTTCTAATTCAATGGAGGAGAATAAACCAAAGGGTTTGGTTTGTTTAAAACGAATGAACCAAAGTTGGTTCGGTTCGTTTTAACTTAAAATAAACCATCATGGTTTGGTTTATTTTAACTTAAATTAATGGAGTGGGTTAACGGGCCTTTGGTTATGATCCGATAACCATTAAGAGAATTTGTTCTCTATAAAATAGGGCTTAAGGGTTTTGTTAAGCCCTAATCCAAAGCCTTGCAACCCTAATAGTTGCCGCCCCCCTCCTCTCCTTGGTGAAGTCGGCGCAAACCCTAGTGCCGCCGCCCACCACCACCTAGCTCCTTTGCCGGCGTCCAGAAGGTGCTGCCCTTCCCTCTTGCCGGTGTCGAGCTGCTGCCGGAGAAGCTCCGGTGATCTCCTTTGGGTTCGACAATAAGGTGAGCTTCAACCTTCCCTTTTGGCCGGCCCCTATTCCTCCACCAAAGCTGTCCAGTTTTCTGGACAGCTTGTTTCCTTCTCGTCGGAGCGTTGTTTGGACGACGTTTGGAGCTCCGACAGTGGTAGACTTGCCGGGGATTCGATCTCCGGTAATCCTCATAGGTGGAGGACGAAGGATTCGTCAAACGGTTGACGAATACCTCTCCGGAGAAGCGAGTTTTTGAGGACTCGTTTTGGATCCGAATTTTGATTCGGATCGTGATCTTCTCTCGATCACATCGTCTTCAACACGAGGCTAGTCACCCGTACGAAGACGAGGCTCGTGACCTTGTGAAGTCATCCCGAAGATACTCAGCGTGGATACGGATAGAGACGATTCTAGCGAGAATCATTCCGATTGATGCCTTTCCCGCTACACATGATATGTCAGGTATACGTAGTTTAAGTTTCCTTTTATTGCAAAATTTTAATTTATGGTTATGTCTACACATGTTGTACTATGCATGCATGTGATATGTGTGTTGTAATAAATTAGATTTATTATTTTATTCCTTCCGCTGTGCACATGTTCGAACACACACTTGCCGCGGTACCGGAAACCCAACATCTTCCACGTTGGATTCTAACCAACGACTCCCACATCAGTCAACTGATCTTCCCATCAGTCGACTGATGGAGCTAACAGTCAAGTGCCTGAATCGAGCAGTCGACTCTCCAACTTTCTGTGCCCGAAACCCTCGTGACTAGTTGACTGATGGTTTTGGCAGTCGACTGCCATCCTTTCGTAGTCGACTGTTCGACCAGAAACCAAAATCGAACACCAATCGAGTCTTTAGTCGATTGATGTCGGGAAACACTCATCTGACACTTAGCCATTTGGACAAGTTCACCTACGAGCTACCCCGTCCCGGGTTACAATCGCTCACTCTCATCTTCCCTTGGAGTCCCTCGCCTTGAAGTTCTCTTCGTCCGGCCACGTCCCTCGGATGCACCAAGCGCACGGCTTTGCAATGTCATCCTTTGCATCTCACCCTAAAGTCTACTTCCTTTGGCTTCACTCCAATGCTCCTCATTCGGCAATCCCTAGGATGCACTAAGCGCACGACTTCCGCAATGCTATCCTTCACCGACTCAAGGACCGAGTCATGAGATGGTGACTTGCTAATGCTTTCACCATGTGTGAATTACTAAGTCCTGCACGACTTCAACACACATATTAAACCCATAATCAACCTAACACAAACCCTTTGCCACACCCATCAAAACACATCATTCATGGGTTGATTTCCCTAACAAACTCTCTCTTTTTATTGTGTGGCAATCCGTTTAAGTTAGGTAAAACATTTAACCAAAATACATAAGGCAAGAAAGCATGTAAAACATGGATATCAAACACTCCCCCTAAATACATGCAACTCCCCCTTAACCCATGCTAATTCTCCCCCTATCATGATTAACTTAAACCTTCATATTTCTCCCCATTTGACACCATCAAAAACATCTACCATATGTTAAATAAACATGGCATCAAGTCTAGGGCAAGAAAAATACCAAAATCCAACTCAAAACCTGATAAAACAGGTTACTGTGCTCGTGCACGGTACATCAGTCGATTGAATCAGAGCATCAGTCGACTGTCACCCAATTTTCAAAAATTCTGATTTCCGAAGTCCAACTTCAGAAGTGCATCAAAAATTACAAAAAAAATCAAAAAATCATGCAATTTGGTAAAAATATTTCGTGTAAGTTCTTTTATTAGTGAAAAATAATTTTTCATGAAAATTCATTCTATTTTCAAAAATTAGGCAAAAACTCAAAAGTTATAAAATGTCTAAAGTTTGTATCAACTTTAAAGCCTAGTTTTGCCTTGAAACTTTTCAAAACATAAACTCACTGTTTATGAAACATGAAATGTTTTTAAATCATTTAAAATATTCAACTATGATCTAAGGACAATATGTCCATTGATTAAATATTTGTTTTCCGCATAGTTGGTCTATGATTAATATGACATGATACATGTAAATGACCATCTAAATGTCATAAGCATTAGTGGACATTTGTATCAACCTAACATCTCACCCATGCTATGTTTTCAATCAAGTTAGCCTATAGTGAGTGTGAGATGTGCCTAAGGTATTTATACTTAACCATCAATTTCATGCAATTTCTACCAAGGTTAAGAATCTATCATCCAAAAACACCCAACATGATCATAAAATCACATATTATCAATCATGATCAAACATTATCAATTATTGCATATCATGATCAAAAATCAAATATTATTATGATTTTATATTATGATCACATTATCATCACCCAACACTTAATTCAAAAATTATCATCCACATCCTTACAAGTCAACCATTTTACATGATATAAAATAAGTCCATTCATGGTTGGCTATCCTAGGGTTTTCCTAATCCTTAAGGATGGACTTTGGAACCCAATATAAGTTCTTTCCTATAGGGTTCACCAAATACTGCTTTGGGATCCATTTCCTAGCTATCATGGTGGTTTTGGCTTGACCCCTAGCAATTAGGCAATGATCACCCTTTTCATTTTTGGTTCCCTTATAACCTAGGCCTTTCTTATTAAAACTTGCCCTTTGGCTCCCAATTATCATGTTTAAAGTGTTGGAGCCTATTGTGAATTTTTCTAAGGCCTTAGTTAGGAAATCTACCTTTTCCCTTAGAGCCTTATTTTCTTCAATACATACATCATTAACATTAAAAGGCATATAATCATCATGTGAGCATGCATTATTAATACTAGAAGAAGCATTATCATTAACATTTAAACATGCTTTTTCTAGCTTTTCTTCTAATTTCCTAATTTCATCAAGCATGCTTTTATTTTTCTTTTTAGCCCTAAATAATTCCTTAGTTAAACTCGAAATCATAGAAATTACTTCATGGGAGGGTAGTTTCGTTACCTTACTTACCCAATCCCCTTTCAATGATGAGGATGAAGATGAGGACGCTCCCCCTTCACTCGAGCTCTCCTCCTCGCTAGTGCTTGCATTTTCTCTTTCGGAGGAGGTGGACTTTACATCATCAATCCCCATTAGTGCAAGGGTTGTGAAAGCTTGTTCTCCCTCCGATGATGATGATGGATCATCCCACGTCACCGCTTTAAGGTTGTGGGATTTTTTCTTCTTTTCTTCTTTCTTCTTCTCTTCTTTCTTCTTGTCATGCTTCTTCCTTTCTTCTTTGCTCTTGTTCAATAAAGGGCACTCATCTCTTATGTGTCCCTCTCCTTGGCAATTATAGCATATAATTTTCCTTCTTGACCTTCTTCCCCTATCATGAGATTTATTAAACTTAAAAAATTTTAATGCACGCCTTACCTTCCTTACGATATATGCTTCCTCATTGCTATCCATTGATGAGGAGGATGAATCTTCATCGGATGAGGAGGGTGAAGGCATCTTCTTCTTTTCTTTATTTGCTATTAGTGCAACTCCTCTTGGTTCCTCTACTATACCTTTAATCCTAGTTTCGTAAAGTTCCATAGTAGAGAAAAATTCATCTAGAGTACTTACCTCTAGATTCTTTGAAATATAGAAGGAGTCCACCATGGAGCTCAATTTGAATGACCAAGGGAAGGCATCTATGACCTTCATGATCATGTCTCTATTGGAGAGCTTCTCCCCTACACTTGTTAGACCATTAATAATCTCTTTAAAGCATGAATGTAAAGATGTTACCTTCTCCCCTTTATCGAGTTTGATATTGTTGAGTTGGGAGAGGAGGACATCTCTTCTTACTAACTTGGCCTCGGATGTGCCTTCATGAAGCTCCACTAGCTTCTCCCACATCTCTTTGGCACTAAAGCATTCTCCTATTCGATTTACTTCTTATTGAGGGAGCACATTGTATAAATGGTGCTTGGCCTTTGAATTCGCCAAGTACTCCTCTCTTTGCTTCTTGGTCCATCTCGATTTCTCTAGTGGCTCCCCTTTCTCATCCCTAGTGAACTCGAAACCGTTTTCCATAATCAATATAATTTCAAAATCGGTTTCAAAGAATACCTCCATTCTCTTCTTCCACCAAGAGAATTCAGCTTCAAATTTGGGTGGATGAATGTTGGAGATGACCATTGTAGTTGATTGTAGTGGCGGTGAGTCTGGTGACAATCTTCTTGGCTCTGATACCACATGTTGGAGAATCGGTGGCCGGCTAGAGGGGGGTGAATAGCCTCAATACACATGTACGGTGAAACTCATTCATTCGTCGCGTGTCGCTTGTCTACAATTCTCGTTAGCGCAGCGAAAAACAAATGCTAACAAAAGATTAAGCTAAATACAAGAAGTAAAAAAGAAGAGAAATCGCTAACACAATTATATAACGTGGTTCACGACCTTGCCGCTAATCCATGACCCGATTTGTATGGCTAATCACTCCCTTCAAATCCACTAGTCTCTCCTTTGCACCAAACTAGGTGGAGGTAACTTTTCTTACAAGAAATCACTCCTCTTACAATATGATTGAAATAAACTCAAGGAAGAGGAGGAAATTCGTGTTGGGCACTTGGGAGATGTTTAGAGTAGAAGAATTAACCCCCCAAGATAACCCAAGGCCCCTTCTTATAGGGAAGAGGCTATTCTTCCCGTTGGAAAGCTAGCAGTCGACTGATCCAGCCATCAGTCGAATGTTGCTATAGTCGTTGCCTCGAAATGACTTCTTCCACGTTGGATTCTAACCAACGACTCCCATATTAGTCGACTGATCTTCCCATCAGTTGACTGATTGAGCTAACAGTCAAGTGTTTGAAGCGAGCAGTCGACTCTCAAACGTTCTGTGCCCAAAACTCTCACGACCAATCGATCAGCCATCGCCAGTTAGCGATGATTTCGATCGCCATCCTTAGCGATTGATTGTTCGCCGGTTATACTCAAACACCAGTCGAGTCTTCAGTCGACTTGGAGTAGTTGACTGCCACTTCATGGCAGTCGACTGATGTCGGGAAACACCCATCCAACACTTAGCCATTTAGCCAAGTTCCCCTATGAGCTACCCCATCTTGGGTTACAATCATTCACTCTCATCTTCCCTTGGAGTCCCTTGCCTCAAAGTTATCTTCGTCCGATCATGTCCCTCGGATGCACCAAGCACACGGCTTCGCAATGCCATCCTTTGCATCTCGCCCTGAAGTCTACTTCCTTTGGCTTCACTCCAATGCTCCTTGTCCGATGGTCCCTCGGATGCACCAAGCGCACGACTTCCGCAATGCATCCTTCACCGACTCAAGGACCGAGTCATGAGACGGTGACTTGCCAATGCTTTCGCCATGTATGAATTACTAAGTCCTGCACGAATTCAACACACATATTAAACCCATAATCAACCTAACTTAAACCCTTTGCCACACCCATCAAAACACATCATTCATGGGTTGATTGCCCTAACATTCTTTTCTCTCTAAATGGCCCATCTCGAAGGGTTCAACATCATCCGACCTTCGTTTTACAACGGAGAGGACTTCCATTACTGAAAGGGTCGGATGGAGTGCTTTTTAAAAATCCAAATAGAGATGTGGATCGTAATCCAAACTGAGTTCACACTTCCTACTAATGAAGATGGTGAATCGTTGGATTACGATCAATGGACAAATTGTAAGGGATCGATATGGCCGGCTAGAGGGGGGTGAATAGCCCTAGTACGTTGGATGTCGTAAATTGCTCGTCTACAAAAACGTTAGCGCAAGCGGAATATACAAATACAAAGCAAAAGACAAGCAAGATATAAGCAAGCAATACAAACACCGAGATATAACGTGGTTCACGGCTACGCCGCTAATCCATGGTCCGATTCGTCCACGGTGAATCACTCCGCCAAAAACCAATCACTATCGGTCTCTCCTTTGCACAAAGCTAGGTGGAGGTAACCTTTACAACCAAGATCACTCTTCTTACAATAGGATTGAAATAAAGACAAGTAAGAAGAGTTTAGAGCTTGTGGGGCACTAGGAAGATCGTTTGGAGTATGAGCATTAGCCTCTCAAAGGCTTACACCCTCTCTTTTTATAGAGAGGGCTAACTTCTTCCGTTTCGCCATCACGATCGCCGCCTTGGCGATCGGCACTACAACGGCCTCGAACACGTCGGATCCCGTTGTAGTCCAACGGAACTCTTGGCGATCGGCCGATGGACCTCATCGATCATCGCCTCCGTAGTCGACGCTCCCGATCGGCTACGAGCGGTCGGTGGCCAACCCTTATCTACGGTCGCCTGCGCTCGATGATCGGTGGCCTTGCGTATCGATCGCCCGATCATGGCGCGATCACGCCACAATCCGATCGTATACCGATACCGAACTCACTGACTCGAGCGATCATTTGCCATGACATGGCGCGATCGGTGGTGTCGAAAAACCATCAGACACTTGGCCAAATGGCCAAGTTTCACCTAAAACTACCCTTCCTGGGTTACAATCGCTCACTCTCATTTCTCGAGTCCCTACGCCGAAGTTCTCTTCGTTCTCGACCCGTCCCTCGGCATCAGCGCACGGCTCTGCGCAATGCTCGCTTCGCGTCTCTTGCCTCGAAGTCTACTTCCTCCGGCTTCACTCCAAGCTTCTCGTCCGGCGGTCCCTCGGATGCTCCAAGCGCCACGGCTTAAAGCTATCCTTCACCGACTCAAGGCACGAGTCATGAGATGTGAAACTCGCCACGGCTCCATGTGCGAATTACTAAGTCCTGCACGACTTCAACGCACATATCACATCAACATATCAAACTAACTTAAACCCTTTGCCACACCATCAAAACCATATCACGGCAAGAGATTGCCCTAACAATCTCCCCCTTTTTGATGTGTGGCAATCCGTTTAAGTTAGGTAAAAACATTTGATATAAATTCTAAGGTAAGAAAGCATGTAAAGATAAACATGATATAACAACATGCAATTCCCCCTTAATCCATGAAATTCTCTATGCGAATTTTCTCCCCCTATCATATATTTCTCCCCCTACAATATATTTCTCCCCCTAATGTGATTAACTTAAACATACTTATTTCTCCCCCTTTGCCACCATCAAAAAGATTAACACTAAGTTATAAGCTCATGGCATCAAGTATAATGGAGGGAAAAATATGTCAAGTTGATTTAAAAATTGGGTACTATTTGTTGATGGCATCAAGTATATTTCTACCACTTGTTGGTGGCATCAAGTATATTTCTACCACTTGTAGGAGGTTTATAAACTGAATTTGGCCTTCAATATTCTGATTTACAGGCCACGATCATTGCTATCAAGTATGGCAATGAATCCATATTTCTGATTTTCTGGATGAATTTCAGAAATGCATTTTAAATTCCAGAAATTTTGAAAAATCACAAAATTTGGGGAACATATTTCTTTTAAGTATATCTACCAAGGAAAAATAGTTTTTCATGAAAACTCATTATATTTTCTTGTTTTTGCCAAAAATCCAAAAGTTCTAAAAACCACTAGGTTTTTGATCATTCTAGTATCAAGTTAGCTACCTAGTTTTGCATCCAATTGTTTCAAAACATGAATACATGTATTTTAGGGTAAGAAATTGTTTTGAAAACATATGGAATATCCAACCATGATCTTTGGGCAATATGTCTATGAATTAAACATAAGCCTTCCCCATGATTGGTCTATTATTGCTATGTTGATACTTTAAATGACCATCTAAATGCCATAGGCATTAGTGGACATTTGTATCATCCTAACATCTCACCCATGCTAAGTTTGCAATCAAGTTAGCCTATAGTGAGTGTGAGATGCATCCTTGGGGGTATTTGTATATACTTAACCCATATATTCATGCAATTCTATCATGGTTAAGTATCAACCTAACATACTACATGATCATAATGACATATATGAATGAATTCTACATTATGATCATGAAATACATGTTTTCATCAATTTATAGTCATGCATTAGGTATTATATGATGATAATAAGCAAATTATCACCTAAAGCATGATTTAAAACCTATTTCTCATGATAACGTGCCAAATATCAAAAACATAAATCATGATTTAAAACATACATAGGAGTTACATCAATCATCATGATTTAAGCATTATTACCTATTTATGGGCACGTTATCATCACCCAACACTATCTAAAAAATGTTGTCCCGTCATCCTAAGTCAACCAAAATATGATATAGGTCAAGTTCATATGGTTGACTACCCTAGGGTTGTTTTAACCCTTAAGGATGGATTTGGGAACCCAAAATAAGTTCTTTCCTATTGGGTTCACTAAATATTCCTTGGGGATCCATTTCCTAGCAATTACTTTCTTTTTATCTTGTCCCCTAGCTATTAGGCATTTATAGGCCTTTTCATTTTTCTTTTCCTTGTAGCCTAGGCCTTTCTTGTTGAAACTAGCTCTTTGGCTCCCTAAGATCATGTTCAATGTGTTGGAGCCTATAGTGAATTTCTCTAGGGCTTTTGTTAAATAATCTACCTTTTCCCTTAAAGCCCTATTTTCATTTATACATGCATCACTAACATCCAAAGGCATATAAAGGTCATGTGAGCATGCATCATCTAAGCTAGAAGAAATATTATCATTTAAGCATGCTTTTTCTAATTTTTGTTCTAGGTCCTTAATTTGATCTAGCATGCTTTTGTTCTTCTTCTTAGCTCTAAATAAATCCTTAGTTAAACTAGAAACCATGGAAACTATTTTCTTAGGGGTTAGATTTGTTACCATAGTTTCCATGTCCTCTTCTTCTTCGGATGAGGAGGATGTGGAAGCTCCCCCTTCATTTGAGCTCTCCCCATTTGAGCTTGATTCTTCATTTTCGGATGAAGAGCAATCCAAGTCATCAAAGGCCATCAAGGCCAAATTGGTGACAAAGGCATTCTCCTCATCCGATGATGATGAGGAGGATGAGGATGGATCATCCCAAGTCCTTGCCTTGAGAGCCTTAGCCTTTCCCTTCTCCTTTGTCTTCTTCTCCTCTTCCTTCTTTTTCTTGCTTCCCTTTTTCTTCTTCTTTTCTTCTTTCTTTTTCCTCTCTTCCTTGCTCTTGTTTAGGAGAGGACAATTGTCCCTTATGTGCCCTTCTCCTTGGCAATTGTAGCATATAACCTTCCCCCTTGGTCTTCTCATCCTATCATTAGATTTATCAAATCTAAAATTCTTAAATGCACGTCTTACCCTCCTTACCATATAGGCTTCTTCGGTGCTATCCATGGAGGAGGAGGAAGACGCTTCATCATCGGAGGAGGAGGGGATTTCCATCTTCTTCTTCCCCTTACTTGCCAATAATGCTACTCCTCTTGAGGGTTGAATTCTAGGCTCCTCTTGTATTCCCTCAAGCCTAGTTTCGTGAAGCTCCATGGTTGAAAAGAATTCCTCCAAGGTGCTCACTTCTAGGTTCTTGGAGATATAAAATGAGTCCACCATGGAGCTCCATTTTGAGGACCGGGGAAAGGCATCTATGGCCTTCATTACCATATCCCGGTTTGATAGCTTCTCACCTACACTTGTTAGCCCAATTAAAATTTCTTTAAACCTAGAGTGTAGTGAGGTTACCTTTTCTCCCTTTTCTAGTTTTATATTGGATAATTGGGAGCGGAGGAGGTCTCTCCTTGCTAGCTTGGCCTCGGATGTGCCTTCATGGAGTTCTATAAGCTTCTCCCACATCTCTTTGGCGCTAGCACATTCTCCGATCCGGTTGATCTCTTGTTGGGGGAGCACATTGAAGAGATGATGTTTGGCTTTTGAATTTGCAAGGTGCTCTTCCCTTTGCCTTTTGGTCCACCTTGATTTTTCGATTGGTTTCCCCTCTTCATCCCTAGGCAAAACGAAGCCGGATTCCATTGTAATCATTATATCAAAATCCGTTTCGAAAAATACCTCCATTCGCTTCTTCCACAGCGAATTCTCCTTCAAACCGGAGGATGGATGTTGGAGCCGACCATTTTGATGTAGGGCTTGTTGCGGCGGTTAGTCCGGTGACAAGCAACCTCGCTCGATACCACTTGTAAGGATCGATATGGCGGCTAGAGGGGTGAATAGCCCTAGTACGTTGGGCGTCGTAAATTGCTCGCCTACAAAAAACGAATACAAAGAAAAATACAATCAAGATATAAGCAAGCAATAAAAACACCGAGATATAACGTGGTTCACTGATACGCCGCTAATACACATTCCGATTCGTCCTCGGTGAATCACTCCGCCAAAAACCAATCACTATCGGTCTCCTGCACAAAGCTAGGTGGAGGTAACCTTTACAACCAAGATCACTCTTCTTACAATAGGATTGAAATAAAGACAAGTAAGAAGAGTTAAGAGCTTGTGGGGCACTAGGAAGATCGTTTGGAGTATGAGCATTTGCCTCTCCAAGGCTTACACCCTCTCTTTTTATAGAGAGGGCTAACTTATTCCCGTTTGCGCCATCACATTGCCGCCCTTGGCATCGTATCCTACGGCCTCCGAACACGTCGGATCCCGAGCCGCTGTAGTCCAACGGAACTCTTGGCGATCGTGATGGACCTCATCGATCATCACCTCCGTATCGGCGCCCGATCGGCTCGAGCGATTACGTGAACCCTTACCGGTCGATCTTGCCTTGGCGATCGTATCTTCGATCGGGCCGACGTATGCGATCGGCATGATCGCTGGCCACAATCCGATCGATCGTATACGGTCGAACTCACTCGACTCGGAAGCGATCAGCCATGCCATGGCGATGGCGGTCTGTCGAAACCCATCCGACACTTGGCCAAATGGCCAAGTTTCACCTAAGAGCTACCCTTCCACAGGTTACAATCGCTCCTCTCATTTCGGAGTCCCTCGCCTTCGAAGTTCTCTTCGTTCTCGGCCACGTCCCTCGGCAGCATCAGGCGCACGACTCTGCAATGCTCCTTCGCGTCTCTTGCCTCGAAGTCTACTTCCTCCGGCTTCACTCCAAGCTTCTCGTCCGGCGGTCCCTCGGATGCTCCAAGCGCACGGCTTCCGCAAAGCTATCCTTCACCGACTCAAGGCACGAGTCATGAGATGTGAAACTCGCCACGGCTCCATGTGCGAATTACTAAGTCCTGCACGACTTCAACGCACATATCACATCAACATATCAAACTAACTTAAACCCTTTGCCACACCATCAAAACCATATCACGGCAAGAGATTGCCCTAACACAAATGCCATAAAGCACCAAGTCGAAGCCGACGCAAAGGCTACACAAATTCTACAGTGTGGGTTGTCCAAAGAGGAGCTTAACCATGTCGGCCCCTTTATCAGTGTGAAGGACCTATGGAATAAGCTTGTAGAGCTACACGAAGGAACCGACGATGCAAAGGTATGTAAAAGAGGCCTCTTGTTTAATAAATTATATAACCTTAAGATGTAGGAATACGAGATGGCAACCAACTACACCCCACATACAAGACATCATCAATAGCCTGCACTCCATCGGATAGAAGGTCAAAAATCAGGACCTTATAAGGTATGCTCTCAACGCTTTTCCTAGGACTACCTTGTGGGCATCCATGGTCGATGTCTACAAAGTTTCTAAGGACCTTTCCAAGATTAGATTACACGAGTTATTTTTTGAATTCGAGTTACATGAACAGTCTAATTCGGCTCCCGAGAAAGGTATTGCCTTATTTGCATGACCAAAGAAGAAGCCCACAAGTAAACCACCCCCGAAGGAAGAAGACGAGTACAAGTCGGAGGTAGATGCCGAGATGGAAACTGAACTAGTAAATCTAGTTCGCAAGATGATCAAAAGCCGAAGATGACCCATCAACCAATCCAAAGAAGGTAAGGCTAAAGTGAATTCTAATTTTAGATGCTATGAATGTAACAGGTTTGGAATGTCCGAAACTCAAGAACAAAGCACCTAAGTTCAAGAAAGCACTCAACGCCACATGGGAAGAATCATCGGAGAAGGAAGACGACAACCTCGTCTTCATGGCCAAACCGATTGAACCCGAGCAAGAGTTCGAACCTGAGGAAGAGTTTGATTCCAGATCCGATGACGAATCACTATTCAAGACAAGCCACAGATCCGCATTCGGTTCAAAAGGTTCACTTAAGGTAAGTCAATCCTTAATTAGTACGTTGTATAATGCAATCAAATTCATAACTAGAAAATTAGCTAAGTCCGAGTCCAAGGTTGAGACTTTATTTGAGGAAGTCAAACTCCTTAAACACGAAGTCTCTCTAACCTCTTCGACTAATCAAGTTCAAGAGGAGGACTCAACTCAAGTTGAAAAGCTCAAAATTGAGAACTCACTTTTGAAAGGACAAGTCGAAGATCTTAGGCATACATTGGAAAGGTTTACTTTGGGATCCAAGGGACTTGACCTTTTACTTGAATCGCAAAGGGCCATGTACAACAAGGTTGGACTTGGATTTAGACCAAATACGACTAACAAGTCGTATATGTCGATTGTAAATCATAATAAAAAACAAATCCAAGCATGGGTCCCTAAGACCACTTTGATTTCTCAACTAGGATCTAATAAATACTGGGTCCCCAAGGACCAAATCCACTATGTGGAATGGCCAAATCGATTTAATGGTTCAGGGGGAGCCAGTACAAAATTTGTTTGTGTTATTTCTTGAAATTAGACTTTGCATGCTTAGGTATTTTGTTTTAATTTTTAGAATGGTTAGATAGGATCTTTAACCAGTCAATTCTTGACAACATAGTACTAGGACATGGCGAGATGATAGTACATTAGGGAAATGAAGTCCTGTGTGTCCAAGTTAGATAAGGCGTATCTAGCTCGGTGCACTCGACTGAGTTGAACTAGCTGAAGCTACCTCGTCGTATCCTTAACTAGTTAGACCAGGAGTAATCTTAAGTGACTCAAGTAATCTATTTCTTGAATTTGGCTTTATCTAAGGAAGTGATCATTGTTCCGATCAAAGAAAGCCTCTGTGCCTCGCCACGACCTGGAAGCCAACTTCTCGAAAAGGTTACTTGACGAGGGAAGGGTTAAATCCGAATCTAACCCAAGGTTGATTAGTTTCAATTCACTAAATCTAAACAAGTAAAATTGAAGTCATCTCACAAAAACATATAAGGTTAACATGTTTGATCATATAGAAAGGGTGAGATGACTATTAGGCTAAAATAATCAATCGACTTTAAAATTCCAATGTCCGATCCAACTACTATATATGTAAGATCAATGGATGTTGGATAGTGGTTGCTCCCGACATATGACCGAGGAACAACTGAAATTTTCGAAGCTCAGATTCAAAAGTCAAGGATCGGTAGCTTTCGGAAACAATGACAAGCTCTAAATCATCAGATCAGGTGATATCGAGCTAAACTCCAACTTTACAATTCAAAATATTTTATTAGTTGAAAATTTTGAGTATAATTTACTTAGTGTAAGTCAATTGTGTGACAACAACTATAAGGTTATATTCTTAGAAAATGAATGCTTAATTAAAACTAATGAAACCTCTAAAACAATACTTAAAGGAACTAGGAATAGCAACATCTACACATTTAACTTACCCAATTTCTCAACCAAGTGTCTTATGACACAGCAAGAGGAATCTTGGTTGTGGCATCGACGACTCGGTCACTCGCACCCAAGATTCATTCACAAGATGAGTCAGGGTGGCTTAGTCAGAGGACTGCCTAACCTTAATAACTTAGACAATAAAATCTGTAATGTTTGTCAACAAGGTAAACAACTTAGGACACAACATCAACTAACTAACCAAGAACGAACCAAAAGTGTGCTTGAGCTCCTACATTTGGATCTATTCGATTCTCATGCAGCCAAGTCACTAAATGGTAGTTAATTTTGCTTAGTCATAATTGACGACTATTCTAGGTTTATCTGGGTTAGGTTCCTTAAACACAAAAGTGATACCGTAGACCAACTCACCAACTTGTGTAAGCTAATTGAAAACCCAAAGAACCTTAAGATTAAAAGACTTAGAAGCGATCATGGTGGTGAATTCGAAAAGTATAGGTTCACCGACTTCTGTAACCTAAACGGATATCACCATGAATTCTGGTGTCTTAGAACCCCACAACAAAATGGTCTAATCGAGCGGAAAAATAGAACCTGATGCATGCGAATGCGACCTCAAATCTCATGACGGAGGTCGTCGAGGACTCGAAGCACACGCTCGCACTCAACGCCCACAAGTGCACAGATGTCGTCAAGTAATAAAAGATTATCGATCCCACATGGACTGGGATTCGAATAGCGATATGTTCAGTGGTTGAAATTGTTTAGAAGTAAAATCTAAAAGGTTTTGATTGCAAGGGTTGTCGGTGGACTAAAATCTAATACGGTGTCACACGGAGGAAGAAAGGAGCGTGTCGAGATCTTTAAAAAGGGATTCTAGGACTTTGGTTTCGCTTGTGTGTCGCAAAATATGCTGTCAACTGGGCATTGTCTAAACGTCTAGCTATGGTTTTGTGGAAGGGACATCATACACTCTCACGATGAGCCACCGCATCTACCGGGAGCTATCTCTGCCTTACAAGGACGGGATAGACGGTATGAGGATGCCAAATCAATCCCTGCAATGAACCGTTTCTGGTTCCATCGCATCCTTCTACCCACGGTTACAGGGGATTAGGTTTACCCCTAGGTTCCTTGTATAAAATCCCCTAAATCTTAGATACGAGGGCTGTCACCCCTCGTATCGCCTAAGACAGCAGGTAGAAAACCAAATACACATAGATATGGGTATAAAAAATTTCCAATTGTAAATTCAAACTCAAAAACAGAATTTAATTTGAACCAACATGTCATGCGCACACAAGCTACTCCCTAATCCTAGAATCAAAGGAACTACTCCATATATAAAAGAGGAGAATCACAAGGCATGTACATGTTCGAATATATCAGAAATAAAATGCAACAACAAGAAATTACAATGCCTATGTGTCCTCTCTGGCGTTGAAGTGCAGAACGTGGACCTCCAGCGGTGTTCTTCCTCCCCGTTGCGAGTTACCGAAGCTTTTTAGGGCTTCAGTGTGCCATCCCAGCCGTTGTGCCTTCCCCCTAGGGTTTGGATGGATCCGTCCTTATATAGACATCACCTCGGACCACTGCAAAATCTGGAAAAAGCCCTAGTCACGTCAATCTGTGGGGCCACCACACGGCCGTGTGTTTCCACATGGCCAGGCTATGTGCGGCCCTAGGGCGGTTGATCTCGTCCATTGGACACGGTCGTGTGTAGCCACACGCCCTGGCCGTGTCACATTCTTCGTCTAACTGCAAAATGTCATTCTTTTGCTCCGAAAGTGTGCCTTTTTCCCCAAAATGCTATCCTGCATGCAAAAGTACAAAGATCAAACCTTCGAACCAGAAAATAGGAAATGTGTGCAAAATAGAGTGACATATGCATGAAACTAACATAAAACGTAATGAGATGTGAGCGAAAACTACTCCTAAAACCCTATATGTTTCGCTCACATTAGAACCCTACAAGAAGCCGCTAGAACCATGTTGAACGAGTACAAACTACCCGATAGGTTTTGGGCAGAAGCCGTTAGTACGATGTGTTATGTCCAAAATAGAATCCTATTGGTCAAGAGGCACCTTAAGACCTCATACGAAACCTACCATGGCAAAGTGCCTAACATTAAATACTTTAGAGTATTTGGATGTAAGGTACATATCCTAAACACTAAGGATTACCTAGGAAAGTTCACCTCCGAAACAACCACTGGAATCTTCCTAGGATACTCAACCATAAGTAGAGCCTATAGGGTCTACAACAATGAAATCCTTAAAATCGAGGAAACCATTAATGTAGTATTCGATGAAGGACATGAACCCACAAAACCCGTAGCAAAACCAACTGATGAACCAATTCATACTAGACTCGACTCTGACCATGAAATCGAGTCTAGTATTAATCTTAACCCGAGTCAATCTAGGAGTCAATCAAATAATCCTATCGACTAAGTGATAGGTGATCCTAACCTAGGGGTTCGAACTAGAGCGTCATATCGAAACTGTTGGGAAAATTCCAGATCTGATGTTCACAACATCGCAGGCGAATACTTCGCACAACCGTAGCGAAAATAATAATTATAAACCGAATCCCACCAAAGATCCATGCAAAACTATATACGTCATTTTGTACCCTACTTTTCTAGATCTTATCTAGAAGGAGAAGTATACCTTTGGTGTGTGCCATTCGCAATCCCGCTTTTCCAAACGCTGTCGGATCTCAATACGGTAAGGATAGCCGTATCTCTAAGGTATCCACACTGACACCCAACCGTTTTGGAGTCACATTGTGCTAGCAACCCCTAGCAAAATGCCAAGAACCCTTTGGAAGAAGAAGGAGAGGAAGGAGAGGGATGAGAGACCACTTCTCTTGGCTTTCCTTGGCTTACACGCCCAAAATGATCTAGCCTCTCATTGCTTTTCACGTTCAAAACCTATTTAATCCATTACAACCCTTGTCATTAATTTCCATTATCTCCTCATTAAGAAAACTCTTAATACCAAGACCCTTGGTATTCTCCTTCATGAATTCTCATCATGAATACCAAGTGCATGATTAATCAAATTAATCATGCATGATGATGAATCATCTTCCATGGTTCAACTTGAGTCTAACTCAAGTTTAACCAGTTTGAGTCTAACTCAAGTCTTGGCCATATGCTCAATTGTCCTTTTAGTCCAACTAAAAAGAAACCATCTCCAAAACAGAATGCCATTTGTGTGTGACCCTATAGGCTCTTATAACATTGGCAATGTATCTAAAACCATTTTAGATACATAAGCAATAAGCGGCATCTAGCAATACATCATTGCTACCCAAGTTACAAGATCGTCGAGATCCGACAACCTTTCCGTGACTATTATCATGTATGACGGTGTCCTTCTATCTCTGATATCTTAGATCGATCAATGAGGCATAGACCATGTCATCCCCTTATCGATCTTTATGTTTCTTGATCCCCAAGTAGACTCACTCAAACAAATGAGCTTAATATCTCATATTGACTCATTTGAGCATGACCATGCATTTCGTGGTCCTACTCTATCAAGAGGCCAAAGATATCACTCCCGTCAAATGGGAGGGATAGATCGCATCTACATCACTCACATCCCTCCTCATAATTCGTTACATACCCAGTGATCGCTATTATAGTGCACCCTGTTATGGTGTGACGTTAGACGATACCAAAGTACATAACTCCTTATGTAGGGAACCGTAGTGACTTTAGGTCTAAGGACTATTCATACCAATAGTCACATGAGAAAATATATGACACTCATATAACGATCCATGATACTTTCTCATGGCAGGTCAATTCAGTATATATATTCTCCAATATATATACCCATGTGTCAATGTGATATCACATATCCATGACTTGTGAGATCAAGTCATCCATTGACCTACATGCTAGTCTCAATGTATTAATATTGTCCTTGTCTATTAATACTTGACTAGGAATATTAAGAATAGTGTTCTCTACAGCTTCTCATAATCAATTCTACCAATTGATATACTGTAGATTAGAACCTACTATTCAAGGGCATTATTATATTTATTTTAGCTGGCACATGTATAAAGTAAATATAATAAACAATGTTTGCCTTTTATTAATGAAATATGATACTTATGATTCCTAATCAATCATCTCATGATTGACACTAAGGGCTGACACTAACAGAAACCTTAGTCAAATCTCATTGATTTCGAAAATCGAACCCAAGGCAATTGAACAAGCACTTCTTGATCCCGATTAGATTATTGCAATGCAAGAAGAGCTAGCTCAATTTACTAGGAATGAAGTTTGGGAATTAGTACCACCACCTAAAGATAAATCAATTATTGGAACAAGGTGAGTATTCAGAAATAAACTTGATGACAAAGGTGAAGTAGTTAGAAATAAAGCAAGATTGGTCATGAAAGGTTTTAGTCAAGTAGAAGGGTTAGATTATGATGAGACCTATGCTCCTGTAGCTAGATTAGAATCCATCCGAATGTTGTTGGAATACGCTGCACATCGAGGATTTAAACTATTTCAAATGGATATCAAGTCAACATTCTTGAATGGACTTATTAAGGAAGAAGTGTACGTTAGTCAACCCCCAGGATTCGAAAGCTTAAATAAACCCGACCATGTGTTTAAACTCAAGAAAGCCTTATATGGACTAAAACAAGTTCCTAGAGCTTAGTATGAGAGGCTTTCAGTATACCTTAAGTCTAAAGGGTTTAGCCAAGGCTTAGTCGACCCAACCTTTTTCGTAAAATCTATAGGCAAAGAAATTTTTATAGCCCAAATTTACGTAGATGACATAATATTTGGAACAACTAACTCAATCCTACTAAACGAGTTCATTTTACTAATGGAAAGTGCATTTGAAATAAACTTAGTAGGAGAATTAGATTTCTTCCTAGGATTACAAATTAAACAAACTAAAGAAGGAATTTATCTACATCAACAAAAATATGCTAAGGAATTAATTAACCGATTCAGGATGCAAAATGCTAAAACAATTAATACACTTATGGAAACAAACGTTAATATAGGAGAAGATGTAGAAGGAAAACCTATTGACCTAAAATACTATAGGAGTGTGATAGGGAGTCTCCTTTACTTAACTGCTTGTCAACCCGATATATTATTCGCAGTAAGTATGTGTGCAAGGTTTCAAACTTGTGCCAAGGAGTCGCACCTAACATTGGTTAAGCGTATCCTTAGATATCTAAAGGATACACTAAGTGTAGGTATTTAGTACCCTAGATCTACTGAGTTCAAACTAATCGGCTACTCCAACTCAGATTATGTCAGTAGTAAACTCGATAGAAAGATCACGAGTGGTTGTTGTCAACTTCTCGACTCGAGTCTAGTGAGTTGGTGCAGTAGAAAGCAACACTATGTTGCCTTATCTACCATCGAAGCCGAATACATCACAATGGGTGAGTGTGTGGCTCAGCTTCTTTGGATGAAGCAAACTCTTCAAAACTTCAAGTTAAACTTCAACAATACTAAAATTCACATAGACAACATTAGTTCAATCAACTTGACCAAGAATCCTATATGCCACTCTAGGACAAAACATATAGAAGTCAAACACCACTTTATTCGTGAACATGTAGCTAACGGGACCATACAATGTTAGGGCAATCTCTTGCCATGATTAGGTTTTGATGTGTGTGGCAAAGGGTTTAATTTAGTTTGTTATGTTGATTTGATATGTGCATTGAAGTCGTGCAGGACTTAGTAATTCACACATGGAGCCGTGGCGAGTTTCACATCTCATGACTCGGTCCTTGAGTCGGTGAAGGATAGCTTTGCGGAAGCTGTGCACTTGGAGCATCCGAGGGACCGCCGGACGAGGAGCTTGGAGTGAAGCCGGAGGAAGTAGACTTCGAGGCAAGAGACGCGAAGGAGCATTGCAGAGCCGTACGCCTGATGCTGCCGAGGGACGTGGTCGCGAACGAAGAGAACTTCGAAGGCGAGGGACTCCGAGGGATGAGAGTGAGCGAAGGTAACCCGGGAAGGGGTAGTAGCTTGTGAGTGAAACTTGGCCATTTGGCTAAGTGTCGGATGGGATTTCCCGACACCAGTCGACTGCCATGGAATGGCAGTCGACTGCTCTGAGTCGATTGGGTTCGACTGGTGTCTGACTCATGGGCATTTGGCCCAAGCAGTCGACTTCCATGGACTGATCGGCTGCGCGACATCGATCGGCGCCAAGGGCGGCGATCGTGATAGCCGTACCGGACGCAGAATGGAGTCGATCTCGCGGAGCACTCGACTGATTGACATCGATCGTGATGGAATCTGTCGATCGATGATGCAATCTGCTGGATGGAATCCAACGTGGAAAGCAGCCGTTATTGGGCAACGACTACAGGACCAGTCGATTGATTGAGGGCATCAGTCGACTGATCCTGTGTTAACGGAAAGAAACCGTCTTCCTCTATAAAAAGGAAGAGGATGGGGCTTTGGGAGGCTAATGCTTGAGCTCTAAACTTCTCCCAAAGTGCCATACACGATTCCCTACTCTTCTTACTTGCTTTTACTTCAATCTTATTGTAAGAAGAGTGATCTTGATTGTAAAGGTTACCTCCACCTAGCTTGGTGCAAAGGAGAGACCAATAGTGATTGGCTTTGGCAGAGTGATTCACCGTGGACGAATCAGACCGTGGATTAGCGGCGTAGCCGTGAACCACGTTACATCTCGGTGTTTGTATTGTTTGTTTATCTTTTGCTTTGTCTTTATTTATATTTGCATATTCCGCTTGCGCTAACGTTTTGTAGACAAGCAAAATACGACATCCAACGAATGAGGGCTATTCACCCCCCTCTAGCCGGCCGTCCCAATCCCCCAACAAGTGGTATCAGAGCAAGGTTGCTTGTCACCGGACTAACCGCTGCAACAAGCTCTACATCAAAAATGGTCGGCTCAAACATTCACCCCCCGAAGTTTGAAGGGGAATTCGCTTGGTGGAAGAAGCGAATGGAGGTATTCTTTGAAACCGACTTTGAAATATTATTAATTATGGAAAACGGTTTCGAGTTGCCTAGGAACGAAGATGGGGGGCCATTGGAGAAATCGAGATGGAGCAAAAGACAAAGAGAGGAGTATTTGGCAAATTCAAAGGCCAAGCACCACCTATACAATGTACTCCCTCAACAAGAAGTCAACCGAATAGGAGAGTGTGCTAGCTTCAAGGAAATGTGGGAGAAATTAATAGAGATCCATGAAGGCACATCCGAGGCAAAGCTAGCAAGGAGAGATGTCCTTCGCTCCCAATTGTCCAATATCAAACTCGAAAAGGGAGAGAAGGTAAAATCTCTACACTCTAGATTTAAGGAAATTCTAACCGGTTTGACAAGTGTAGGTAAAAAACTCTCCAACCGGGATATGGTAATGAAGGCCATAGATGTCTTTCCCCGGTCCTCAAAGTGGAGCTCCATGGTGGACTCCTTCTATATCTCGAAGAATTTAGAAGTGAGCACCTTGGAGGAGTTCTTCTCAACAATGGAACTCCACGAAACAAGGCTTGAAGGAATACAAGAAGAGCCAAAGTTTCAAACTTCAAGAGGAGTAGCCTTGATGGAAAATAAGGGGAAGAAGAAGATGGAGATCCCCTCCTCCTCCGATGATGAAGCCTCTTCCTCCTCCTCCATGGATAGCACGGAAGAAGCGTATATGGTAAGGAGGGTAAGGCATGCTTTAAAAGGTTTTCAATTTAATAAATCTCATGATAGGAGAAGAAGACCTAGGGGGAAGGTCATATGATACAATTGCCAAGGAGAGGGGCACATAAGGGACAATTGTCCTCTCCTAAACAAGAGCAAAGAAGAAAGGAAAAAGAAAGAAGAAAAGAAGAAGAAAAAGGGGAGTAAAAAGAAGGAAGAGGAAAAGAAGGCCAAGGAAAAAGGAAAGGTCATGGCTCTCAAAGCAAAGACATGGGATGACCTTGCTTCCTCATCCTCATCAGAAGAAGAAGAACATGTCTACTCAAATTTAGCACTAATGGCTTTTGATGATTTGGATTGCTCCTCTTCCTCAAATGAAGAATCAAGCACAAGTGGGGAGAGCTCAAATGAAGGGGGAGCCTCCTCTACATCCTCATCCGAAGAAGAGGATTTGGTAAGTGAGGTAACAAATCTACCCCCTAAGCAAATTATGTCTATGATTTCTAGCCTCACTAAGGACTTATTTAGAGTCAAGAAAAAGAACAAAAGCATGCTTGACCAAATTAAGGAATTAGAGCAAAAATTAGAAAAAGCATGTTTTAATGATAATGATGATGATGCATGTTCACATGATAAATATATGCCATTTGATGTTAATGATGCATGCATAGAAGAAAATAGGGCTTTAAGGGAAAAGGTAGATTATTTGAAAAAATCCCTAGAAAAATTCACTATAGGCTCCAACACCTTGAACATGATCATTGGGAGCCAAAGAGCTAATTTCAACAAAAAAGGCCTAGGTTATAAAGAAAAGAAAAATGAAAAGGCCTATAAATGCCTAATTGCTAGGGGACAAGATAAGAAGAAAGTAATAGCTAGGAAATGGATTCCTAAGGAGTATCTAGTGAACCCCATAGGCAAGAACTTGTATTGGGTTCCAAAATCCATCCTTAAGGGTTAGGAAAACCCTAGGATAGTCAACCATGTGGACTTGACCTATATCATATCTTTGGTTGACTTAGGATAGCGGGACAACATTTTTGGAATAGTGTTAGGTGATGATAACGTGCCTATAAATAGATAATAATGCTTAAATCATGATAATTGATGTAATTGTTGCACATGTTTGCAATCATGATTTATGACTTTGAAATTTGGCACATCATCATGAGAAATAGGGTTTAAATCATGTCTTAGGTGATATTTTGCTTATTATCATGATATAATACCCAATGCATGATAACAATTCAATGAATACATGAGTTTCATGATCATAATGTGAAATTAAGCCATATATATCTTTATGATCATGTTGAGTGTTAGGATGATACTTAACCTTGATAGAATTGTATGAATATAATGGTTAAGTATATACAAATACCCTCTAGGATGCATCTCACACTCACCATAGGCTACTTTGATTGAAAACTTAGCATGGGTGAGATGTTAGGATGATACAAATGTCCACTAATGCTTATGGCATTTAGATGGTCATTTAAAGTGTCAAAATAGCAATAATAGACCAATCATGGGGAAGGCTTATGTTTAATTCATAGACATATTGCCCAAAGATCATGGTTGGATATTTCATATGTTTTCAAAACAATTTCTTACCTTAAAATACATGTATTCATGTTTTGAAACAATTGGATGCAAAACTAGGTGTTAAACTTGATACTATCATGATCAAAAACCTAGTAGTTTTTAAACCTTTTGGATTTTTGGCAAATACGTGAAAATATAATGATTTTTAATAAAGACCTATTTTTCACTGATAAAGAATCTTACAAGAAATATGTTCCCCAAATTTCATGATTTTTCGAATTTTCTGGAATTTTTAATGCATTTCTGAAATTCGGTTCGAAAATCAGAAAGTTCTGAAATTCGCGTGCCAGTCGACTGATGGCCTGAAAATCAGAACAGTAAAGGCCAAATTCAGGTTTTAGACTAATGTTTGGTATTTTCCTTCTATTAGACTTGATGCCATAACTTAGTGTTAATCTTTTTGATGGTGTCAAAGGGGGAGAAAATATTACGTTTAAGTTAATTATGATAGGGGGAGAATTTGTAGAGAGAATTTCATGGATTAAGGGGGAGTTGCATGTTGCTATATCATGTTTATGTTTACATACTTTCTTTCCTTAGAAATTTTTATAAAATGTTTTTACCTAACTTAAACGGATTGCCACACATCAAAAAGGGGGAGATTGTTAGGGCAATCTCTTGCCATGATTAGGTTTTGATGTGTGTGGCAAAGGGTTTAAGTTAGTTTGTTATGTTGATTTGATATGTGCGTTGAAGTCGTGCAGGACTTAGTAATTCACACATGGAGCCGTGGCAAGTTTCACATCTCATGACTCGGTCCTTGAGTCGGTGAAGGATAGCTTTGCGGAAGTCGTGCGCTTGGAGTATCCGAGGGACCGCCGGACGAGGAGCTTGGAGTGAAGCCAGAGGAAGTAGACTTCGAGGCAAGAGACGCGAAGGAGCATTGCAGAGCCGTGCGCCTGATGCTGTCGAGGGACGTGGCCGCGAACGAAGAGAACTTCGAAGGCGAGGGACTCCGAGGGATGAGAGTGAGCGAAGGTAACCCGGGAAGGGGTAGTAGCTCGTGAGTGAAACTTGGCCATTTGGCTAAGTGTCGGATGGGATTTCCCGACACTAGTCGACTACGATGGAATGGCAGTCGACTGCTCTAAGTCGATTGGGTTCGACTGGTGTCTGACTCATGGGCATTTGGCCCAAGCGATCACGCCATGGATTGGCGATCATGATCGTCGACATCGATCATTCGCTAAGGACGACGACGATCGTGATGACACTATGCACGGGCACAGAATGGAGTCGATCTCGTGGAGCACTCGACTGATTGACATCAGTCGACTGATGGGTGCCATCAGTCGACTGATGCCAATACCATTGGATGGAATCCAACGTGGAAAGCAGCCGTTATTGGGCAACGTCTACAGGACTAGTCGATTGATCGAGGGCATCAGTCGACTGATCCTGTGTCAACGGGAAGAAACCCTCTTCCTCTATAAAAAGGAAGAGGATGGGGCTTTGGGAGGCTAATGCTTGAGCTCTAAACTTCTCCCAAAGTGCCATACACGATTCACTACTCTTCTTACTTGCTTTTACTTCAATCTTATTGTAAGAAGAGTGATCTTGATTGTAAAGGTTACCTCCACCTAGCTTGGTGCAAAGGAGAGACCAATAGTGATTGGCTTTGGCGGAGTGATTAACCGTGGATGAATCGGACCGTGGATTAGAGGCGTAGCCATGAACCATGTTACATCTCGGTGTTTGTATTGTTTGTTTATCTTTTTCTTTGTCTTTATTTATATTTGCATATTCCGCTTGCGCTAACGTTTTGTAGACAAGCAAAATACGACATCCAACGAACGAGGGCTATTCACCCCCCTCTAGCCGGCCGTCCGGATCCCCCAACATACAACTCGAATACGTGGAGTCCAAATCGAACCTAGCAGACCTCTTTACCAAACCTCTACTCGAAGCCGAATTTAGTCTACTTAGACGTAAATTAGGCATGTGTGTAATAGAGTAGGACTTTTAAATTTATATTTTTTATACTCTACTTTATTTTATTTTTTTGCTAATGGAACTAGCTCAAGACTTACCCTAGAAAGCATGCACCTATAGATTTAAGGAGCCAACACATCTCACAACACATAGGACCAATATGTTTGTGTACTTAGCCACGTAGATGGGCATGAGATGTTAGGACCTTACTCCTGATTCCAGATGTAGATATAGTGCATCGACATGAACCATGGAGTATAATTATCTAAATTAACCAACTCTAATCAGGACTTGTTGATCATTCTATATCAATCAAGTCAAATAGAGTCGAACATACAAATAGATGAGTTTATGTTTAAACTATTATTTTCAAAATCTATTGGGAACATGCTTGGACTTAAACTTAATTTGTGGAAAATTCTAAATATGTTTTCCAAAACCCCCTGCTCTTTTCGATTTATGGCAAAAGGGGGAGAAAAGGCCAAAGTTAAAGTGATCATTTTTTTGATAACTTAACTTAAAAAATTAATTTAAACCTTTAGGCCTATGTTAAGTAATCTTGATTACTTAACTTTTTAAAGTAGCAAACATTAAGGGGGAGAACTAAGATACTTTTTCAAGTACTCACCTATGGTAAAGGAGGAGGTTACCTCAAGGGGGAGGACTTGAAAAAGAATTTTACTCTTACTCCTACTTAAGCTAACTTACTAAGTTACTCACACTAACTTATTAAGTTATGCATACTCATGCTTCATTCTATTCATGTACTTAATGCTTTAAATGTTTTCCTTAACTTTGTGTTGATTTGCTATAGATCAAAAAGGGGGAGATTGTTAGTGCAATAGACACCAGATAATCGAACATAAGTTTTGATTATGGAAAAGACCCAAAACTAAGGTCATATTATTGTCTAACGAGCTGAACCAAGTGTGAAGGAATATTAAGCTAAGCTGAAGGTTGACGACACCCAGAGAATCTCGTGTTGAGAAATCATGGTGGTCGAACGACACCGGGAGAACTTCGGAGGGAGCCGAAGAACCCAGGTGGAGACCTGAAGCAAAGCTACAAGTCGCAAAGAAGTAAGATAAGCTAGAGGTAAGCTCGTGTGTATGAGTGAATGCAAGTTTGAGTCCTCCATACAAGGACGTCCTTAGGCATCGATCTAACTAAGACTTTCCATGGAAGGTCTAGGTCGAGATCAGACAGTAAGTGACTGTCGAATTCACTTATATTGTTGTTATTTCGAGATAAATCTTTGGTGCAGTCGAGAACACTAGCCAACAGTCGACTGATGCCTTATATCAGTCGACTGATGAAGGGTGAACAACCAACTTCCATTCAAATTTCAGCTTCGAGGAGAGTCAAACTTCATCCCCTTATCTTAGGGTGAGGTGGCCTTTGGTGATAAAACTTGAGCTCAACATTTAGGGTTCTCAAAAGCTATAAAAGAAGAAGTGTTCTTCACCATTTTCATTAATTCTAAGCTCTCCAAAAGCCTCCGCAACACCGCTACTCTACGATGACAAAGCACTATCGAAACGCCGACGACACAAGCTCGACCTCTAATCTTCGAGTCGTCGGTATCAGATCACCTTAATCTTATTGTCTAAATTATTGTAATTGTCTTCCTTTTTGAGGTTTTTATCGTAACGAGGAGAGAGGGATTGTCTCTCTTCCTTAAGCTTTTCGTATTTTGTACTCGTCATCTCCTACCTCCAACGAGGAGAGTTTTAGTGATTTGCCCCTTCGTACGTGGTCTAGGATTGTTAGGGCCTTGGATTAGCAGGCGGTAGGTTGTGAACCAAGTAAAAAAACAATTTGTCTCGATTTACTTTCCGCTGCATTTCTACTCTACGTATTGTTTTATATCGAACGAAACGAAAGTTTATCGTGTGCTATTCACCCCCCCCCCCCTCTAGCGCTTTCTCCGATCCAACAGACACTACTAGAAATAGCAACAGGATCTGAAACTAGTGCTACAGGGTGCAAAGTAACTCTTCTACTCCACAATGTAATCGCACTGATGTTTCCCTTAGGATTCGAAATGGTCTGAGATGGTAGCTGAGTGGACCCCTAAGACTGCAGCCGATTAAGGTTAGATGCAAGCTGGCTAATCTGTCTCTTTATGCTCTAAATGGATGCATTTGTCTTATGTTGATACTGCTACTGCTGTACCAAAACCTGTTGCATAAGATCCTCCAGCTTTGAATCTAAACTTGAACTGGAAGACTTCGTTCTGACCGACTGGACAGGTGGCCTGATCTGAACTGGATTACTCTGAATGGTCGAGGGCCTCTGGAATGTTGGCCTTGGCTTAAATAGTTGCTGATAAAATGCATTCATATACCTCAGATTCGGGTGATCTCTCTATCCTAGATTATAAGTAGCAGACATCGGATCATACCTGGGATGTTGCTAATGATAATACTGAGGCTAATCTGATATTGAGGCCTGGAATGAAACTGATTTGCTTCCACCGCTGTTTCATCCTATTGGAGAGACAGACATGAATCAGAAGGATGCTCTATACTTGAACAAATACCACAAACCCTCATAGAATGCATAGGTACTATAGAAGATTGGATTGCTTGATTCAGAGTCATCTGCCTAACTAATGATGTAAGCTCCTGAAAAGAATTCTTCATCTCCTCCTGATCAGTAGAAGCCAGGTGAGCCTCACTCACTCCTCTAGTTATGATCGCTCTGCTCCCAAATTGTTGTGAGTTCTCTGCCATGTTTGCAATAATCTCTCAGGTCTCATCCAGAGTCTTGTTCACCAATGCTCTTCCACTTGTTGCATTAATCATACTTCTGCCCATGGGAAGTAGTCCCTCATAGAAGTATTGAACAAGAAGCTAATCATTGATCTAATATTGGGGCCAACTAGAACATAACTTCTTGAATCTCTCCCAGTACTCATACAATGTCTCTCCAGTGATTTGCTAAATACTGCAGATACTTTTCCTAATGGTGGTAGTCTTGGTTGCTAGAAAGATTTTTTTCAAAAACACTTTCTTCAACTCAAGCCAACTAGTAATGCATCCCGGTGGAAGATAATATAACCAATCCTTAGCTGCTCCTACTAGTGAAAATGGGAAAGCTCGCAATTTGATATCCTCCTCTAAAATGCCATGTGGCTTCATAGTAGAGCATACCACATGGAACACGTGCAAATACTGTAGGGATGTATACTGAAAAGTCTACCTTTTGTATGAACATCTTTATTTTGAAATAAGAATCACATGATCATTGTTTGCATATATTTATGGTTATGCATATTGTCTAATACATTACATTGTAGATAACATGGTGTGTGGTGTCACACGGGAGATCATGTTATCGACTCCTTGTAAAGTATAAGTAATGGCTCACAACCGAGATGCCTTTGGACAAACCATCGGAATGGTTGTAGTGTGATTTGGTATTGGTTTGTCTTGACCATAGAATCACACTAGTGCACTTTGTGTGTATTGAGCAGGACCGTCTTAGAGGTGATTCGATTTATTGCTGACTACATAATCGAATCGGAACTCAGATATTATTTAGTACATGCTCTTAATCCCGATATAATAATGGGCACATATACTTAGTATTCATCTCTTTGATTTACCAATGGGCGAGATTTATAGATTAAATCGATAGGCTCGATAAGTTGGGAGATGATATTATTTATATGGTGTGCCGTTGATTATAGGAGGAAACCGTGTCCTATATAATAGGATGATGATGTCCCCTTGAGGAGCTCATAAGGTTCATCATGTAAACCCTGCAGGTGGACTTGGTCCGACATGATGAAAAGGTTGAGTGGTACTACTCATGGAGTTAGATGTTGATTAATTAATGGTCAGTAAATTAATTAATCGACGGACATTCGAGATCTTAAACACGGGGAGAAAATGTACAAATAATATATGGATCCCATATTATCTTATGGGGGTTGGTGAGGTAGATCAATGATAATCCTTTAGTGGATTGGATTATCATTAATGGATCAGACTTTATGTGGGCTTGATCCATGGGTGGCCAAGATCCAACTCCTCCTCATGGTCCCTAATGTAGCCTATTAACACCTCATGAAGCTTAGATCCAATGGATAGAAACAAAACTCTAGATCCAATGGTAGAGATTAAATCTCTAGATCCGACTGTTGAGATTAAATCTCTAGATCCGACGGTTGAGATTAAATCCCTAGAACCAATGAAGGAGATTAAATCATGGCTTATCCCAAACTCTATAAAAGGAGGGCAAGGGGTGGGTGGCAACTCAAGGAGTCCTAATTGAGATAGGATTAGGGTTTGGAGGCTTAGGGTTTTGGAGGCTTGGGCGGCACCAAATAAGGAAGGTTTTCCTTTCTTCTTCCTCCTCCATTGGCCGGCGTCCAGCACCCTTTCCAGCCCTTTTCCAACCCTTGGCCGACAGCCAAAAGACTCTCTTCTCTTCTCCTTGAGTGGTGGAAACAAGACTTAGGGGTTTTCCTTGGTGTCTTGGCTGGTTTCCATCATTATCCCCTTCTCCTTGTTGGCCGGTGGCAAGGTTTCCCTTGGTTGCTTGTTGGTTGGCTATAGGAAGGAGAAGAACCTTGTTTCTATTCTTCCTCTTGCTTTGGAAGAGTAAGGAAAAAAGATTTGCGATCTAGAAGCTTCGACTTTTGGTAGATCGTCGCCCACACGACGTCCGAAAGGAGGAAGGTCATACATTAGAAGATCGAGAGGTATACCTATTCTTCATTCTCTTTTGTAACATGTTTGTTTTTTTTTTCAATTATGAGCATGTAATATTCTATTTGTGGCTAAATAATACTTGGATCCCGATCATAAATACAAAATTCGGCGATCCGTACATCGTCTATTCCGCGACTACTCGTAGAATAGAGGATGGTCGCTTGAACAACGAGTTTGTTCAAGTGACCTCTCTAAACGAATAGCATGACGATGACTTGGTTGTTTTGGCAATCCCTTTTGTCTAGGATTAAATTTTTTAATCCGGGGACATAGAAGGGATCTCTATGATCAAGCAAGCGAGGTGAAGTGGGAAGCGAAGTTTCCCCTCACGGACTCGATAAGCGAAACCCTTCAATTGGTATCAGAGCCAAGGTTTTCGGTTTTGTGTTTAGGATTCGGTTAATTTTTATGCACTTTTCATATATTATATGTGCCGGATAATAGTAGGATATGCGTAGTTTAACTCTTTGGTTGCAGGCATAAGATCCGACTATTATGGCCATATGTGTGTATGTGATTGTATGTGTATATTTTGTTGAATCCTCGGGGTTGACGAGGCTAGTATTTGATTTTTTGTAAATTAGATATGACATTGTTTAGCCACTCTTTATTTTATTTTACTTTCAATCTAGATTTCATGTACACTCCCTCGTGAAGTATAGGATCGATGGATGTAAATTAAAATAGGTTTTAGTCTCGGCTCGGATCTCCGGATGGCTTGTACATGGAGTAGGAGGAGCGGACGAGAAGGCGATGCGACGGGAGACATATTGAAGACAAAAGCCATAATAGTTGGAAAATAATTTATTTTTCATATTTATTGATTTTTGTTTGAAATGCATGTCGTAGGCTAGGAAAATTCCTCAATTTCAAATTACTAAGTGGGAGAGGGAAATTTTTATAAATTCCCACGGCCTCCATTACGATTTGACAAGTGATGCAAACAAACTTGCGGGTCGGCTCTGAGTGCCTTTCTCCCCATCGGATGAGTTTGTTTGCGGATCATAAGGTCAAATATGGTTATAGAGAATTATCAAGGAGCGTGTGTACTTCCCCATCGGAAGGCACATAACCCGAGATAATTACCTTGGTACCGAGTAATGGTGAACACTTAGATACAAATATAAGTATCCTCCCCATCGGAGTCATTGCTTTTATTTGTAGGGCCAAAGAGGAACCAACTATTAATTTTACTTGTCAAAAAGTTAGGTTGACAAGATAGTAAAATTAATGGGTAAAACCTCCTCTTACAAATGTAGAATTCGTATACGTCCACACTATCGTGGCATACGATATTCTCGGTGTTTTGACGTGTTGGTTGATTTTAAAATTTTATTGTTTGAGGAATCAATAATTTTTTGAAATCTAATGTTTTGATTTATGTGATTCTTAGGTTTTCTTTCAAAATGACTTTCAACTCACTTGGTGTGATACTGAAAGAGAACAAACTTACTGGACCCAATTATGTTGATTGGAAGAGGAATCTAGACATTGTCTTAACTGCTGAGGAATACAAATATGTACTCCTCGAAGAGTGCCCTCCCAAGCTTGCAGATGAATATGGGGAAAAGGAGAGAGAGAGCTATAAGAAGTGGGTCAAGGCCGATGAGATGGCGCGGTGTTACATTTTGGCATCTATGTCAAATGTACTGCAACATCAGCATCAAGCCATGCCCACTGCTTATGATATGATGCTCAATCTCAAGGAACTTTTCGGACACCAGAATCGGGCTGCGAGGCAAGAAGTCATGAGAAACTTGATGACGACCTCCATGATCGAGGGAATATCTGTGAGGGATCATGTTCTCAAGATGATGACTCATTTGAATGAGCTGGAGGTCCTAGGAGCTGAGATCGATGGGGAAACCCAGGTCGACATCATACTCCAGTCTCTACCTAGGAGTTTTGAGCAGTTTCGCCTCAACTACAACATGAACAAGAGGTTGTATTCATTGGAGGAACTTCTGACAGAACTCCAGGCGGCAAAGGGACTATTTCTTTAGAGTGCTTAGGCGCATGCCGTGGTGACCCAAAAGGTTTCTACTTCTAAGCCGAAAGGCAAGAAGAATAAGAAATAAACTGGGGCGAAGGCGGTGGGAGGTACTCAGGGAGGAGTGAAGAAGCCGAAAGGCAAGTGCTTCACTTGTAAGCAGACTGGACATTGAAAGAAAGACTGCCCCAACCGCAAAATCAAAGGTATATCTTTTGGTCTAGTCGTTGAAACATATTTAGCGGTGTTATCTACCGGCACCTGGTGTGTAGATACGGGAGCCACTGATCATGTCTGTAATACTTTGCAGGAGTTCCAGAAAACCAGACGACTGGCTGACGGGGAGATTACTGTGTACTTGGGCGATGCCACGAAGGTGGCAGCTGTTGCAGTGGGAGATATTCATTTATCTTTTGAGAAAAATAAACTTTTGGTTCTTAAGAATTTCCTTTATGTACCCTTATTTAGAAAGAATTTAATTTCAGTTTCTAAATTGTTTATGGATAGATATTCTATTTCATTTAATGACAGAGTTGTTATAAGAAGGAATAGGGACATTATCTGTTCAGGTGCATTGATAGGAAATTTGTACACACTTGAACCAAAACCTCCCGCGATGCAAATTGAAGTTAATAACTCATCTTCTAATTCCAATAAGAGAAAAGAACCTTCGAAGATGAACCAAACATATCTTTGGCATCTTAGGCTTAGTCACATTAACCTAAGCAGAATTCAAAGGTTGATAGCTGATGGACCTTTGGGTTCATTAGTGGTGGAGGATCTCCCAACCTGTGAATCTTGCTTGGAGGGTAAGATGACCAAGAGGTCTTCTAAGGCCAAGGGGTATAGAGCCAAAGATGTGTTAGAATTGGTTCATTCTAATTTGTGTGGTCCTATGTCTATCCAGGCTAGAGGTGGTTTTGAGTATTTCGTCTCTTTTATAGATGATTACTCAAGATATGGATACATTTACCTGATGCGCGCAAGTCTGAATGCTTTGACAAGTTCAAAGAATTCAAGGCTGATGTGGAGAAATGTCAAGGTAAAAGTATCAAGACACTACGATCTGATCGTGGTGGCGAGTACCTCTTGGGAGAGTTTAGGGATTACCTATCAGAGGCTGGGATTCAATCCCAATTGACTGCACCTGGCACACCCCAGCAGAATGGTGTAGCAGAGCGAAGGAATAGGACTCTTATGGAGATGGTTAGATTGATGATGAGTTATTCTGACTTGCCAGATTCGTTCTGGGGATATGCTCTAGATACGGCGGTGTACATTCTAAACTTGGTTCCATCTAAATCAGTGCCTTCTACTCCCACAGAATTGTGGATTGGGCGAAAGCCTAGTCTAAGATATATTCGGATATGGGGGAGTCCAGCACATGTGCTGAAGGCAGATGCTGGTAAGTTGGAACCTTGTACAAAAGTACGCTTGTTCGTTGGCTATCCTAGAGGAACAAAGGGTGGTTTGTTTTATAGTCCTAGAGATCAGAGGGTGATCGTTAGCACGAACGCCAGATTTCTAGAGTAAGACTATGTGATGAGCCACAAGCCCAAGAGTAAAATTGTTCTGGAGGAATTAAAAGGGGAAGTCACTTCTTTAGTACCACCGGTACAAGAGGATATACCACATGTCACTGCACCGTGTGTCACAGAGGATACACAAGTGATACCTCATCGTAGTGGGAGGGTTGTGAGACAACCTGATAGATTCATGTTCTTGAGAGAATCTTCTGATTTGGTCCCTGGCGAACATGAACCGGATCCATGGACATATGACGAGGCAATCCAAGATAAAGATGCAACATCTTGGCAAAGTACAATGAATGATGAGATTGAATCTATGGATTCGAATCAGGTCTGGGAGCTAGTAGACCCACCCGATGGTGTAAAAATCATTGGATGCAAGTGGATCTACAAGAGAAAAAGAGGAATAGACGGGAAGGTTGAGGCCTTCAAAGCGAGGCTTGTTGCGAAGGGGTATACTCAGAAAGAGGGTATCGATTATGAGGAGACCTTTTCGCCGGTAGCCATGCTTAAGTCTATCCGGATTCTCTTATGCATAGCAGCTCATATGGATTGTGAGGTGTGGCAGATGGATGTCAAGACAACTTTCCTTAATGGAAGTCTTGAGGAAAACATCTATATGAAGCAACCAGAGAGATTCATTGCTAAAGGCAAAGAGCATCTTGTATGTAAGCTTAATCGGTCCATTTATGGATTGAAGCAAGCTTCGAGGTCTTGGAACATCCGCTTTGATGAGGTAATCCAGTCTTATGGATTTATTCAATGTCCGGATGAGTCTTGTGTATACAAGAGATGTGATGGAAATGTAGTGGTATTTCTTGTACTTTATGTAGATGACATTTTGTTGATTGGCAACAATATCAAGGTGTTATCGGACGTAAGGGTATGGATGTCCGAACAGTTTGATATGAAGGACTTGGGAGAGGTGGGACACATCCTTGGGATCAAGGTTATAAGGGATCGCAGGAAAAGGATGTTGTGCTTATCCCAAGCTTCATACATAGACACGATTTTGGATCATTTTAGCATGCATAACTCCAAGAAGGGTTTTCTACCTTTCAGGTATGGAGTTCCTTTATCTAAGGAGATGTGTCCTAGATCATCTGAGGAGATAGAGGAGATGAAGGTGGTTCCTTATGCTTCAGCAGTAGGAAGCCTCATGTATGTGATGCTATGTACGAGACCAGATATCTGCTTTATCGTGGGCATGGTCAGCAGATATCAGAGTAATCCAGGACAGGGACATTGGACTGCAGTAAAGCATATATTGAAGTACCTGAGAAGGACTAGGGATTATATGCTGGTTTACCGGGCAGACCAATTACTCCCTATGGGTTACACAGATTCCGACTTCCAATCTGATAGGGATAACAGTAAGTCTACCTCAGGTTTTGTATTTACTTTGGGAGGTGGAGCCATTGTATGAAGGAGTGTCAAGCAGAAATGTGTGGCAGACTCTACCATGGAAGCTGAGTATGTGACAGCCTCTTAGGCGGCCAAAGAAGATGTATGGCTCAGGAACTTCCTGATGGACTTGGATGTGATTCCTGGTTTGCCCAGAACTATCACAATTTATTGTGATAATAGTGGTGCAGTTGCAAACTCGAAGGAACCACGAGCCCATAAGGCTAGTAAACACAAAGAGCGCAAGTACCACCTGATACGAGAAATCATAAAGAGAGGAGAAGTTGCTGTGGCCAAGATTGCATCGGAGGATAACCTGGCAGATCCTTTCACTAAGGCCCTTCTGGCGAGAGCTTTTGATAGGCATGTGGAGGGAATGGGGATCAGATGTATGGTAGTTTGAGGACAGCATAGTCTTTTAGTATAAGTGGGAGATTGTAGGGATGTATAATGAAAAGTCTACCTTTTGTATGAACATCTTTATTTTGAAATAAGAATCACATGATCATTGTTTGCATATTTTTATGGTTATGCATATTGTCTAATACATTACATTGTAGATAACATGGCGTGTGGTGTCACACGGGAGATCATGTTATCGACTCCTTGTAAAGTATAAGTAAAGGCTCACAACCGAGATGACTTTGGACAAACCATCGGAATGGTTGTAGTGTGATTTGGTATTGGTTTGTCTTGACCATAGAATCACACTAGTGCACTTTGTGTGCATTGAGCAGGACCGACTTAGAGGTGATTCGATTTATTGCTGACTACATAATCGAATCGGACCTCAGATATTATTTAGTACATGCTCTTAATCCCGATATAATAACGGGCACATATACTTAGTATTCATCTCTTTGATTTACCAATGGGCGTGATTTATAGATTAAATCGATAGGCTCGGTAAGTTTGGAGATGATATTATTTATATGGCGTTCCGTTGATTATAGGAGGAAATCGTGTCCTATATATTAGGATGATGATGTCCCCTTGAGGAGCTCATAAGGTTCATCATGTAAACCCTGCAGGTGGACTTGGTTCGGCATGATGAAAAGGTTGAGTGGTACTACTCATGGAGTTAGATGTTGATTAATTAATGGTCAGTAAATTAATTAATCGATGGACATTCGAGATCTTAAACATGGGGAGAAAATGTACAAATAATATATGGATCTCATATTATCATATGGGGGTTGGTGAGGTAGATCAATGATAATCCTTTAGTGGATTGGATTATCATTAATGGATCGGAATTTATGTGGGCTTGATCCATGGGTGGCCAAGATCCAACTCCTCCTCATGGTCCCTAATGTAGCCTATTAACACCTCATGAAGCTTAGATCCAATGGATAGAAACAAAACTCTAGATCCAATGGTAGAGATTAAATCTCTAGATCCGACAGTTGAGATTAAATCTCTAGATCCGACGGTTGAGATTAAATCTCTAGATCCGACGGTTGAGATTAAATCATGGCTTATCCCTAACTCTATAAAAGGAGGGCAAGGGGGTGGGCGGCAACTCAAGGAGTCCTAATTGAGATAGGATTAGGGTTTGGAGGCTTAGGGTTTTGGAGGCTTGGGCGGCACCAAATAAGGAAGTTTTTCCTTTCTTCTTCCTCCTCCATTGGCCAGCGTCCAGCACCCTTTCCAGCCCTTTTCCATCTGTTGGCCGGCGGCTAAAAGACTCTCTTCTCTTCTCCTTGAGTGGTGGAAACAAGACTTAGGGGTTTTCCTTGGTGTCTTGGCCGGTTTCCATCATTATCCCCTTCTCCTTGTTGGTCGGCGGCAAGGTTTCCCTTGGTTGCTTGTTGGTTGTCTATAGAAAGGAGAAGAACCTTGTTTCTATTCTTCCTCTTGCTTTGGAAGAGTAAGGAAGGAAGATTTGCGATCTAGAAGCTTCGACTTTTGGTAGATCGTCGCCCACACGACGTCCGAAAGAAGGAAGGTCATACTTAGAAGATCGAGAGGTATACCTATTCTTCATTCTCTTTTGTAACATGTATGTTTTTGTTTTTCAATTATGAGCATGTAATATTCTATTTGTGGCTAAATAATACTTGGATCCCGATCATAAATACAAAAGCCGGCGATCCGTACATCGTCTATTCCGCGGCTACTCGTAGAATAGAGGATGGTTGCTTGAACAACGAGTTTGTTCAAGTGACCTCTCTAAACGAATAGCACGACGATGACTTGGTTGTTTTGGTAATCCCTTTTGTCTAGGATTAAATTTTTTAATCCGGGGACATAAAAGGGATCTCTATGATCAAGCAAGCGAGGTGAAGTGGGAAGCGAAGTTTCCCCTCACGGACTCGATAAGCGAAACCCTTCAAATACCTGTTGGGGTCTTCACCAGATAATCCTTGCAACTTAGGAAGAAAATGAACTATACCTAATCTGAGCTCAAAATCACTCTCTAAAGCTAGGTAACTAATGCAAGAATACTAGTAAGTTACATCAGGGGCTACAAACTCATTCAGAGTTCTGTTGTTATCTACCATGACTATTTGCAACTCTGATGGACTATAGTCAGATATATCAGCTGACCTTCCCTATGCTCTCTGTAATGTGTGAAAAGTCCTATCAATCTTAGGATCCAGCTCAAGTAGATTATTACCTGAAGACCTAGTTATCATAAAAAACAACACTATAAGTAACAAATAAAACTGATAAGAAAGACACCAATAACAAAAGAAAAAAACAGACTAACTAATGATAGTTTAAAGACAAACGAATACCATTTCAAGTTATCTATGGCAACGACGCCAAAATTTGATCCACGATGTATAAGTGTCGTGGTACCGTTCCAAATTAATTACCGAACCCCCTAACTACACTAATGCAGTATAGGGTAACTCGGGCCATCTCTCATGTAAACTAAATGGTTAGACGTTTGTTTCTAAACAATAGTACAACTGGGGGTTCCTACATCTATCAAAATAGATAATTGAAAGTTAACCTAATGTGCAATAACAATTCAACCATGCACCGTACTTGTTGGTACAATCGACCCAAGTCATGATTGACCAGACTCGAGTTTGACTTGAGTAGTGGTTTGATCTTAGTGTTTTGATGTTTGAAATTGATGTTTGACAATGAGTTGACCATTGTTTGACAATGGGTTGACTAGATGGTTGACTTGGGGTTGACCATGATGGATAAGTCCAAGTGGGACACTTGGCAATGGAAAGTCCAAATCTTGAGTACTTGGCATGGAAAGTCCAAGCATGGATCTTGGCAAGGGAAAGTCCAAGCTTGAGCCTTGGAAATTGGAAAGTCCAACATGGGTTGGCAAGGAAAGTCCAAGTCATGGGTACTTGGCAATTGGGAAGTCCAAGGGTAGATATTGGCGACGTAAAGTCCAAGCGAGAGTCTTGGCAGCATAAGTCCAATGGTTTGACGGCATAAAGTCCAAGCGGTAGACTTGGCAACATAAGCCCAAATGTGCCTTGGCGGTATAGACCAGCTTAGCATAACAATAGTCAATAGAAGCACCTGAAGGCTAGCATATGGATGAATAAGTCATGGATGACTTAGAGGGATCCGATAGGCATGAGGTTGATGGAGGTGGCTAGAAGGCTTAGGTCTAGGTTAAGGGTGGTCTAGCAAGTATGAGGGTATCATACTTGGGGTTAAACCTCATGGTTGAGGTTATTAGTCAACTGGGGCTTTGGACCAGTCGATTGGTCAAGTGTTTTGACTCTGGGCAGTCGACTGGGATTATGACCAGTTGATTGTCGTGAGTCGACTAGGGTTCAACTACGACAAATGGCCTTGACAGTCGACTGCTAGCATTGGGTAGTTGACTAGGATGCTCAGAACGCTCGGTAGCCGACTGATCAGTCGGCTATGAGGCTGGAAGTCGACTGATGGGTAATGGCAATTGACTTCGAGTGTATCCGTTGTCTTGAATGCCGACGTGGATCAAGTCCATTGTGAGACAATGACACTCTTGGTAGTCGACTTCCAGGCAAAAATCCAGGTCGCGGAGAGGCATAAAAGGAGTTCGATGGGGAGGTTTTCTCTAGCGATTTTCTTGGATGATTTGAAGGGGAATAGTTGGTGCTTTCCAGTCCTTCAAGCCTAGTCCAAGACGATCAACAAGCAAGCATCCAAAAGAGTTTTTGTAAAGTGTTCTTTACTTCTTTTATTGTATTTACTTTGTATTACTATTGTAATCATTGTACGAGGTTTCTCCGCATCCGACGTGTTGTCGAGGAGTGTTTATTGTTTAGTGGTGTTGTGGATCGCTAGGGCTCGTTTGAGCTCAACCCTTGGAGTAGGAACCCTAAGGTTCCGAACCACGTTATATCGGCGTGTTCTTGTGTGTTGTGTGCTTGTATATTTTGTTATTGCTTTATTATCTTTATTTCCGCTGCGCATAACAAGTTTTGTAGCAAGCATGAACGAATTCCGTCAAGCGATCGAAGACGCACCATTCACCCCCCTCTAGCGACGTCTAATTCCCAACAAGTGGTATCGGAGAGAGACCACTCTTCGAGGTTTAACAACTAAGGGAGCATGCTAGAGGAAGGAAAATGACGGTTAAAGAAAGATTGGGTGATGATATCAATGTGTCGCTATCATACGAACTCTATGGAGCAAAGGATTTTGAGCTATGGGCGGTAAGGATGAAATATTTCCTTATGTGCTATTATGATAATTGGATTAGTGTGATGGTAGGGTTCGACGCTCCAAAGGACGAAGAAGGAAAAAGGCTTCAGAAGAAGAAGTGGAGCAAAGAAGAACTCCGATACTACAACATAAATAACAAGGTAATGGGTATATTACTTAGTGTAATCCCTAATGATGTTTTGATCAAGATAGGAGATTGTAAAGACGCCAAGGACCTTTGGAGCAAGTTGGCGAAATATCATGAAAACCCATCACCGACTCATGTAGTAGAGGAGAAGTTCGAGGAGGAGTCCGGAGAGGAGTCTAAGAAGGAGTGCTCATCCTCACAAGCAAGTGAGGATTCATAAGTTGAAGAGGAGTCAATATCCGGGTCGATAAAAGAGGTGGAAGAGGTAGAAGAAACCTCCACCTCTAGGATTGAGGGGGAGGAGATTAGGTCATCTTCAATACCGGAGCCAACTCAAGAGGAACCATCCACCTCCGGTCGAGAAGATGAAGAAGCTCAAAATTCCACCACCATTGACCTAGGTAACTCAAGCAATTCAGTTAAAAATAAAAATCATATAATTTGCTTTGAGTGTAGGGAATATGGACACTACAAGAGCAAGTTCCCTAAGAAGGTCAAGAAAGCTCCTCCGACACCAAAAGTCAACAAAAAATCAAAGGCTGTCGGTGCCCCAATTAGGAAAAGCAAGGAGCACGTGGTGTGCTTCAAGTGCCAACAACCGGGGCATTATAGGAGTCAATGCCCTAGGGGGAGTGTTAGTAATATATGAGAGGTGTCCTAAGGCAATCGCCTTATGGTTGTACCATTTATTTGATAAATGAAGATTCATTATTTGAGTATACATATTTTCATGTATTTGATTGGATCTCAAACTCATTTACTCAATGTCCGCAATATGATTCATAGCATGAGAGAATTTGTGATTGGATCACAACTAGTGAGTATCTCTACATGTGTAATTGTGATGTATTGGAATTATCCCTAGTCGATGAATTGATGCATTCGGACGCCATCGATTCTATTGAGACTAGTACGAGGTGTACTCTTTGGTTTATCTAAGCAGTTGTTTCTCACTGGCTGGAGACATTGGGATGTCCGGAGTTGATCGTGGATGCTAGTTATGGTAACTAGTTCATTGGAGTGACCATCTATAAGACTTCATATGGTTCTCTACATATACAGATATGTCAATGAAGTCCTTACTGTAGCTTAAGTGTGATATTCCTTCGACTTGAGATATTTAAGTCATCTTGGTCATGGAGACTTATGCTTTGACATCTTAAGTAAGCATCTGCAAGGAGATGTGGACACGGGATGATTGACCATAAGTCGAAGTGCTCGAAGGTGTTTGAATAGACAACAAAGGATTTTACCACTCCTTACGAGGAGATGTATACCCTATGGTCTCTCGTCGGATTGTTACTAAAGTCTTTGGCTAAAGCATTACATGTTTATAGTATGGTACTCTTGGATACATGTGCAGTAACTAGAATCCGTAGGATGAGGAAGTAAATACTTAGGTTAGGTGTGACGTAGTTAGCCTAGTGGGGACTAACACAATAGACCATGTCCTGAACCAAGTGGGTATAAGATGAGTGAAGGGAATGGGGCATGATTCATTGTAGATGTTGAAGGGTTTCAGAAAAAGATTCTAGGATCAACCGTTGATTTTCCAATTAATTGGGGATCATGATATACTACTAGGTGTCACTCATTATCGTTCTATAATTAATGGTTAATTAAAGACGGCCAACATAAACCGAGAACCTATTTGGTCACACGCACAACGAGTGTTATTCGAAGGATTTAAAACAAGCATGAGAATAGGATTCTCAGATCGAGAGAGACTTGGTTTGGTTGGATCAAACAAAGAGCGAGTATGAAATTATTTCAGTCGTATCGGAAGCATGGATGGGCCGAGTCTTATGAAGATATGATGGATGAACCAAATCAGTTTGGTTTTAATCTAATGGTGGAAAATAAACCAAAGTGGTTTGGTTTGTTTTAAACAATGAACCAAAGTTGGTTCAGTTCATTTTAACTTAAAATAGACCAATGCAGTTTGGTTTATTTTAACTTAAGTTAATGGAACGGGTTAATAGGTTTTGGTTATGAACCAATAACCGGTAGGAGAATATGCTCTCTATAAAAACACAGCTTAAGGGTTTTGTGAAATCCTAAGAGAGTTATTTTTGGAGTTGCCGCCCACCTCTTCTCCTTCTCTTTTCTTCTTGTCGTCCAACACAAGGAGGGAGTCTTTGCCGCCAAGCCCTTGTGCTACTGCCCAAGTTGCTGTCGCCACTTCCTCCTTGCTTCCGTCCATCCACCAGCCACTGGAAACTCTTTCGGTGATCCTCCTTTGGCCGCCAGTGACCAAGGAGCAATCAACCAAGCTTTAGCCGACCATCTCTTTGTAGGGATGTATACTGAAAAGTTTACCTTTTGTAGGAACATCTTTATTTTGAAATAAGAATCACATGATCATTGTTTGCATATTTTTATGGTTATGCAATATTGTCTAATACTTTACATTGTAGATAACATGGTGTGTGGTGTCACATAGAAGATCATGTTATCGGTCCCTTGAAAAGTATAAGTAAAGGCTCACAACCGAGATGACTTTGGATAAACCATCGGAATGGTTGTAGTGTGATTTGGTGTTGGTTTGTCTTGACCATAGAATCACACTAGTGCACTTTGTGTGTATTGAACAGGACCGACTTAGAGGTGATTCGATTTATTGCTGACTACATAATCGAATCGGACCTCAGATATTATTTAGTACATGCTCTTAATCCCGATATAATAACGGGCACATATACTTAGTACTCATCTCTTTGATTTACCAATGGGCGAGATTTATAGATTAAATCGATAGGCTCGGTAAGTTGGGAGATGATATTATTTATATGGCATGCCGTTGATTATAGGAGGAAACCGTGTCCTATATATTAGGATGATGATGTCCCCTTGAGGAGCTCATAAGGTTCATCATGTAAACCCTGCAGGTGGACTTGGTCCGACATGATGAAAAGGTTGAGTAGTACTACTCAAGGAGTTAGATGTTGATTAATTAATGATCAGTAAATTAATCAATTGACGGACATTCGAGATCTTAAACACGGGGAGAAAATGTACAAATAATATATGGAGCCCATATTATCATATGGGGGTTGGTGAGGTAGATCAATGATGAGCCTTTAGTGGATTGGATCATCATTAGTGGATCGGACTTTATGTGGGCTTGATCCATGGGTGGCCAAGACCCAACTCCTCCTCATGGTCCCTAATGTAGCCTATTAACACCTCATGATTCTTAGATCCAATGGATAGAAACAAAACTCTAAGATCCATTGGTAGAGATTAAATCTCTAAGATCCGACGGTTGAGATTAAATCTCTAGATCCGACGGTTGAGATTAAATCCCTAGAACCAATGGATGAGATTAATTCATGACTTATCCCTAACTCTATAAAAGGATGGCATGGGAGTTGGCATGAACAATATTGAAGGAGATCTAGGGTTTGGGCGGCAAGAAGGAATCCTAGTTGAGATAGGATTAGGATTAGGGTTTGGAGGCAAGGGTAGCACCAAATAAGGAAGGTATTCTTATCTTCTTCTTCCTCTTTTGGCCAACGTCCAACACCTCTCCAGCCTCTTTTCCAGCCTTGTCCAGCACCCAAAAGTCCCCTTCTCCTTCTTCTTAGGTGGTGGAAACAAGATATAGGGCTTCCCTTGGTGTTTTGGTTGTTTTCCACCATCTTCTCCTTCACCTAGTTGGCCGGCGGCAAGGATAGTTTTAGTTCCTTGTTGGTTGTTTCTAGTGAGGAGAAAAACCTTGTTTCTATTATTCCTCTTGCTTTGGAAGAGCAAGGAAGGAAGATTTGCGATCTAGGAGCTTCAACTTTTGGTGGATCGTCGCCCACACGACGTCCAAAAGGAGGAAGGTCATACATTAGAAGATCGAGAGGTATACCTATTCTACTTTCTTCTTTTGTTTGTTGCTTGTTTTTGTTTTTCAATTATAAGCATGTTATAAATCTGTAAATGGCTAAATAATACTTGGATCCCGAGCATAAACACAAAAACCGACGATCCGGACATCGTCTATTCCGCGACTACTCGTAGAATAGAGGATGGTCGCTTGAACAACTAGTTTGTTCAAGTGACCTCTCTAAACGAATAGCACGACGATGACTTGGTGGTTTGGGAAATCCCTTTTGTCTAGGATTAAATTTTTTTTAATCCGGGGACATCAAAGGGATCGCCATGGACAAGCTACCGAGGTGAAGTGGGAAGCGAAGTTTCCCCTCACGGACTCGATAAGCAAAACCCTTCAATTGATATCAGAGCAAAGGTTTCCGATTTTGTGTGTTTAGGATTCGGTTAATTTTTATGCACTTTTCAAATATTATATGTGTCAGATAATAGTAGGATATGCATAGTTTAACTCTTTGGTTGCAGACATAAGATCCGACTATTATGGTCATATGTGTGTATGTGATTGTATGTGTGTAAATATTTATTTTGTTGAATCCTCGGGGTTGACGAGGCTAGTATTTAGTTTTTGTAAATTAAATATGACATTGTTTAGCCACTCTTTATTTTATTTTACTTTCGATCTAGATCTCATGTACACTCTCTCGTGGAGTATAGGATCGATGGATGTAAATTAAAATAGGTTTTAGTCTCGGCTTGGATCTCCGAATGGCTTGTACATGGCGTAGGAGGAGCGGACAAGATGGCGATGCGACGGGAGTCATATTGAAGACAAAAGCCATAATAGTTGGAAAATAAATTATTTTTCATATTTATTGCTTTTTTTTATATGCATGTCGTAGGCTAGGAAAATTCCTCAATTTCAAATTACTAAGTGGGAGAGGGAAATTTTTATAAATTCCCGCGGCCTCCATTACGATTTGACAAGTGATGCAAACAAACTTGTGCGTCGGCTCTGAGTGCCTTCTTCCCCATCAGATGGGTTTGTTTGCGGATCACAAGGTCGAATATGGTTATAGGAAATTATTAAGGAGCGTGTGTACTTGCCCATCGTAAGGCACATAACCCGAGATAATTACCTTGGTACCGAGTAACGGTGAACACTTAGATACAAATATAAGTATCCTCCCCATCGGAGTCACTGCTTTTATTTGTAGGGCCAAAGAGGAACCAACTATTAATTTTACTTGTCAAAAAGTTAGGTTGACAAGATAGTAAAATTAATGGGTAAAACCTCCTCTTACAAATGTAGAATTTGTATACGTCCACACTATCGTGGCATACGATATTCTCGGTGTTTTGAGGTGTTGGTTGATTTTAAAATTTTATTGTTTGAGGAATCAATAATTTTTTAAAATCTAATGTTTTGATTTATGTGATTCTTAGGTTTTCTTTCAAAATGACTTTCAACCCACTTGTTGTGATACTGAAAGAGAACAAACTTACTGAACCCAACTATGTAGATTGGAAGAGGAATCTAGACATTGTCTTATTCTTTGAGA
>CM045988.1:116973440-117068638 GCA_025175895.1 Wurfbainia villosa
TAGGTATTTGGATGCAAGGTACATATCTTAAACACTAAGGATTACCTAGGGAAATTAAATCCAAAACCCCATCGAACCTTTCTAGGATACTCAACCACCAGAGAGCTTATAGGGTATACAATCACGACACTCTTAGAGTCGAAGAAACCATTAATATAGTTTTCGACGAAGGACACGAACCCGCTCAATCTTAACAAAACCAACTAGCAAATCAACTTATAGCTTAACCCGACTGATCTTGAACTTGAATCTGCCTAACCCAAGTCATCCTATCGACCAAGTGATAGATGACTCTAACCCAAGTCAAACTAGAACTCACCCAAGTCATCCTATCGACCAAGTGATAGATGACCCTAACCCGAGTCACACTAAGACTCAAACAAATCATCCTATCAATCAAGTTATAGGTGATCCAAATTTAGGGTTCGAACTAGAGCTTCATATCGAAACCTTAGTCAAATCTCGTTAATTTCCAAAATCGAACCCAAAACTATTGAACAAGCACTTCTTGATCCCGATCGGATTATTGCTATGCAAGAAGAGCTAGCTCAATTCACTAGAAATGAAGTCCGGGAATTAGTACCACCACCTAAAGAAAAATCAATTATTGGAACAAGGTGGGTATTTCAAATAAACTTGATGATAAAGGTGAAGTAGTTAGAAATAAAGCTAGGTTAGTCGCAAAAGGGTTTAGTCAAGTCGAAGGTTTAGATTACGATGAGACCTACGCCTCGTAGCAGGACTAGAGTCCATCCGAATGTTGTTAGCATATGCCGCACATCGAGGTTTTAAATTGTTTCAAATGGATGTCAAGTCAGCATTTTTGAATGGATACATTAAGGAAGAAGTTTACGCTACCAACCTCCTGATTCGAAAATCTAGATAAACCCGACCATGTCCTTAGACTTAAGAAAGCCCTATATGGACTCAAACAAGCCCCAAGAGCTTGGTACGAAAGGCTTTCGATCTATCTTAAGTCCAAAGGATTCAACCAAGGTTTAGTCGACCCAACCTTATTCGTTAAAACCGTAGGAAAAGAAATCTTTATAGCCCAAATCTATGTAGATGATATAATTTTGGAACTACCAACTCGATCCTCGCTAAACTAATTCATCTCACTTATGGAAAGTGAATTTGAAATGAATTTAGTGGGAGAGTTAAGTTTCTTCTTAGGTTTACAAATTAAACAAACTAAAGATGGAATATATTTACATCAACAAAAATATACTAAGGACTTAATAAATCGATTTGGAATGCAAGATGCTAAAATAATCAATACACCTATGGCAACTAATGTTAATATAAACGAAGATGTAGAAGGAAAACCCGCTTGACCTAAAATACTATAGGAGCGCAAATAGAAGTCTCCTATACTTAACCGCGAAATGACCCGACATTTTATTCATGTAAGTATGTGCGCAAGGTTACAAACCTGTGCCAAGGAGTCTCACCTAACCCTAGTCAAGCGTATCCTTAGATATCTAAAGGGCACGCTAAACGTAGGTATTTGGTACCCTAGATCTACCGAGTTTAATCTAATCGGCTACTCCGACTCTGACTATGCCGGTAGTAAACTCGATAGAAAGAGCACGAGTGGTTGTTGTCAAATCCTCTACCGAGTCTAGTAAGTTGGTGCAAGAGGGAAGCAGATTGCGTTGCCTTATCTACCACCGCCGAATACACGCTATGATGGGTGAGTGTGTCTCATCCCGTGTATGAAGCACACTCTCCAAGACTTTAGCTTAATCTTTAACAACATTAAAACCTACATAGATAACATTAGTTCAATTAACTTAACTAAAAATCCAATATGTCATTCTAGGACAAAACATATAGAAGTTAAACACCACTTCATTAGGGAACATGTAACTAATGGAACTATACAACTAGAGTATGTTGAGTCCAAATCAAACCTAGCGGACATCTTCACCAAACCACTACCCGAAGCCGAATTTAGTTTATTAAGACGAAAGTTAGGTATGTGCGTAATAGAGTAGGATTTAAATTTTTCTATATATGTACTCTACTTTTGCTTCTTTTTATGAAATTAGCCTAAGTCTTACCTTAGAAATCATATACCTATAGATTTAAGGAGCCAACACATCTCACAACACATAGGACTAATGTGTTTGTGTACTTAGCCACGTAGACGGGCGTGAGATGTTAGGACCTTACTCGGTTCCGGATGTAGATTCGGCATCGACATGAACCATGGAGTATAATTATTTAAAATTAATCAACTCCTTCAAGACTTATTGATCATTCTATATCAATCAAGTCAAACCGGAGTTGTACATTTTAGATGAACATATTTTCAAGCTTATTATTATTTTAAAAAAATATATATATATTTATATTGGGAACTTGCTTGGACTTACAAACCCTAAAATATATTTACAAACTTTTTGAGTTAAGGCAAAAGGGGGAGAAAGTCACAAAAGTAAGGAAGAAAGTAAACAAAATTATTACCTTTTATATTAAGTAATTCCGTTTACTTAAGCAACTATTAAGGGGGAGTAAAAATTATTTTTCAAGAACTCACCTTCGGTCAAGGGGGAGGTTACCTCAAAGGGGAGAACTTGAAACAATAATATTTCTCACTCATGCTTAATCTTTATGCTAGCTCACTCATGCTTAATCATTATGCTAGCTCATTCATATTTAATCTTTATGCTAGCTCATTCATACTTAATCATTATGCTAGCTCATTCATATTTAATCATTATGCTAGCTCATTCATATTTAATCTTTATGCTAGCTCATTCATATTTAATCTTTATGCTAGCTCATTCATGCTTAATCATTATGCTAGCTCATTCATATTTAATCTTTATGCTAGCTCATTCATGCTTAATCATTATGCTAGCTTACTGTTATGCTTAATTTTTCCTTAACTTTTGTATCGGTTTGCCATGAATCAAAAAGGGGGAGATTGTTGGTGCAGTGGGCACCAAAGTCGAACCGGTATTTTGATTATGGCAAAAGGCTCAATAGTTAAGGGTATATTTGTTATCTTACGAGCTCAATTAAGTGTGCAGAAATGCTAAAGTTGAGCGGAAGGTTCGCGACACCCGGTGGGAACCGAGGTGGTCGCAACGCCAGAGGGACTTCGAGGAAGCCGAGGTACTCGGGTGAAGACCGAAGCGAGGCTACAAGGTAAGCTCGTGTGAAAGCGAAGCAAGGTCGCAGCGAGATCCGACCCAATACCTCCAATGGAAGGTCTAGGTCGAGATCGATGGTTAGAACCATCGCATTTATATTTTAAGCTAACTTGTCTGCGCGGTCAAAACCCTTTGACTACAACAAGCTAGTCAAGTTCCAGCCTCGAGAAGAGCTCGAACTTCAAGGGGGTGAATTTGGACTTGACTCGTGTTTTGGTACAAAGGGTGATGTGGCATCAAGGTGGACATCCAAACCATCACCAAGCTTCCTTGTGGTGGACGCCCAAAATAAGGTGAGTTGGCACAAGATGGTTGGCTCCCATGATGTGGCAAAGTTGAATGGCTCCAACAAGTTGGCGCCCAAGGAGGTTGGAGGTGGCACAAGGTGGTTGGATGAAACACCTCATCCTTGAGTTGGCGCACAAGAAGGTTGGAGGTGGCACAAGGTGGTTGGATGAAACACCTCATCCTTGAGTTGGCGCACAAGGAGGTTGGAGGTGGCACAAGGTGGTTGGATGAAACACCTCATCCTCAAGTTGGCGCACAAGAAGGTTGGAGGTGGCACAAGGTGGTTGGATGAAACACCTCATCCTTGAGTTGGCGCACAAGAAGGTTGGAGGTGGCACAAGGTGGTTGGATGAAACACCTCATCCTTGAGTTGGGATAAGAACCTCACCTTGGACACTACCTATGTCTAAATTCATAGATCAATATCCATAAATAGACATGTTCACTCCAAGCAAAAACAATGAATCAAGAGCTCTCAACACGCCGTCGTAACGCCGCTACTACTACTCACATTTGCTACGACGAAGTGCCGCCGACAACGAAAGCTACATCTTCTACTTATAAGAGTTGTCGGTATATTTATTTAAGTTCTACTTCTTTAAATTGTCTTTGTGCTTTAATCGTAACAAGGAAAGGGGGAGTGTCCCTTTGCCTTGATTTCTTTTTGTAATCGTTGCTCCTACCTCCAACGAGGAGGAGTGGTTTTAGTGAATTGCCCTCCGTACGTGATCAAGGATCACTAGGGCCGTGGATTAGCAATCGAAAGATTGTGAACCACGTAAAAATATCTTGTCTACTTTATATTTCCGCTGTGCATTCTCTACTTGCTTTTTACTTATTGCAAAAGTTTTTAACGACACCGTATCGCTATTCACCCCCCCCCCCTCTAGCGACACTTTCGATCCAACATTGCCAACTTGCTCCATAGCTCCTTAGCATCCATGTAATCCCCTAGCTTGCACAAAATATCATTAGGGATCAAATCAATAATAAATTTTACTACCTTCTTATTTTTCTCGAATTCTTGGAGTTGTTCCTCATTCCATCTCTTCATCTTGAGGAATCCTCCCTTTGGCCCTCTTGGATATTCGAATCCATCCATTAGGGCAGACCACTCCTCAAGGTCCCTCATCATTAAGAAGTCTTCAATTCTTGCCTTCCATTGGTTGAATCCTTCTTGTCCATAGAAATTGTAAGGCACCGGTGTGTTGATGCCCCATCCTAATTGTTCTTCAAATTCCATCTTTCCCTCAAGCACGCTTGCTCCCGATTGTTAATCCATTGAAGAGCTCCTAGTTCTGATACCACTTGTTAGGTATCAGAGCGTCTTCTTCTTCTTAGAGCCACCAGGCTCTAATACCACTTGTTAGGACCTGTACGCCCGCTAGAGGGGGCGAGGGTGAATAGCGATTCGACATTGCTTGATGGAATTTGATCGCGCTTGCTACAAAATGTGTTATACCCAATGGAATATATATATAACAAAAACAAATACACACAAGCACAATCACAACACCAAATATAACGTGGTTCGGAATCGAATGGTTCCTAATCCACAGATTGGGATCGTAAGAGCCCTAGCGATGCCAAACACCACTAAACAATAAACTCTCATTCTCGAAACAATCTGAGCGTAGAGGAAACCTCTTACAACAGTTCTTACAATAATAAGAAATGAATATAAGCTATTACAAATGAAATACAACAAAATAATGTAAACAAAACTTTACAATTGATCTTTTGGAAGCTTGATTGTTTGGTTGCTTGAGTTGCACTTGGAGACCCTGAATTACACCAGCAATTCATCCCAAAATTCCTCAAAGAACCATTGGCGAAAACCTCTTCCATGAGCTTCCTTTAAAGCTTCTCCTTGGGCTGGATTCTGCCTAGCAGTCGACTGATCGGGACCATCAGTCGACTGCCCCTGTAGCCATTGTCTCACAACGGCATAAACCACGTTAGATAAGTCCAACGGATAGACCATCAGTCAACTAATCATGCCCATCAGTCGACTAATCGATCCTTCACTCAACTGCCAAACCCTAATAGTGGACTCGGGAAGCTTCTATGCCCAAATACCCGACCAGCAGTAGACTGCCCAATGCTGGCAATCGACTGCAAGGCCAATTCCTGTAGTCAAACACCCGTTGACTCACATCAATCGACTTACCATAATATTAGTCGATTAATAACCTCATCCATGAGGTTTTAACCTCAAGTATGGTGCCCTCATACTTGCTAGACCACCCTTAGCCTAGACCTAAGCCTTCTAGCTACCTCCATCAGCCTCACGCCTATCGGATCCCCCCAAGTCATCCATGACTTGTTCATCCATACGCTAGCCTTCAGGTGCTTCCATCAGCTATTGTCATGCTAATGTGGTCTACACCTCCAAGGCACATTGGGCTTACGCTGCCAAGACTCCCACTTGGACTTTATTGTAGGGATCTTTTATGCAAAATAGCATATGTGCAACAGAAAAATAGGATCCCTTCCAAATGATCCTTGCGAAATAAAACCTCGTACAAAATTAATTTCTCAAAACCTATCTTATAGGAGGATATTACCTTTGTTGCGTGCCCTTTTTAATCCCGCTTCTCCTTGGTTTGTTGGATCTTTTAGCACGTTCAAATGTCTGTGCCTCTATATGTATCCACACGAGCAAGCTCTTGTCTCACAAAAGAAACTAGAAGAGTTCTCCTTTACTTCTTGCTAGAGAAGTCCCTAAAGGAGAGGAAGGTAGGGAAAAAGAGAAAGGAAGAAGAAGACCACTCTTCTTGCTACACTCACAAAAGCCACACAACCAAAGCCTCTCACCACCAAGCTCTCTCCAAGCCTCAAGCTTACAACCTCTTGGCCGGCCACCCCATGGAGTGTTTTATAGGATTGGAAAAACCTTTCACCTTCTATCACATTCAATGCAATCAATTGCATTGAAACACAAGGCCGTCCACATGTGGAGGAAATCCAAAGGTCAAAACCCTTTGTCTCCTTCCACCTCATCAAGCTTAGGTGGCATGCTTATGTGGCATGCTTATGTGCCATTCATGCATGTTGAATTAATCTTATTAATTCAATAAGCTTATGTTATCATATTGAATTAATCTCATTAAATAAATAAGGTAATATATTGAATTAATCTTATTAAATCAATTTAGCTTAGGATATCATGATAACATATTTATTTAATCTTATTAAATTAATAAGCTTAGCATATTGAATTAATCTCATTAAATCAATAAGCTAAAATTCTCTTTAAGCTTAAAGTCCAAAAACCATTTTTTATTTAAGCTTATTCCCAAATTATTCTAGTCAAACTAGAATGCACTAATTCTTCTAATCATCATGCTCTTTGTGTGTGACCCTATAGGCTCTCATAACGTTGGCAGTGGATCTAAACTCTTTTAGATACACAAGCAATGAGTGGCATCTAGCAATACATCATTGCTACCCAAGTTACGAAATAAGTCAAGATCCGACTATCCTTTCCGTGACTACTATAATATATGACCGTGTCCTTCTATCCTTGATATCAGATTGACCAATGAGGCATAGACCGTGTCATCCTCGATCAATCTATGTGTTTCTTGATCCCTGAGTAAACTAAAAATGAGCTCAATATCTCATATTGACTCATTCGAGCATGGCCATGCGTTTTAGTAGTTCTACTCAATCAAGGGGCCCACAGATATCACTCCCGTCATATGGGAGGGATAGATCCCATCTACATCACTCACATCCCTCCGCATAATTTGTTATATACCCAGTAATTGCCTTTATGGTCCACCCTGTTACGGGTGATGTTTGACAATACCAAAGTACATAACTCCTTATGTAGGGAACCGTAGTGACTTCAGGTTTGAGGACTATTCATACCAATAGTCACATGAGAAAGTTTATGACACTCATATGACGATCCATGAAACTTTCTCATGGCGGGTCAGTTCAGTATATATTCTCTAATATATACCCATGTGTCAACTTGATATCATATATCCATGACTTGTGAGATCAAGTCATCAATTGACCTACATGCTAGTCTTTATGTATTAATATTGCCTTTGCATATTAATACTTGACTAGGAACATTTAGGAAAGTGTTCTCTACAGCCTCTCATAATCAATTCTGCCAATTAATGTGCTGTAGATAAGAACCTACTTTTCTAGGGCATTATTATATTTAATTTAGCTGGCACAAGCAAGACGTAAATATAATAACCAATCCTTTGCCTTTATAGAATATGATACAAAATGTTCCCTATTCAACCATCACATGATTGGTTCTAGGGCTATAACTAACATTTATGCTGCCAATATTCCCCTTAGACTTTCCAATTGCCAAGACTCAAGCTTGGACTTTCCCTTACCAACCCATGTTGGACTTTCCATGCCAAGACCCATGCTTGGACTTTTCCTTGCCAAGACCCATGCTTGGACTTTCCTTGTCAACCCATGTTGGACTTTCCATGCCAAGACTCAAGCTTGGACTTTTCATGCCAAGTACACAAGAATTGGACTTTCCATGACAATGGTCAAACCATCGTCAAACATCAAATATGACCTGGGTTAATTGCACCAACAATCTCCCCAACACTTGTTAGACATCAATGTCAAACATCAAAACACTACTCGAGTCCAACTCGAGTATGGTCAATCGTGACTTGGGCCGATTACACCAACATTTATTACTTGTTTTTGCTTCCGCTGTGTGCATGTTTACGAAACGTGTTCAAACACAACACCCACGTCGGTGCCATGGGAACCCAACAGTGGTATCAGAGCTAGGTTGTGTTCCGACATAATCATAAAATTATTTCGCGACAGTCATAATTGTATTTTTGGAAATTTTCTACTTTTGGAATGTTTAGAAGTAATTATGGAAATTTTAATTAGTAATGAAATTCAAATTGGAAATTTTCTAATGTGATTAGGAAATTACAATTTAGGAAATTTATTTCCTAAATTAAATTTGAATTTCCTTAATTAATATTTTCTATAAATAAAATATGTGATTAGATTTGGAAATTTTTTGCCTAATTTAATCGAGATTTGATTTGAGAAATCAAATCTCAAACATATTTTATTTCCAAAAATAGTTATGACAAATAAGGAAACTATTTGTACATTCCATAATTGTATGTCATGTAATTACATTAGATGCATATCATTATGTCATGTGTGTTGTGACATGTAGATGTATGTCATGTGTGTCATGTCATGTATATAATAGTTATTTGCATGAAAAAGAGGATGAGACTTTAAAACCCTTACACAATATTAAAGTCTACACCTTTCATTAATATGGTTAGAACCAAAGTTCCGTTTCTTGTTTGGGTTGTTGGACTCTCTCCAAGCCCGACTCAAACCTGAACATGTTCAAACCATTGAATAGTTTAACACTAATATGGTAAGAGTCAGAGGTCAATCGTTAGATTGGATTGTTGGACTCTCTCCAAGCCTGGCTAATTGGTTGAATGCGTTCTGACCATATTAAAACTATTTCGCGATTAATGGGTCAACTTTAACTTGGAGCATCAGTTTGATGGACTCTCTCCAAGGTCGATGTGAAGGGAGGTGAAGTTGGGTGCTATGCATATGATGCATACTTATTAATGTGTTAACAACCCAATGTATGTGTGAACATTCAATTAGTTGATATCACATTGTGATAGTTTCATATATGTGATATACAATTGGTATACTTGATACCTACCATCGTAGTTAAGAATGGCTTGTTGGACACTCTCCAAGGTTGTTCTTATCTATGTTGGATATCAACCCATTTGGAGATGGACCTACGATCTCCCGAAGTGATTTTGAGGGTTTTGATTTCGAAAAATGAATGGGATTTATAAATGTATGTTGATGCATTTTAAAATCATTTTCTCATATATGCTCGATTTGTATTTCTAGGTCAATCGCTTAATCATGATGTTTTTGAATTTGCACTCTATTTTGGATTCGAATAAATTGACTAGGCCGAACTTCTTGGACTGCCTTAGAAACTTGAGAATTGTTCTCAAGGCTGAAAAGCTTGCGCCTGTCCTCGAAGCGTCTCTTCCCGCCCATCGTAGTGATGATGCAACTCCGGACCAATTGTTGGCCCATCAGAAACATGTGAGTGATTCTGAACTAGTGAGTTGCATCACGCTAGCCGTGATGGTACCCGAGCTACGGAAGCAGCATGAGCATATGGATGCTCATACCATAGTCTTTCATCTTTATGAGTTGTTTGATGAGCAAGTGAGATCCGAAAGGTTCGAAGTCTCCAAGCTCCTCTTCACCTCTGAGATGCAAGAAGGTTCATCTGTGGTACTTCTCAATATGCTGAAGACTGTAGAGCCTTCTGTGAAGCATGAGCAGGGGACGGTATTGTTAGTTGATTCTTCAAAGAAAGGTTCTAAGAGAAAATCAAAGGAACAACACAAGGGGAAGAAGAAGGCAAGGAAGGTAGAACCAGCTCAAAAGGGCACTTGCCATCGTTGCGGCAAGGAGGGTCATTGGCGAAGAAATTGCAAGATTTATCTTGAATCCGTGAAGAAGAATAAGGCATCCGATGCCCCATCTTCTTCAAATATCTTCATTATTGATTGCCATTCTATTTCCTTATACATTTGGGTATTGGATACCGAGTGTGGCTAACATATATGTAATTGTTGGGATGTATACTGAAAAGTCTATCTTTTGTATGAACATCTTTATTTTTGAAATAAGAATCACATGATCATTGTTTGCATATTTTTGGTTATGCATATTTGTCTGATATGTTACATTGTAGATAACATGGTGTGTAGTGTCACACAGGAGATCATGTTATCAGCTCCTTGTAAAGTATAAGTAAAGGCTCACAACTGAGATGGTTATGGACAAACCATTAGTATTGTTGTATTGTGATTTGGTATTGGTTTGTCTTGACCATAGAATTACACTAGTGCACTTTGTGTGTATTGAGCAGGACCGACTTAGAGGTGATTCGATTTATTGCTAACTACATAATTGAATCGGACCTCGAATATTATGGTGTACATGATCTTAATCCCGATATAATAGCAGGCACATATACTTGGTACTTATTTCTTTGATTTACCAATGGACGAGATTTATAGAGTAAATCGATAGGCTCGGTAAGTTGGGAAATGATATCATTTATATGGTGTGTCGTTGATTATAGGAGGAAAACGTGTCCTATATATTAGGATGATGATGTCCCCTTGAGGATCTCATAAGGTTCATCATGTAAACCCTACAGGTGGACTTGGTCCGGCATGATGATAAGGTTAGTGGTACTACTCATGGAGTTAGATGTCAATTAATTAATTGTCAGTAAATTAATTAATTGACGTGCATTTGAGATCTTAAACACGGGGAGACATTTGTACAAATAATATGTGGAGCCAATATTTATTTATGGGGTTGGTGAGGTAGATCAATGATAATCCTCTAGTGGAATGGATTATCATTAATGGATCGGACTTTATGTGGGCTTGATCCATTGGGTGGCCAAGATCCAACTCCTCCTCATGGTCCCTATTGTAGCCTATTAAAACCCTCATGGAGCCTAGATCCGATGATGGAAAATTAAATCCCTAGATTCGACAGTGGAGATTAAAAGGAGGCTTAAGTCTAGCTCTATAAAAGGATGGCCAAGGCTTGGGCATGGAAGACATCTTGGGAGATTAGGGTTTTGGGCGGCAAGACATTAGGGTTTAGAACCCTAATTTGGGCGGCGCCTATTCTCCTATTGCTGGGGCCGATGGCAAGAAGGTAAGGGATAGTCTCTCTTCTTCCTCTCTTGGCCGGAGAACCCTTCTCTTCCTCTCCTTTGGCCGGCGGTAGCCCTTCATTCAAGGTTGGCTGGCGCCCTTCATCCACTCCTTGGTCGGCGGCAACATCAAGTCTCTTGACTTGGTGGCCGGTCCTAGATAGCAGAAGAGTTTCGTTTCATTCTTCCCTTTGTTCGGAGCGAGCAAGGAAGGGAAGAACGTGTTCTAGGAGGCTTCAACTTTTGGAAGATCATCGCCCACACGACGTCTAAGAGGAAGGACATACAATAGAAGATCAAGAGGTATAACAAGAGGTATAATTCTTGTTTATGAATCTTTTCTTATTCTATGCATGTTGTATATTTTGTATGTGGCTAGTTTACTTGGACCCCGAAGACAAACACAAAAACCGGCGATCCATACATCATCTATTCCGTGGCTAATCGAAGAATAGAGGTAGGTTGCTTGAACAACAAGTTTGTTCAAGTGACCACTCTAATCGAATAGCACGACGATGGAACAGTTGCTTGGGTAATCCCTCTTTGTCCAGGATTATTTTTTTTTAATCCGGGGATGTAGACGGGATCACCATGGACATGGTCAGGTCGATGATGAATCTTGCGAATCATCCCAAGTCCTTTTGGGGTTATGCACTTTATATAGCTATTTACTTGCTAAACAGAATTCTGACCAAGGTAATCTCTACTACTCCAAATGCGATATGGAATAGTAAGAAACCTCATTTATCATACTTGAAGATATGGGGTTATCCTGCTTATGTGAAGCAGACTGTATCAAATAAACTGGATGCTAAGTCTGATAAATGTCTATTTATTGGATACCCTAAGGAAAAAATGAGGGGTTACCACTTCTATCATCCTGTGGAACAAAAGGTGTTTGTTTCAAGGCATGTTGTATTTCTGGAGAAAGAGTTTCTCTTGCAAGAAAACAGTGGGAGTGACATTGAACTTGAAGAGATTCAAGAGACTCCAATAGACATTGAAGAGATACCTGGTCAAGCACCCCAATCGATAACTCATAGTGATGAGACATCGGCTGAACCTATTGTGACACCACATCTTTGTAGATGTGGTAGAACACGCAACATTCCCGAGAGATATGGATTTCTCGTAAGTGAATCGAACGACGTGTTACTCATTGATGATGAGGAGCCTACTAGTTATGAATAAGTTCTGAAAGTTCACAAAGGGACAAATGGCTTGAAGCCATGAAGTCGGAAATGGATTCCATGTATGAAAATCAAGTTTGGAACTTGGTGGACCCACTTGAAGGCATTAAGCCTATAGGGTGCAAGTAGGTTTTCAAGAAGAAAACCGACATGGATTGTAATGTGATTACCTATAAGGCTAGATTAGTGGCAAAAGGTTAAGGTTAAAAGCAAGGTGTAGATTATGATGAGACCTATTCACCAGTAGCTATGCTTAAATCCATTCGGATGCTCCTGACCATAGCGGCTCATTATGATTATGATATATGGCAAATAGATGTGAAAACAGCTTTCCTCAATGGAAACCTACTCGAGGATGTGTATATGATACAACCTGAGGGTTTCACATCGATTGATAAAACTAAGGTATGCAATCTTCGACAGTCCATATATGGACTAAAGCATCCAAGAGTTGGAATATCCGTTTTGATGAGACAATCAAAAGGTTTGATTTCTCACAAAATCTAGACGAACCTTGTGTGTACAAGAAGGTTAGTGGGAGTGCAGTTGTGTTCATAGTATTGTATGTCGATGACATATTACTTATAGGAAATGATATATCTGTTTTACAGTCAGTTAAAATTTGGTTATCCAAAACATTCTCCGTGAAAGACTTGGGAGAAGCGACCTACATCCTCGAGATTAAGATCTATAGAGATAGATCGAAATGGTTGCTTGGTCTTTCATAGTCCACTTATATAAACCGATTGATAAAGAGGTTTAGCATGTCAGAATCCAAGAAAAGTTTCCTACCCATCAGGCATGGGGTACACCTTTCGAAGTCTATGTGTCCACGCATAGAAGACGAGAGGATTTACATGAGTAAGATCCCCTATGCATCCACAATATGATCTATCATGTATGCTATGTTATGTACAAGGCCCGATGTATCATATGCTTTGTGTGTCACGAGCATATATCAGTCTGATCTAGGAATGGATCATTGAGTGGCTGCTAAGATAATCCTTAAGTACTTGAGAAGAACTAAGGATGTGTTCCTAATATTTGGAGAAGGCGATATGGTAATATGTTGGTATATGAATGTTAGCTTCTAGACAGACAAGGATGATTCCAGGGCTTAGTCTGGGTACGTATTCACCTTGAATGGAGGCGCAATAAGTTGGAAATATTCCAAACAAGATGCTATAGCAGATTCTGCCACTGAGGCAGAATACATTGCAGCTTCAGAAACTTCAAAGGAAGCGGTTTAGATCAAGAAGTTTGTCTCTGAACTTGATGTGGTCTCATCAACGATCCAAACATGTGCTTCGCCACTATCATCTGATCAGAGAGATCATCAGTAGGAAGGAAATACAAATCGAGAAGATTCCCACTGAAAGGAACTTAGTGGAAGGCCTTACCTCAAAGTAAGTTTGAGGGCCATGTTTGAGCTTATGGTATTGGGTACCATGGTGATTAGCATTAGGCCAAGTGGGAGTTTGTGTTAGTGCCTATATGATTCACATATCTCCACAATGGCATGATATTGTCCACTTTGGGTCTAAGCCCTCATGGTTTTATTTTTGGGCTTTACCCAAAAGGCCTCATACCAATGGAGATATTTTTTAATCTTATAAGCACATGATCTTTTCCATGTCTTACCAATGTGGGACTTTGATTGTATTTCCAATACTCCAACAATCCCCCCCTCAAACGAAGGAGCACACTCGACACCTTCCCCCTCAAGCCTATCTCAGTCCTCCAAGGACATCCTGCCTTGATGTCCAATCCTAAACCCACCGGGACTTCGCCAATGCAGTCCTCTTGACCATTTGGACTTCGCCAGTTGTCCAACCCTTCTAGCCCAACTGGACTTCCTGCTAGTTATTCAGTCCTCCTAACCCAACTAGACTTCCTGCCTGGTGTCTGGTTCTCTTGATCCGGACATGGGAGCTCAACTTCCTTCGTTCGAGGTTCATGGCTTGATATGGACCATGGCTCTGATACCAATTGTTAGTGCCTATAAGATTCATATATCTCCACAATGACATGATATTGTCCACTTTGGGCCCTCATGGTTTTGTTTTTGGGCTTTACTCAAAAAGCCTCATACCAATGAAGATATCTTTTAATCTTATAAGCACATGATCTTTTCCATATCTTACCAATGTGAGATTTTGATTGTATTCCCAATACTCCAACAGTTTGTTAGTAATATATGAGAGGTGTCCTAAGGCAATCGCCTTATGGTTGTACCATTTATTTGAGAAATGAAGATTCACTATTTGAGTATACATGTTTTCATGTATTTGATTGGATCTCAAACTCATTACTGAATGTCCACAATACAATTCACATCATGAGAGAATTTGTGTTTGGATCACAACGAGTGAGTATCTCTACATGTGTAATTGTAATGTATTGAAATTATCCCTAGTCGATGAATTGTGCATTCGAACGCCATCGATTCTATTGAGACTAGCACAAGATATACTCTTTGGTTTATCCAAGTAGTTGTTCCTTACTGGCTGGAGATATTTGGATGTCCGGAGTTAATCGTGGATGCAAGTTATGGTAACTAGTTCATTGGAGTGACTAGTGATAGTCACATTTTTATCGTGTTATTTTCAATTATAGATAAGATATTTCAGGCTCTTTGATGGGGTAATTATTGTTATTCAGTATATTTTTACATATTGAGTTTATTTGTGATTAATTGCGGTAATTCCTATAATTTCAGTATTTTTCATGAATTGTATGTAATTTTGTAGGAAACATGTAAAGAGGGCCTAATTGGAGCATTCACCGCCGTTGATCCAGATCAGATCGATCGTAGCCGTCGGATTTGCTTGATCAAATTACCTAGGGCGAGATTAATTGGATTCATTAAACCCTAGATCTAATGGACGGCTGATAGTCGCATTTTTATCGCGTGATTTTTATTCACATTTGGGGATTTTAGGCTCTTTGATTTGGGTAATTATGGTTTTTCATGATGTCTTTTGCATGTTGTATTTAATTGAAATTAATTGTTTATTCCCTACAATTTCAGTATTATTTTTCACGGGTGAATGTGATTTTTTAGGGAACATTAAAGAGCCAAATCGGAGAAATGATAGTCGTTGATCAAGATCAAATTCATCTCAGCCGTTGGATTGAATGGATCAGCCCTTTAATTGAAGTCAATTAACCTAGATGCATTTGGGAGGCTGAGATTAGAACCGACACAATCGGACGGCTGAGAAAATTGGAGATAAAATCCAACGTCTTCCCAGCTGCGTTCGAGCACGCGACACAGAACAGCAGCGGGTGGCGTCGTCTTCCTCTCGTGAACGCGGCGACAGCTCCACACAACACTCCGGCGACAATTCCAGCAATCCCTGGTTCTTCCCCAGTCCATTCCACCCGGCGGACTTTTCCCTCTTCGGTCCGACGGAGCTCGCAGCAGCATTTGGGCGGCGGCACTCCATCGACTGAGGAGCGGAGTTCACCTATCTTCACCGGCGATCTTCAGAACCCTCACCGGCGGAGTTGAGCTACCCTAGTGGGACGTGGTCACGTGAAGCTAGGGTGACTTGCTACTGTTGGGATCCCGCAGACCGATTTCGGCTCGGCGGCGTACTTTCCAACTCGGCGGTCTTCAACAACGGGTGACGACGAGTATCGATTCCTCAGATCCGATTCCATCCACATTGATCGCCGTGGTCACGGCGGTCCGCATCCACATCGGAGTGTGAACTACCGTGATCGATCCAACTCTTGTCGAAATCCGACGAGGATCCGCATCCCGAGACCCTTGGTGTTGTTGTATTGTCGTAGGTCACCAGAGAGGGTGGTACCTTTCTGGTGTTTGTGGATAACTGTTGATTTACTTTATTGATTTACTGTTAATTCAGTATTGTATTTCTTGTTGTTTTACTGCATTGTTCACTTTGGGTATTTTAGTATTTTTACATCGTTGGCTCCCTAATGTGCACTATATTTTATCAGTATTGTTCTAGTATTGATTTCTTAGTGTGCAGTAGTGTTTCACTGATGTTTAGTCGTATCATGTTTGTGTGGTAAATCGTGCACGTGGTAATTAGTTGATAGTTTAGTGAGTCTTGTTATTCGTTTACAGTGTTTACCTAGTGGTTAGATTTATTTCCTTTAGTGTAATTGTCCTTTCCCATTTTAGTTAATCTTCAGCCAGTGTGTCGTATAGTGACAGTGCGGTGCATGGTTGAATTGCTTTCGTTTATTGCATTTCATTTACTGTAGTTTTTAGTGACTGTTTGACTACTGTGTCGTATAGTGACAGTGCGGTGCATGGTTGAATTGTTCACATTTGTTTGATCATTGTACTGTATAGTGACAGTGCGGTGTTTGGTCGCTTTCTTTTCTGTCTGTTAGTTTAGTTTTTCAGTGACTGTTTGATCATTGTGTCGTATAGTGATAGTGCGGTGCTTGGTTGAATTGTTCACATTTATTTGATCATTGTACCGTATAGTGACAGTGCAGTGCGTGATCACTTACATTTGCGCATTAGGATAGTTGCTTGTTACTTGTTATTTGATAGTTAGATTTACTTCTTACAGGTTTAATTCTCATGTTTGCTTTTGATTTTGCATTTTAATTGTTTTAATAAATTATGAAAACCCCCAGTGTTTACTTCTGTTTAAAAACAAACGTCCAGCCATTAGGTTCGTTGGGAGATGACCCGAGTCAGTCCTATACTGCATTAGTGTAGTTAGGGGGTTTGGTAAATAATTTTGGAACGGTATTGTGACAATAAAAATCGTTCGATCAAAATTTTGGCGCTGTTGCCGGGGACTTTAATGGGTTCGTTTGTCTTTAAACTGTAGTTTGTTTGTTTGTTTTCTTTTCCTTTTGTTATTAGGGACTTTCTTATCATTTCTATTTGTTTCTCATTGTGTTTGTTTGTTTTGAAAATGACCAGGTCTTCAGGCGATAAACTCTTTGAGCTGGATCTTGAGATTGATAGGACTTTTCACGCACTGCAGAGAGCATAGGGCAGGTTAGCTGATACTTCTGCTTACAGTCCATCAGAGTTGCAGATAGTCATGGCAGATAATAATAGGACTCTGAAGGAGCTTGCAGCCCCTGATGCGACATACCCGTTTTCTTGCATTAGCTACCCAGCTTTAGAGGAGGATTTTGAGCTCAGATCAGGTACAGTTCATTTGCTTCCTAAGTTTCATGGATTCTCTGGTGAAGATCCCAACAGGCACTTGCACGAGTTCCATGTGGTATGCTCTACTATGAAGCCATAGGGCATTTCAGAGGAAGATATCAAATTGAGAGCTTTTCCCTTTTCACTGGCTGGAGCAGCTAAGGATTGGTTATACTATCTTCCACCTGGATGTATCAACAGTTGGCTTGAATTGAAGAAAGCATTCTTGGAAAAAAGCATCATAGTATCCAAAGTGATCTTGGAGAGGCGTTGTATGAGAGTCTTGGGAGAGATTCAAGAAACTATATTCTAGTTGCCCCCAGCATCAGATCAGTGACCAGTTGCTTGTTCAGTACTTCTATGAGGGACTGCTTCCCATGGACAGGAGTATGATAGATGCAGCTAGTGGAGGGGCATTAGTGAACAAGACTCCTAGCGAGGCCAGAGAACTTATTGCAAATATGGCAGAGAACTCACAGCAGTTTGGGAGCAGAGCTATAGTGACTAGAGGGGTGAGTGAGGCTCACGGCTTATCTTGATCAGCGAGAGATGAAGAATTCTATACAGAGCTCACATCCTTAGTTAGGCAATTGATCAACCGTGCAAGCCAATCTTCTATAGGTCCTATGCAGCCTATGAGAGTTTGTGGTATTTGTTCGAGTCCAGAGCATCCTTCTGATTCATGTCCTTCACTCCAGCAAGATGAATTTGTAGTGGCAGCTAATCAGTTTCCTTCTAGAGCTTAGTATCAGCCCTCGACGCCTTCATATCAGATCAACAAAGATCAAGATCAACCTCGACAAGAATAACATTCCAGATATGATCCGATGTCTGCCACTTATAATCTAGGATGGAGAGATCATCCAAATATGAGATATGGGAATTCCTTTTATCGTGATGCGTTTGGCCCAGACGACATTTGAGACCCTAGCCATCGAGTAACCCGATGCAGTCGGACCTTACGCTCAACGATTTAGAGAGTCTTCCAGTTCGAGTTCAAATTCAAAGATGGAGGATCTTGTGCAGCAGTTTTTGGTACAGCAGAAGCAGTTTCAGCAGAAGACGGATGCAACTATTCAATACATAGAGATACAGCTTATCCAGCTTGCATCCAACATAAACCAGCTACAGTCACAGGGATCTAGTCAGCTACCATCTCAGACCATCCCGAATCCTAAAGGAAACATTAGTTCGATTACAGCTGCGAGTCGTAGAGTTACTTGCCAGACCCCAGGCTTGGACCACTGTGCGAGATCCGATTCTTGGTTCGAGTAGTTTAGATCAATGCAAGCGAGGCGGGATCCACAGCCGCGACGATCAGAGTCGCCAGTTCCATTACCTTTCCCTCAGAGGCGGTCTGACCTAAGAAGGGGTTAGTGAAGAAAAGGCTAGGGAATTTCAGGAGCTTGTGGATTTGTTCAGTAAGTTGGAAGTTAATGTCATTTTATTGACAATGATCGAGCAGATTCCCAAGTATGCCAAGTTTCTGAAAGAATTGTGTGTGCATAAGAAGAAGATTAAAGGAAATGAGTTAATCAGAGTTGGAAAGAATGTTTCAGCACTTATTCAGCTTTTGCCCCAGAAGTGCGAGGATCCAGGAGTTTTCACTGTACCTTGTGTGATTGGAAGACAGGTGTTCGAGGATGTTATGCTAGATCTAGGAGCTTCCATTAATGTGTTGCCAAGGTTAGTTTTTTGTTCACTAGGTATTCAGTGTAGTGATTGATTAGCCAATCGATCGGACTCACCCAATTTGGGGTGATTGAGGATGTATTGGTTAAGGTGAGAGAGCTGATAATTCCTGCAGATTTCTACATTCTTGACATGGAGGGTGATTCAGGCGACGGCAGCTCCACTTATTACAAGGCGACCTTTCCTCAAGACTGCCAAGACCAAGATTGATGTGCATGCAGGTACACATTCCATGGAGGTAGGAGATACTGTAGTTCAGTTCAAGATTTTGGATGCGATGAAGCATCCGATGGAGGATCATTCTATTCTTAGCATGGACTTAGAGTATGAAATTTGGATTGCATGGGTTTCATTTTGATTTTTGATTGGATATCTCTATACCTTCTGTTTTGTGTACTGATTTTAGTGAATTTGTCAATTCTGATATTATTGATGATATGATAGGACCTATCTGTGGGCCCTTTGATTTGGACAGGGATTTGCGATCTTCAGGCAACGCCCCAAGAATCACTTCCATCAGATGCGCAACCACAGAAGCTTGAATTGAAACCTCTTCCGGAGCATTTGAAGTATGTGTATTTGGATAAGGACGAGCATCGACCCGTTATTATTGCTTGAGATCTAGAGTCAGATCAGGAGTACAGGTTAGTAGATCTTCTGAGGCAGCACAGGAAAGCTATTGGGTGGACGCTTGCAGATATTCTTGGTATCAGTCCTTCGATCTGTATGCACAGAATTCACTTGGAAGAGGATGTGAAACCAGTTAGACAACCACAGTGACAGCTTAACCAACTGATTCTCGATGTGGTAAAGAAGGAGGTGACAAGGCTTTTACAGGCTGGCATCATCTATCCTATTTGAAAGAAATGGGTAAGTCTGTTCGGTGGTTCCAAGAAGTGCAGTATTACAGTGGTTGCCAATGCAGATAATGAGTTGATGCCCACCAGAGTTCAGAACTCTTGGAGAGTTTGTGTAGACTACAGGAAGCTTAATCAGGCCAGCAGGAAAGACCACTACCCCCTACCTTTTATTGATCAGATGTTAGAGAGGTTGGCAAGCAAGTCACATTATTGCTTCCTAGATGGTTACACTGGGTATTTCCAGATCTGTATTGCTCCAGAGGATCAGGAGAAGACCACTTTTACTTGCCCTTTCGGGACGTATGCATATCGGCGTATGCCTTTTGAACTTTGCAACGCTCCCGGGACATTCCAGCGATGTATGGTTAGTATTTTTGGTGATTTATTAGAACATTGCATGGAGGTTTTTATGGACGATTTTTTTGTGTATGGTTCTTCTTTTGATTCATGTCTAGATAGTTTGTTGAGAGTTTTACAGAGACGCATTGATACAGATTTGGTTTTGAATTTCGAAAAATGTCATTTCATGGTCAGACATGAGATAGTTTTAGGTCATATTATCTCTGTGCATGGTATTGAAGTAGATCCTGCTAAAATTCATGCTATTTCTTCCCTATCTTACCCCGCTTCTGTGCGGGAAGTACGTGCTTTTCTGGTACATGTAAGTTTTAACAGATGTTTCATCAGAGATTTCAGCAGGATTGCCCTACCCCTGACCAACTTGCTACAGAAGGAGGTGGTATTTCAGTTTGATCAGAGGTGCAAGGACTCTTTTGACCAGCTCAGGCAGGCTTTGACATCAGCACCGATCCTTAGACCACCGGATTGGACTCTCCCATTCGAGTTGATGTGTGATGCCTCGAACTATGCGGTGGGAGCAGTCTTGGCACAGAGAGTAGACGAGGCGTCTCATGTGATCTGCTACGCTTCGAGGACATTGGATGCTGCACAATCCAACTACACCACCACAGAAAAAGAGCTTTTAGCTATTGTTTTTGCTTTGGATAAATTCAGATCTTATTTGCTATGTTCTCATGTGGTTATTTTTTCTGATCATGCAGCTTTGAAATTCCTCCTGAAGAAGCCTGATGTAAAATCGAGACTGATTAGATGGATGCTTACGCTTCATGATGAATTCGACGAGATATGTATAGAGCGGAGGGAGAACCTGCAGCGCACCACCCGAGCAGTGATCGCGGATTTTGAGATAGATTCCACCCCCATAGCAGATTCTTTTCCAGATGAGCAGCTTTTTCACCTGCAGGGTAAGACACCATGGTATGTAGATATTGCTAACTATTTAGTTGCCCATGTTATACCTTCATTTTTTTCTCATGCACAAGTCCAGAAATTGAAAAGTGATGCCAAGTATTATGTATGGGATGATCCTTACCTTTGGAAGTTTTGTAGTGATCAGATTATTAGGAGATGTGTTCCTGATTATGAGTTTCATTCCATACTTACCTTTTGTCATACTCTGGCTTTTGGGGGGCATTTTGGACCCCAAAGGACTGCTAGGAAAGTTTTAGAGTCTGGTTTGTATTGGCCCACCTTATTTCGTGATGCCTATGAATTTTATAAGTCTTGTGAGCAATGTCAACGAACAGGGAACATAGGACGTAGAAACGAAATGCCTCAGCAACCTTTGTTATTCTGTGAGATTTTCGATGTTTGGGGTATTGATTTTATGGGTCCATTTCCTGTATCTTCGGATTTTTATATATTCATTGGCTATTGATTATGTTTCCAAATGGGTGGAGGCCATCCCCACCAGGACTGATGATTCTCCAGTTGTTGTGAATTTTGTCAGGTCTAACATATTTTGCAGATTTGGGGTACCCAGGGCGATCATCAGTGATCAAGGGTCTCACTTTTGCAACAGACGCATGAAAGCTATGTTAAGCAAGTATGGGGTGTGTCATAAGATTTCTACTCCATATCACCCTCAGACAAATGGACAAGATGAAGTGTCGAATAGAGAGATAAAATCAATACTGGAGAAGACAGTGGGGCCAGACAGGAAAGATTGGAGCAAAAGATTGGAAGATGCTCTGTGGGCCTACAGGACTGCCTATAAGACTCCCATAGGCATGTCTCCATATAGATTGGTTTATGGCAAAGCATGTCACTTGCCGGTGGAGATTGAGCATAGAGCTTACTGGGCAGTGAAAGCTTGCAACATGGATGCTTACAGAGCTGGGAGAGAGAGAAAGCTCCAACTTCATGAACTTGAGGAGACAAGGTTAGAAGCATATGAGAACTCCCGCATTTACAAGGAGAAAACTAAGAATTTTCATGATAAGAGGCTTGTGAAGAAGGAGTTCCATATCGGTGACAATGTTCTAGTGTACCAGTCTCGTCTCAAGTTGATCAGAGGTAAGTTGAGATCCAGGTGGAACGGTCCTTTCCTTGTTTCTAACGTTTTTCCCTATGGTGTTGTAGAGGTGCAAGAACCTTCTTCAGGGAACATTTACAGAGTGAATGGACACTGTCTCAAAATATTTCACGAGGGGGCGAGCGATGTCTTTGTAGAGGAAGTGCACTTTGCCGATGTTTCTTCTCCGAAATGAAAGGCGAGTGTGTTCCTTTCCTTACACTATTTCCTTCTTTCATTCCATGTTCGGATTTAGTAGTGTTGGTTGTTTATTTGCCTGATGACTTAGGTTATTTGTTTGTTCAGTTGTTGTTTAGTCCAATAATATTCCCTATGCATGCTTTTGTATCATTTCAGAGATAGTAAAAATTAGTTAAGTTTGATCATCGAATTATGAATTCTTTTGGTGTATGTTAAGAAACTTCACTTGCATGCAGTCACTTGTTATGATAGTGAACTTTTTATTGATAGTCTAAGCTTGATGTTTATTCACCTAGTGAGGTTACAAGCCATTCTTATAATCTACCCACTTTTGTGTGATAACACATGTGATACTTGTTACTCCAGAACTTGCTTTGAGTCTTTTCACGACTGCAATAGCATTTAATTGCATGAATATGATGAAGGATTTCACTCTTGATTCTTTTCCTTACTTGTATTGCTTGTCTAATCCACTTGATCCTTCCATGTTGTCTTACATGTCATATTTTTACATTTCCATTTATTGTCTTTGTTATCTACTCCACCGAGGATTATCTTCTCTCGTAGCTTTTGTTCCCATATTGAAAGAATAACTTGTTAAATTGTTTGTCCGAGACGGACAAAATTCTTAAGTGTGGGGGAGGATATACTGTTTCGTTGGGCAGAAATTTGCTATAGAGCTTGGCCATTCAGAACTTAATCGACCTACAGCTCTGAAAATGGTAGTGAAATTGAGAGATTGGAACTACTGCTGGAAATACTTGTGGTTGAAGCTATGTACTGATCTAGATGGATTGCACTGGAAATGGCAGCGTTATCAGAATTGTGCCAGTACCAATAGCATCCTTAACTATACGTGCAGCCCAATTTCAACCTCAACAAGGGTGCAACAGCTCCTGTTGCTGTGACATTCTGGTAAGCTAGTAGTGATGGCATTGTGCTCGGAGGCTCATTGGCTCCCATGTCCCCGGATTAAAATTTTCACTAATGAAAACTAATCCGGATGGGATGAGTTTCCTAAGCTCAACCAATTCATCATCGTGCTAACGACTTGAGCGATCACTTGAACAAACTAGTTGTTCAAGCAACCAAGCTCTTCTAATCGGTTAGCCGCTGAAGAGACGACGGACGTATCGCCGGTTTTTGTGTTTATCTTCGGGTCCATGATTATACAAATACATATGGATGTAGACATGTATAATCAACACATATAAACATATTAATAAGAACATGCAAAAATCAATAATAAAACTTGTAAAAACTTTTATACCTCTCGATCTTCTATCGTATGTCCTAACCTCCTTGTAGACTTCGTGTGGGCGAAGATCCTCCACAAGTTGAAGCTTCCTAGATCTTCTTCAATCGAAAGAAAGAAGAACTCTCCTTCCCTTCTTGCTTGAGCCAACCACCAATCCACAAAGGATTGATGCCGCCGGCCCCAAGAATAGAGAGAACAAGATGGCCAACCAAGGAACCGAACAAGGGAACAATCCCTAGCTCCTTTGTGCCGCCGGCCAAGAGGAAAAGAAGAGGAGAAGAGGAATCGGTTGAGCCCCGACCAAGGTAGAAGGAAGAAGAGGTAGGAGCCGGCCACCCCTTAGGAAGAAGAAGAACCCCTCTCCTATAGTTGCCGCCCACCTTAGCTTCCAAACCCTAGCCGCCCAACCAAAGAACCAAACCCTAATCTCCTTAGGGTTTCCTCCTTAGGGTTTCTTGCCGCCCAAGCCAAATGAAAGGCAAAACCCTAATCTCCAAAAACATGAACCCCTCTCCTATAGTTGCCGCCCAACCTTATGCCCCTTTTTATAGAGTTGGGCTTAAGCATTGTTTTAATCTCGACCGTCGGTTCTAGGGTTTTAATCTCAACCGTCGAATCTAGAGATTTAATCTCAACAGTCGGATCTAGAGATTTAATCTCCACCGTCGGATCTAGGGATTTAATCTCAACCGTCGGATCTAGAGATTTAATCTCAACCGTCGGATCTAGAGATTTAATCTTCACCGTCGGATCTAGGGATTTAATCTCAACCGTCGGATCTAGAGATTTAATCTCAACCGTCGAATCTAGGGATTTGTTTTCCATCATTGGATCTAGGCTCCATGAGGTTTATATTAGGCTACGATAGGGACCATGAGGAGGAGTTGGATCTTGGCCACCCGATGGATCGGAACCACACAAACTTGATCCATCAATGATGTTCCATTCCACTAGAGGATCATCATTGAATTACCTCACCAACCCCCATAAATTAATATAGGCTCCATACATTATTTGTACATCCATCTCCCCATGTTTATGATATTGAATGTCCGTCAATTAATTGATTTACTGACCATCAATTAATTAACATCTAACTCCTCGAGTAGTACCACTCAACCTTTTCATCATGTTGACTAAGCAACCTGTAGGGTTTACATGATGAACCTTATGAGCTCCTCAAGGGGACATCATCAACCTAATATATAGGACATGGTTTCCTCCTATAATCAATGGCACACCATGTAAATAATATCATTTCTCAACTTACCGGGCATATTGATTTAATCCATATAAATCTCACCCTTTGGTAAATCAAATAAATAAATACTAAGTACATGTGCCCGTTATTATATCGGGATTAAGAGCATGTACAACATAATATCCGAGGTCCGATTCAATTATGTAGTCAGAAATAAATTGAATCACCTCTATGTCGGTCCTGCTCAATACACCTAAGTGTACTAGTGTAACTCTATGTTCAAGACAGAACAATACCAAGCTACACTACAACCATGCCAATGGTTTGTCCAAAACCATCTTGGTTGTGAGCCTCTACTTATATTCTACAAGGGACTGATAACATGATCTTCTGTGCCACACCAAGCACCATGTTATCTACAATGTAAAGTATTAGACAATATGCACACATATAATAAATATAAAGTGCAAACAATGATCATGTGATTCTTATTTCAAAATAAAAATGTTCATACAAAAGAGTTAGGCTTTCAGTATACATTCCAACAATCTCCCACTTATACTAAAAGACTATGTTGTCCTCATACTGCCATACATCTGATTCCCCTTCCCTCCACATGCCTATCAAAGCTCTCGCTAGAAGGGCCTTAGTGAAAGGGTCTACCAGGTCATCCTCTGATGCAATCTAGGCGACAGCAACTTCTACCTTCTTTATGATTTCTCGTATCAGGTGGTACTTGCGCTCTATGTGTTTACTAGCCTTATGGGCTCGTGGTTCCTTCGAGTTTGCAACTGCACCACTATTATCACAATAAATTGCGATAGTTCTGGGAAAACCAAGAATCACATCCAAGCCCATCAGGATGTTCCTGAGCCACACAACTTCCTTTGTCGCCTCATAGGCTGCCACATACTCAGCTTCCATGGTGGAGTTCGCCACGCATTTCTACTGGACACTCCTCCATACAATGGCTCCACCTCCCAAAGTAAACACAAAACCTGAGGTAGACTTACTGTTATCCCTTTCTGATTGGAAGTCGCAATCCATGCAACCCACAGGGAGTAATTGGTCTGCCCGGTAAACTAGCATATAATCCCTAGTCCTTCTCAGGTACTTCAATATATGTTTTACCGCAGTCCAATGTCCCCATCTAGGATTACTCTGATATCTGCTAACCATGCCCACAACAAAGCATATATCTGGTCTCATATATAGCATAGCATACATGAGGCTTCCTACTGCCGAAGCATAAGAAACCGCCTTCATCTCCTCTATCTCCTTTGATATTTTGGGACACATCTCTTTAGATAAAGGAACTCCATGCCTAAAAGGTAGAAAGCCTTTCTTGGAGTTCTACATGCTAAAACGAGCAAGGATAGTGTCAATGTATGAAGCTTGAGATAAGCACAATATCCTTTTCTTGCGATCCCTTATTACCTTGATCCCAAGGATGTGTCCCACTTCTCCCAAGTCCTTCATATCAAACTGTTTGGACAACCATACCCTTACGTCTGATAACACTCTGATATTGTTGCCAACTAACAAAATGTCATCTACGTATAGTACAAGAAATACCACTACGTTTCCATCACATCTCTTGTATACACAAGGCTCATCCGGACTTTGAATAAATTCATATGACTGGATTACCTCATCAAAGCGGATGTTCCAAGATCTAGAAGCTTGCTTCAATCCATAAATGGACCGATTAAGCTTACATACAAGATGCTCTTTGCCCTTTTTGCAATGAATCCCTCTGGTTGCTTCATATAGATGTTTTCCTCAAGACTTCCGTTAAGGAAAGCTGTCTTGACATCCATTTGCCAAATCTCATAATCCTCATGAGCAGCAATAGATAAGAGAATCCGGATAGACTTAAGCATAGCTACCGGTGAAAAGGTCTCCTCATAATCGATACCCTCTTTCTGAGTATACCCTTCCACAACAAGCCTAGCTTTGAAGGTCTCAACCTTCCCGTATACTCCTCTCTGTCTCTTGTAGATCCACTTGCATCCAATGACTTTCACACCATCGGGTGGTTCTACTAGCTCCCAGACATGATTAGAATCCATAGATTCTATCTCTGAATTCATCGCTCTTTGCCAAGATACCGCATCTCTATCTTGGAGTGCCTTGTCATATGTCCAGGGATCAGGTTCATGTTTACCAGGAACTAAGTCCGAAGACTCTCCCAAGAACATGAATCTCACGGGTTGTCTAACGACCCTCCCACTACGACGAGGTGCCTCCTGTGTATGCTCTGTGACACGCGATGCAGTGACTTGTGATATTTCCTCTTGTACCAGTGGTACTGAAGTCGGGACTTCCCCTGTCGACTCCTCAAGAACAATCCTACTCGTGAGCTTGTGGTTCATCACGTAGTCCTCCTCTAGAAATATGGCATTCGTACTCACGATCACCTTCTGATCTCTAGGACTATAGAACAAACCACCCTTCGTTCCCTTAGGGTAGCCAACAAACAAGCGTACTTCTGTACGAGATTCCAACTTTCCGGCTCTCCCTTGGCCACATGTCTTTGGACTACTAATCGAATATGTCTTAGACTAGGCTTTCTCCGATCCACAATTCTATGGGGTATAGAGTGCCGACTTAGATGGAACAAAGTTCGAGAATGTGTGTATACATTTCGAGCAAATCCCCAGAATGAATCAGGTAATTCAAAATAACTCATCATCGATCTAACCATCTCCATAAGAGTCCTATTCCTTCGCTCCGCCACACCATTCTGCTGGGGTGTGCCAGGTGTGGACAATTGGGATTGAATCCCAGCCTCTGATAAGTAACTCCTAAACTCTCCCAAGAGGTACTCGCCACCACGATCAGATCGTAGTGTCTTGATACTTTTACCTTGTCGGTTCTCCACATCAGCCTTGAATTCTTTGAACCTGTCAAAGCATTCAGACTTGTGGCGCATCAAGTAAATGTATCCATACCTTGAATAATCATCTATAAAAGAGACAAAGTATTCAAAGCCACCTCTAGGCTAGATAGACATTGGACCGCACAAATCATAATGAACCAATTCCAATACATCTTTGGCTCTATACCCCTTAGCCTTAAAAGGCCTCTTGGTCATCTTACCTTCCAAGCAAGACTCGCAGGTTGGGAGATCCTCCACCACTAATGAACCCAAAGGTCCATCAGCTATCAACCTTTGAATTCTACTCAGGGTTAATATGACCAAGTCTTAGGTGCCAAAGATATGTCTGGTTCATTTTCGAAGGTTCTTTTCTCTTATTAGACTTAGAAGATGAGTTATTCACTTCTATATGCATCGTGGGAGTTTTCGGTTCAAGAGTGTACAAATTGCCAACCAATGTACCAGAACAGATAATCTCTCTATTCCTTTTTATAACAACTTTGTCATTAAAAGAAACAGAATATCCATCCAGAAATAATTTAGAAACTGAAATCAGATTCTTTCTAAAAGTAGGTACATAAAGACAATTTCTCAAAACCAAAACTTTATTCCTATCAAAAGATAAATAAGCGTCTCCCACTGTAATAGCCACCATCTTTGAAGCATTTCCCATGAAGACGGTAATCTCTCCCTCAGCTAGTCGTCGGGTTTCCTGGAACCCCTGCAAAGTATTGTAGACATGATCAGTGGCTCCTGTATCTACACACAGTGCGATAGATAACACCGCTAATCATGTTTCAATGACTAGTCCAAAGGATATACCTTTGTTCTGTTTCGGATTGGGACAGTCCTTCTTCCAATGTCCATCCTGCTTATAAGTGAAGTACTTGCCTTTCGGCTTCTTCACTCCTCCCTGAGATCCTCCCACCACCTTTGCTCCACCTTGTTTCTCCTTCTTCTTGCCTTTCGGCTTAGAAGTAGAAACCTTTTTGAGCAATCATGGCTTGAGGACACTCTTTAGCAATTAAGACAATATCAGGATTCCTTTTCCAATCAACATAATTATGTACAGTAAGTTTATTTTCCTTTAGTATCATAGTAAGTGAACTGAAAGTCATTTTTTAAAATCCTAAGAATCACATAGATCATTACTGTAGATTTCAAAAAATTATTGATTCCTCAAACAATAAAATTTCGAAATCAACCAACACCTCAAAACACCGAGAATATCGCATGCCACGATAGTGTGGACGTATACGAATTTTACATTTGTAAGAGGAGGTTTAACCCTTTAATTTTATTATCTTGTCAACCTTACTTTTTGACAAATAAAATTAATAGTTGGTTCCTCTTTGGCCCTACAAATAAATGCAGTGACTCCGATGGGGAGGATACTTTTTATTTACATCTAAGTGTGCACCATTATACGATACTAAGGGAATTATCTCGGATTATGTGCCTTACCGATGGGGAACTACACACGCTGATGTCCTCTTTGGCCCAATAACTTCTCCTCTTCAAGGAGAAAAACACATCCATCATCCCAAGATGGATACCTCCCCCCAAAGGCTTGCTCCCCCTTGACCATTGCACCAACAATGTCCTTGGGAAGCCCCTAAGCCAATAGGAACTCTAAACCATCAAAATTAAGGTTCTAAGTTCAACATAGAACTTTCACTCACCCTAAATTTGATACTTTGACTTAACACAGCTCCTAATCCATATCCAATGGATTTTCACCCTTTATAATGCTTCCTAAAGCATATCCTAGGGTTAGGAGTGATTAGGAATCTTTTCCATAGCTGAACACGGGCTAAACAAACCTTGTTAACTCGAAATCAGACACAGCGATCGACTCGGCGATGTCGATCATTGCCACTCACATCGATCATTGCCACGAGGCGATCGTGATAATAAAATCTCGATTTTTTTATCGAAAATGAATTTTAGAAATTCATAAATAATTATATGTAATTCGAAAAATCGTGAAAATTCATACGTATAATACTTATGACACACACAATGGGTGAAAAATATTTGAAAATTATTTTACCCATAAAATAGTGAGTTTGATACAAAACTCAAAACCATTGAAATTTTCAATGTTTTGGCCCTATTTTGTATCAACTCTATCAATGGTGATTGCTATCAAAAGATAGACTTCACCAAGATTTTTCAAAATGATTTTAAAATATTTTCAAAACCTTGTTTTGCATCATATTCCTTGGGCTCTATATACATGACTTGTACACATGCTCTCCCAATGATCCACAAATGAAACAGGATGAGTTTTAGTTCATCTAGATGCAAAAACTATGCATCTTGAACTCAACTCATATCCTAGCATCTCACTTGTATCTAAGGTGTATAAATACACATACATGTCAATTGGATGTGAGATGTGGGTTTTGTTCATACTAATCTAGGGTTTCATACATTCTCTAAGGCAACCCTACTTGATTCCCTTATAAATGGGACTTCAAGTCATGTCATAGTCCTTAAATCAATTTCAACCAAATTGTCTTAAATGAATGAATGATTATGGCATTAGAAATGATATAAATAAGCATATGCTCATAATCATGATGTCATGGCATATGATAAAATCTAAAAACACATGACATTTGAAACCTTAATCCTAAACATGAACATGACATATAAAATGATAGAAATAGGCATGATGTCATGACATGGCATATGGCAATCAAAGCATGACATATAAAATATATAGGTATAGTAATACCTAAATTTTAATATTAATTGTCATTTGATATAATTAGATATATTTTGCCATATTAACCTTAATCTCCCTAGTGTGCCAAAAACCCAAAATGGCACACTAACACTCTAAACCCTAATTGTGCCAATTTGATCATTTTATCAAACTCCATAACTAATATTGGCACATCCTAAAATCTTTTAGGATTATAATTCAACCCTATTTCCAAGGTATCCATAACCTTGAAAATAACCTAAAATGCCACCTTTATCATAGTTGAGTTAACTACCCATCCACTCAAGGTTGGCACATCCTAAACCCACCTAGCGTGAATCAATCACGCTCTTAGGAACCCAAAACCGATTTGAGCTCCTAGGGTTAATTAGGTATTCCTTAGGGATAACCTCCCTAGATACCTTCCTAATGACCCTCCTAGGCTTGTTAGCCTTGGTCATTTGGGTCTTACCTAGGTTGACTCTAGGGGTAACTCCCCTTGCAACCTTCTTAGTGGCCACCCTAGGTTTCCTTGAAACCCTAGCCACTAGGCACACCCTTTGGTCAATTCTAGGATGACTTCCCTATTGACCTTGGTCTTCCTAGACCTAGTTTGTGTTCCATAGTCAAATGGAACACTATGATAAGCCACTTTAGGCTTAGGTTTGTGACCCAAACCTTGCTTGCCCTTGGTTGACTTTTGACTCTTAGGTCCTAGGTGTTGACTTTGACTTTTGGACCCTTGATTTTGACCACTAGACCCTTTAAATTGATTTTGTATCTTATTTAGGGTCTTTTCAAGTTTTTCAAGCCTTGACCTCAAGACTTGATTTTCCTTTTCTAATTGCCCAATTTTAGAATTTTGATTTAAATCTTGGGCATTGGACTTCCTAGGCATATGCCTAGTCCATTTAGGGTTTAGACCTAGGTGCTCTTGCACCTTTCTAATTGTCTCCCTAGGTAAAATTGATCTTGAGTTATTTGACCTAGGTTTGTCCTTAAATAAGTTGTTTTTAGGGACATTAGTCCCAAATTTCTCCCTACTTTTGAAGTTAACGCTTTTAGCTCCTAAACAAATTTATTTATCTCTAGCATGCTTTTCATGGTGAATTGCAAGAGAATTAAAATTTCTAGCATGCTTTTGACTTTTAAATTTGGAAGGTGCATTATTAAAATATACCTTAGGGTTAGCTATAGAAACTCCCCCTACTTGTGATGCTCCTCCTTGCCCCTTCTTCTTCCCCCTAGGGCATTGACTTCGATAATGCCCCTTTGAATTGCACTTGAAGCATATGATGTGCTCCTTGCCTTTAGGTGTTGGGGAACCGACATCCTTGACTTTTGGTGCTGGTGGAGCTTTCCTAATCTTCTTTGGGCACTTGCTCTTGTAGTGCCCGGCCTTCCTACACTCAAAACATATGATATGATTTTTATTACAAATTGACATGTTTGAGTTACCTATGGTGGTGGAAGGTGTTGGAATTGAAACTTCTTCATCTTGACCAGATGTGGAAGCTTCTTCTTGATGCTCCGGTGTTGAGGAAACTCTAATCTCCTCCTCAATCCTAGAAGTGGATGCTTATTCCACTTCCTCCACCTCTTCCGATCCTGATGTTGATTCTCTATCAACCTCCGAATCCTCAAGCTCTTTGGATGAAGATGTACTTGCTTCTTTTTGAGCTTGAGAGGATGAGCACTCTTCTTCTTCTTCTTCTTGGACCAATGATGAGTTTTCATGGAGCTTTGCCACTTGGCTCCACAACTCCTTAGCGTCCATATAGTCCCCTACCATACACACAATCTCATTAGGGACCAAATCAAGAATAAATTTTACTACCTTCATGTTTTTCTCGAAGGCTTGGAGTTGATCTTCACTCCACTTCTTCTTCTTGAGGAATCCTCCCTTTGGTCTATTGGATAGCTAAAACCCTCCATCAAGATAGACCATTCTTCGAAGTCCCTCATCATTAGGAAGTCTTCAATTCTTGACTTCCATTGCTTAAACCCTTCTTGTCCATAGAAGGAGTAAGGGATTGGTGTGTTAATGTTCCATTCCAATTGTTCTTCCATCTTCACCCTCTAACTTCTTTGTCCTAGCTCCCGGCGATTAGTCCGTAGAAGAGCCCCGGGCTCTGATACCACTTGTTGGAAATTTGACACCGCTAGAGGGGTGAATAGCGTTTCCAAATCACGTAGATGGAATTCGTTCGTGATCGTCTCTATAAAACTCGTTATGCGCAGCGGAATAGAAATAATAAAAGCAATAACAAAAAGATACAATCACGAACACAAGAATATAACGTGGTTCGGAACCGAACGGTTCCTACTCCACGGATTGAACTCTAACGAGCTCTAGCGATGCCAATGCAATCACTAATCAATAAACTCCTTCTCGACAACAAGTCGGAGGCGAAGAAACCTCGTACAAATGTTTACAATAATAAACGAAAGAAATACAAGCAAATACAAGTGAAAATGTAAAGAAAACTTTGGTTTGGATGAGCTTGAAGGACCCGAAATGCACAAATCGCCTTCAAATCGCCTCACCAAAGCCCCCAAAGAACTGATGATGAAATCCTCCACGAGCTCCCCTTTTTATCTTACGTCGAGCTAGATTTCCGCCTATCAGTCGATTGCCATAAGTCCCCAGTCGACTGATGCCACTGTTGTCGTGAGACAACGGCTCAATCCACGTCGGACAAGTTCCAACGGGACTCTTGGCAGTCGATTGCCAACATTGGCGATCGCGGCATATAATCGCGATTGGCTCACGGCGTTACGTGCTCGGCGATTGTGGCAATGACGATGGCATGCGATCGGCCGCCGTCGACCGATCGCCTAATCGCTCCAATGAGCTGATCGCTAGAGCATTTCCAGGCTCTAAACCGGCGGTCGAACTCAAGTCGACTCACCAGCAATCGAACCGCCATAATGTTAGTCGATCGCCAACCTCAAAATGAGGTTTTAACCCAAGTATGGTGCCCCATACTTGCTAGACCACCCTTAGCCTAGACCTAAGCCTTCTAGCCACCTCCATCGCCTCACGCCTCGGATCCCTCCAAGTCATCCATGACTTGTTCATCCATCGCGCTAGCCTTCAGGTGCTTCCATCGGCTATGTCATGCTAACGGTGTCTACACCGCCAAGGCACATTGGACTTACGCCGCCAAGACTCCGCTTGGACTTTACGCCGCCACTCATTGGACTTATGCTGCCAAGACTCCCGCTTGGACTTTACGCAGCCAATATCAAACCCCTTGGACTTCTCAGGCCAAGACTCAAGCTTGGACTTTCCCTTGCCAACCCATGTTGGACTTCTCAAATGCCAAGACCATGCTTGGACTTTTTCCTGCCAACCCATGTTGGACTTTTACATGCGAGACCCATGCTTGGACTTTTCATGCCAAGTGTCCCACTTGGACTTTTCATGCCAAGTACTCAAGACTTGACTTTACTAAATGCCAAGTGTTCCACTTGGACTTTCCATGCCAAGTGCACAAGACTTGGACTTTCCCATGACAATTACATTGTCATATGTTTTTGTCGAAACATCAAAACATCACTCGAGTCCTGGTCAATCATGACCTGGGCTGATTGCACCAACACATTCCACCCGGCGGACTTTTCCCTCTTCGGTCCTGCGGAGCTCGCAGCAACATTTGGGCGGCGGCACTCCATTGACTGAGCAATGAGTTCACCTGTCTTCACCGGCAATCTTCAGAACCCTCACCGGCGGAGTTGAGCTACCCTAGTGGGACGTGGTCACGTGAAGCTAGGGTGACTTGCTACTGTCGGGATCCCGCATAATCGATTTCGGCTCCGGCGGTAAGCGTTATTCCAACTCGGCGGTCTTCGGCCGGTGATGAGTATCCGTTCCCGCATCCGATTCCATCCACATTGTTGCCGCCGTGGTCATGGCAGTCCCGCATCCACATCGAAGCTATGAACTACCGCATCGATCCAACTCTTGTCGGAATTCGACGAGAGATCCGCATCCTGAGACCCTTGGAGTGTTCGGTATTGTCGTAGGTCATCGGAGAGGGTGGTACCTTTCCGGTGTTTGTGGATAACTGTTGATTTACTTTATTGATTTACTGTTAATTCAGTATTGTATTTCTTATTGTTTTACTGCATTGTTCACTTTGGGTATTTTAGTATTTTTACATCGTTGGCTTCCTAATGTGCACTATATTTTATCAGTATTGTTCTAGTATTGATTTCTTAGTGTGCAGTAGTGTTTCACTGATGTTTAGTCATTTCATGTTTGTGTGGTAAATCGTGCACGTGGTAATTAGTTGATAGTTTAGTGAGTCTTGTTATTCGTTTACAGTGTTTACCTAGTGGTTTGATTTATTTCCTTTAGTGTAATTATCCTTTCCCATTTTAGTTAATCTTCAGCCAGTGTGTCGTATAGTGACAGTGCGGTGCATGGTTGAATTGCTTTCGTTTACTGCAGTTTTTAGTGACTGTTTGACTATTGTGTCGTATAGTGACAGTGCGGTGCATGGTTGAATTGTTCACATTTGTTTGATCATTGTACCGTATAGTGACAGTGCGATGTTTGGTCACTTTCTTTTCTGTCTGTTAGTTTAGTTTTTCAGTGACTGTTTGATTATTGTGTCGTATAGTGACAGTGTGGTGCTTGGTTGAATTGTTCACATTTATTTGATCATTGTACCGTATAGTGACAGTGCGGTGCGTGATCACTTACTTTTGCGCATTAGGATAGTTGTTTGTTACTTGTTATTTGATAGTTAGATTTACTTCTTGCAGGTTTAATTCTCATGTTTGCTTTTGATTTTGCATTTTAATTGTTTTAATAAATTGTGAAAACCCCTAGTGTTTACTTCTGTTTAAAAACAAACGTCCAGCCATTAGGTTCGTTGGGAGATGACCCGAGTCAGTCCTATACTGCATTAGTGTAGTTAGGGGGTTCGGTAAATAATTTTGGAACGGTATTGCGACAATAAAAATCGTTCGATCAACGGGTGAGATCAGATGAGGCTAGAAGACGTAGGAAATTCACCCTTAAATCCCACATCTTCCTAGATCGTGACACAGAAGCTCAACGCGGGGCGTCTTCTTCCTCCGTTCACTTGCGAGCGGGCAATCGGCGACTCCACGAGTGGCGGCGACAGCTTGGTGACCTCCTTCCTACGACCTCCCTTTCGACAGCCGATGGAAATCCCATCCTAACATTGTCAGCAGATCGAGATGCCTTGATTCGATCAACTCATCGGTAGCAAGGAGCGGTAGTGATTCCGGTGAGTTCATCTTCTTCACCGGAATTCCATTCCATTCCGGTGATCGAGATTAGGCCGCTCCATCTCCAGAACCCTCCATCAACTACCGGGATTAGGTAGCTGTTGGATCGAAGCGGATCGCTAGAGGGGGGTAAATAGCGATAAACCTTTTTTTCTTTTCAAAATCGTTTCAAAACACTTATACGCAGCGGAAATGTAAATGTAAAGTAAAAGAGACAAGGGAATTTTACTTGGTTCGTAGCTTTCAGCTACTACTCCAAAGCCCTAGTGGTCCTTGACCACGTACGGAGGGCAAAAACACTAAAGAACTTCTCCTCGTTAGAGGTAGGAGTTAATCGATACAAATGAAGCACAAAGCTTGAGGTAGAGGGACACTCCCCCTCTCCTCGTTATGATAAAAGCTCCTAGAATTGAAAGTTATGAACTGAAATAAAAACTTATACTGACGTAATAAAATGAAAATAATTAAAACCTAGACATCAGAGAAGAAGCATTTCGTTGTCGGAAAGTTGTAGCTTGGTGGAGGCTTTTGGAAGCTTAGAATTGATGATGAAACCCTAGGATAGGCCCTCCTTTTATAGCCTTTGAGCCCCTTTTCGAGAGGAACTTTAGCCAATCACAATTGAACACCAATCTCCTTGAAATGGGGTGATAAGCCTTGACTCCTCGAAGCTGATCATTGACCATCAGTCGACTGATGGCCATCATCAGTCGACTAATGGCGACATCGATCGAATCGCGCGATCGTGATGGACTCAATGAGTCCTCCAGTGTCGGTCGACTGATACTAGCTGAAATGACAAGTTAGCTAAAAAATACCATTATTTCGATGGCCTCCGACTGTCCGATCTCGACCTAGACCACCGATGGGATGTCTTGGGTCGGATCTACGCTTAAGTCTATCCCCGTAAAGAGGATACGACCTCACTTACACTCGCACACACGAGCTTACCTCGATACTTGTTGGGGATCGATTGGCCGGCTAGAGAGGGGTGAATAGCCCTCGTTTGTTGGATGTCGTAATTCGCTCATCTACAAAAGATTAGCGCAAGCGGAATATGCAAATAAAGACAAGCAAATAGAAATTACAAGAAAGCAAACGCTAACAAGAAGATGTAACGTGGTTCACGGCTACGCCGCTAATCCACGGTCCGATTCGTCCAAGGTGAATCACTCCTCCAAAACCAATCCAATATTGGTCTCTCCTTTGCACCAAGCTAGGTGGAGGTAACCTTTACAACCAAAGTCACTCTTCTACAATGGAATGAAGATTAAAGAAAGTAGAGGAGTGGAAAAACGTTTAGGGCACTTTGGGAGTAGTTGGGCGTTCAAGCATTAACCCCCCAAAGCCCCATCCCCTTCCTTTTTATAGAGGAAGAGGGTTTCTTCCTGTTGACACAGGAGCAGTCAACTGATGCCCTCGATCAGTCGACTGGTCCTGTAGCCGTTGCCCAATAACGGCCGCTTTCCACGTTGGATACCATCCAACGGTACTGGCATCAGTCGACTGATCCTACCATCAGTCGACTGATGCTCGATCAGTCGAGTGCTCAACTGAGTCGACTCCATTATGCCCATGCGGTGCCATCGATCGCCATTCCACTGGCGATCATGGCACATCGACTATCGATCGACTACCCATGATCCATGCGATCGCCAAGCACTAAACTGGTCTTATACCAGTCGATCGACCCATCGACTCAGATCAGTCGACTGCCATTCCCTGGCAGTCGACTGGTGTCGGGAAAACCCATCCGACACTTGGCCAAATGGCCAAGTTTCACCTAAGAGCTACCCCTTCCCGGGTTACATTCGCTCACTCTCATCTCTCGGAGTCCCTCGCCTTCGAAGTTCTCTTCGTTCTCGGCCACGTCCCTCGGCAGCATCAGGCGCACGGCTTTGCAATGCTCCTTCGCATCTCTTTCCTCGAAGTCTACTTCCTCCGGCTTCACTCCAAGCTTCTCGTACGGCGGTCCCTCGGATGCTCCAAGCGCACGGCTTCCGCAAAGCTATCCTTCACCGACTCAAGGCATGAGTCATGAGATGTGAAACTCGCCACGGCTCCATGTGCGAATTACTAAGTCCTGCACGACTTCAACGCACATATCAAATCAACATATCAAACTAACTTAAACCCTTTGCCACACCATCAAAACCATATTACGGCAAGAGATTACCCTAACAATCTCCCCCTTTTTGATGTGTGGCAATCCGTTTAAGTTAGGTAAAAACATTTGATATAAATTTTAAAAGAAAGAAAGCATGTAAACATAAACATGATATAGCAACATGCAACTCCCCCTTAATCCATGAAACTCCCCCTTAATTTCTCCCCCTATCATAATTAACTTAAACATAATCATTTCTCCCCCTTTGACACCATCAAAAAGATTATCACTAAGTTAAAAGCACATGGCATCAAGTCTAATAGAAAAAAATACCACAAGTTGATTTAAAATCAGAATTCAGCCTTTACTGGTCTGATATTCAGGTCATCAGTCGACTAGTTCAGACTACCAGTCGACTGGCACGCTGTTTTTGGGATTTCTGATTTCTGGGGTGAATTTCAGAAATGCATTAAAAATTCCAGAAAATTTGAAAAATCATGAAATTTGGGGAACACATTTATTTTAAGTATATCTATCAGTGAAAAATATGTTTTCATGAAAAATCATTATATTTCCACGTATTTGCCAAAAATCCAAAAGCTTTAAAAACTACTAGGTTTTTTATCATAAGAGTATCCATTTTAACACCTAGTCTTGCATCCAATTGTTTCAAAACATGAATACATGTATTTTAAAGTAAGAAATTGTTTTGAAAACATATGAAATATCCAACCATGATCTTTGGGCAATATGTCTATGAATTAAACATAAGCCTTCCCCATGATTGGTCTATTATTGTTATTTTGATACTTTAAATGACCATCTAAATGTCATAGGCATTAGTGGACATTTGTATCATCCTAACATCTCACTCATGCTAAGTTTTCAATCAAGGTAGCCTATGGTGAGTGTGAGATGCATCCTAGGGGGTATTTGTATATACTTAACCAATATATTCATGCAATTCTATCAAGGTTAAGTATCAACCTAATAATCCTCATGATCATAAAGGCATATATGAATGAATTCTACATTATGATCATGAAACTCATGTATTCATCAAATAATAGTCATGCATTTGGTATTATATGATGATAATAAACAAAGTATCACCTAAAGCATGATTCAACCCTATTTCCCATGATTATGTGCCAAATATTAAAATCATAAATCATGATTTCAAACATTCATAGCAATTACATTAATCATCATGATTTAAGCATTATTATCTATTTATGGGCACGTTATCATCACCCAACACTATTCTAAAAATGTTGTCCCGCCATCCTAAGTCAACCAAAATATGATATAGGTTAATTCCATATGGTTGACTACCCTAGGGTTTTCCTAACCCTTAAGGATGGATTTTGGAACCCAAAATAAGTTCTTTCCTATTGGGTTCACTAAGTATTCCTTGGGGATCCATTTCCTAGCTATTACTTTCTTCTTATCTTGTCCCCTAGCAATTAGGCATTTATAGGCCTTTTCATTTTTCTTTTCTTTGTATCCTAGGCCCTTTTTATTGAAGCTTGCCCTTTGGCTCCCAATAATCATATTTAATGTGTTGGAGCCAATTGTGAATTTTTCTAGGGCTTTGGTTAAATAGTCTACCTTTTCCCTTAGGGCCCTATTTTTATTTATACATGCATCACTAACATCTAATGACACATAAAGATCATGTGAGCATGCATCATTTAAGCTAGAAGAAATATTATCATTTAAGCATGCATTTTCTAGCTTATTTTCCAATGCCTTAATTTGATTAAGCATGCTTTTATTTTTCTTTTTCATTCCAAATAAGTCCTTAGTTAAACTAGAAATTATGGAAACTATTTTCTTAGGAGAGGCATTCGTTACCATAGTTTCCATGTCCTCTTCTTCTTCGGATGATGAGGATGTAGAAGCTCCCCCTTCATTTGAGCTCTCCCCACTTGAGCTTGATTCTTCATTTTCGGTGGAGGAGGAGCAATCCGAGTCATGAAGAGCCATTAGTGCTAGGTTGGAATAGACATGCTCTTCTTCTTCGGATGAGGATGAGGAAGCAAGGTCATCCCATGTCTTTGCTTTGAGTGTCATGACCTTCCCTTTTCCTTTTGCCTTCTTTTCTTCTTCCTTTCTCTTGCTCCCCTTCTTCTTCCTCTTTTCTTCTTTCTTTTTCTTCTCTTCCTTGCTCTTGTTTAGGAGGGGACAATTATCCCTTATGTGTCCCTCTCCTTGGCAATTGTAGCATATGACCTTCCTGTAGGGATGTATACTTAACAGTCTATTTTTTGTATGAACATCTTTATTTTGAAATAAGAATCACATGATCATTGTTTGCATATTTTTTATGCAATATTATCTAATACGTTACATTGTAGATAACATGGTGTATCGTGTCACACGGGAGATCATGTTATCGGCTCCTTGTAAAGTATAAGTAAAGGCTCACAACCGAGATGGCTTTGGACAAACCATCGGAATGGTTGTAGTGTGATTTGGTATTGGTTTATCTTGACCATAGAATCACACTAGTGCACTTTGTGTGTATTGAGCAGGACCGACACAGAGGTGATTCGATTTATTGCTGACTACATAATCGAATCGGACCTCAGATATTATTTAGTACATGCTCTTAATCCCGATATAATAACGGGCACATATACTTGGTACTCATCTCTTTGATTTACCAATGGGCGAGATTTATAGATTAAATCGATAGACTCGGTAAGTTGGGAGATGATATTATTTATATGGTGTGTCGTTGATTATAGGAGGAAACTGTGTCCTATATATTAAGATGATGATGTCCCCTTGAGGAGCTCATAAGGTTCATCATGTAAACCCTGCAGGTGGACTTGGTCCGGCATGATGAAAAGGTTGAGTGGTACTACTCATGGAGCTAGATGTCGATTAATTAATGGTCAGTAAATTAATTAATCGATGGACATTCGAGATCTTAAACACGGGGAGAAAATGTACAAATAATATATGGAGCCCATATTATCATATGGGGGTTGGTGAGGTAGATCAATGATGGACCTTTAGTGGATTGGACCATCATTAGTGGATCGGACTTGATGTGGGCTTGATCCATGGGTGGCCGAGACCCAACTCCTCCTCATGGTCCCTAATGTAGCCCATTAACACCTCAAGAAGATTAGATCCAATGGATAGAAACAAAACACTAAGATCCATTGGTAGAGATTAAATCTCTAAGATCCATTGGTTGAGATTAAATCTCTAGATCCGACGGTTGAGATTAAATCCCTAGAACCAATGGAGGAGATTAATTCATGACTTATCCCTAAACTCTATAAAAGGAGGACATGGGGTTGGCGTGAAGAACAATTGAAGAGAGGCTTAGGTTTTCTAGTTGGCGGCAAGGCTAGGGTTAGGGTTTTAGGAGGGTGGCGGCACCAATTAAGGAAAGAAATTCCTTTTCTTCTTCTTCCTCCAAAGGTGGCCGGCGTCCAGCTCCTTTTCCAGACCTGTTCTAGCTCTTGGCCGGCGGCAAAACCTCTCTTCTCCCTCTCCTTAGGTGGTGGAAACAAGATATAGGGTTTCCCTAGGTATCTTGGTTGTCTCCCACCACCATCTCCTTCATTTACTTGGCCGGCGGCAAGGAAGGGATTGATTCCTTGTTGGTTGAGTTTTGGAAGGAGAAAGACATTGTTTCTTTTCTTCCTCTTGCTTGGGAAAAGCAAGGAAGGAAGTTTTGCGATCTAGAAGCTTCGACTTTTGGTGGATCGTCGCCCACACGACGTCCAAAAGGAGGAGGGTCATACATTAGAAGACCAAGAGGCTAAATAATACTTGGATCCCGAGTATAAACACAAAAACCGACGATCCGGACATCGTCTATTCCATGGCTACTCGTAGAATAGAGAATGGTCGCTTGAACAACTAGTTTGTTCAAGTGACCTCTCTAAACGAATAGCACGACGATGACTTGGTTGCTTTGGGAATCCCTTTTGTCTATGATTAAATTTTTAATCCGGGGACATCGAAGGGATCACCATGGTCAAGCAACCGAGGCGAAGGGGAAGCGAAGTTTCCTCTCAAGGACTCGACAAGGGAAATCCCTTCAATTGGTATCAGAGCTTCCGGGCAAAACTTACAAAATGGTATCAGAGCCATGGTTTTCAGTTTTGTGAGTTTAGGATTCGGTTAATTTTTATGCACTTTTTCATATATTATATGTGCTGGATAATAGTAGGATATGCATAGTTTAACTCTTTGGTTGTAGGCATAAGATCCGACTATTATGGCCATATGTGTGTATGTGATTGTATGTGTGTAAATATTTATTTTATTGAATCCTCGGGGTTGACGAGGCTAGTATTTAGTTTTTGGTAAATTAAATACGGCATTGTTTAGCCGCTCTTTATTTTATTTTACTTTCGATCTAGATTTCATGTACACTCCCTCGTGGAGTATAGGATTGATGGATGTAAATTAAAATAGGATTTAGTCTCGGCTCGGATCTCCGAATGGCTCGTACATGGCGTAGGAGGAGCGGACGAGATGGCGATGCGACGGGAGTCATATTGAAGACAAAAGCCATAATAGTTGGAAAATAATTTATTTTTCATATTTATTGCTTTTTGTTTGATATGCATGTCGTAGGCTAGGAAAATTCCTCAATTTCAAATTACTAAGTGGGAGAGGGATATTTTTATAAATTCCCACGGCCTCCATTACAATTCGACAAGTGATGCAAACAAACTTGCGTCGGCTCGAGTGCCTTCCTCCCCATCGGATGGGTTTGTTTGATCACAAGGTCGAATATGGTTATAGGAAATTATCAAGGAGCGTGTGTACTTGCCCATCGTAAGAAGGCACATAAACCGAGATAATTACCTTGGTACGAGTAATGGTGAACACTTAGATGCAAATATAAGTATCCTCCCATCGAGTCACGCTTTTATTTGTAGGGCAAGAGAAACCAACTATTAATTTTATTTGTCAAAAAGTTAGGTTGACAAGATAGTAAAACTAATGGGTAAAACCTCCTCTTAAAAATGTAGAATTCAGATATCGTCCACAGATCGTGGCATGCGATATTCTCGGTGTTTTGAGGTGTTGGTTGATTTCGGAATTTTATTGTTTGAGGAATCAATAATTTTTTGAAATCTAAAGTAATGATCTATGTGATTCTTAGGATTTTCAAAAATGACTTTCAAGTCCACTTACTATGATACTAAAGGAAATAAACTACTGTACCCAAAACAATGTTGATTGGAAAAGAATCTAGATATTGTCTTATCTGCTAAAGAGTACAAGTATGCACTCTTCGAAGAGTGTCCTCAAACCATAGATGCTCAAAAGGGTTTCTACTTCTAAGCCGAAAGGCAAGAAGAAAAAGAAACAAGGTGAAGCAAAGATGGTGGGAGGATCTCAAGGAGGAGTGAGGAAGCCGAAAGGCAAGTACTTCACTTGCAAGCAGGATGGACATTGGAAGAAGGACTGTCCCAGTCCAAAATAGAACAAAGGTATATCTTTTGGACTAGTCATTGAAACATGATTAGCGGTGATATCTACCGGCACCTGGTGAGTAGATACGGGAGCCACTAATCATGTCTGCAACACTTTGCAGGGGTTCCAGGAAACCCGATGACTAGATAAAGGGGAGATTACCATTTACTTGGGCAATGCCATGAAGGTGGCGGCTATTGCAGTGGGAGAAGTTTTATTTATCTCTTGAGAAAAATAAAACTTAGGTTCTGGAAAATTCCCTTTATGTACCTTTATTTAGAAAGAATTTAGTTTCAGTTTCTAAATTATTATGGATGGATATTCTATTTCTTTTAATGACAGAGTTGTTATAAAAAGGAATAGGGAGATTATCTGTTCGGGTACATTGATAGGAAATTTGTACACACTAGAACCAAAACCTCCCACGATACAAATTGAAGTTAATAACTCATCTTCTAATTCCAATAAGAGAAAAGAACCTTCGAAGATGAACCAAACATATCTTTGGCATCTTAGGCTTGGCCACATTAACCTAAGCAGAATTCAAAGGTTGATAGCTGATGGACCTTTGGGTTCATTAATGGTGGAGGATCTCCCAACCTGTGAATCTTGCTTGGAGGGTAAGATGACCAAGAGGCCTTTTAAGGCCAAGGGGTATAGAGCCAAAGATGTGTTAGAATTGGTTCATTCTGATTTGTGTGGTCCTATGTCTATCCAGGCTAGAGGTGGTTTTGAGTATTTTGTCTCTTTTATAGACGATTACTCAAGATATGGATACATTTACCTGATGCGCCGCAAGTCTGAATGCTTTGACAAGTTCAAAGAATTCAAGGCTGATGTGGAGAAACGTCAAGGTAAAAGTATCAAAACACTACGATCTGATCGTGGTGGTGAGTACCTCTTGGGAGAGTTTAGGAACTACTTATCAGAGGCAGGGATTCAATCCCAATTGACTGCACCTGGCACACCCCAGCAGAACGGTGTAGCAGAGCGAAGGAATAGGACTCTTATGGAGATGGTTAGATCGATGATGAGTTGTTCTGACTTGCCAGATTCGTTATAGGGATATGCTCTAGATACGGTGGTGTACATTCTGAACTTGGTTCCATCTAAATCAGTGTCTTCTACTCCCACAGAGTTGTGGACCGGGCGAAAGCCTAGTCTAAGACATATTCGGATATGGGGGAGTCCAAAGACATGTCAAGGCAATCTGTCGCAAGTTGGAACCTCGCATGTAAGTATACGATTGTTCGTTGGCTATCCCAGAGGAACGAAGGGTGGATTGTTTTATAGTCCTAGAGATCAGAGGGTGATCGTTAGCACGAACGCCAGATTTCTAGAGGAAGACTATGTGATGAGCCACAAGCCCAAGAGTAAAATTGTTCTGGAGGAGCTAAAAGGGGAAGTCACTTTAGTACCACCGGTACACGAGGATATACCATGTCATCGCACGCGTATCTCAGTGGATACACAGGTGATACCTCGTCAGAGTGGGAGGGTTGTGAGACAGCCTAATAGATTCATGTTCTTGGGAGAATCTTCTGATTTGGTCCCTGGCGAACATGAACCTGATCCCTGGACATATGATGAGGCAATCCAAGATAAAGATGCAGTATCTTGGCAGAGTGCAATGAATGCTGAGATTGAATCCATGGATTCAAATCAGGTCTGGGAGCTAGTAGAACCACCCGATGGTGTAAAAACCATTGGATGCAAGTGGATCTACAAAAGAAAGAGAGGAATAGATGGGAAGGTTGAGACCTTCAAAGCGAGGCTTGTTGCGAAGGGGTATACTCAGAAAGAGGGTATCGATTATGAGGAGACCTTTTCGCCGGTAGCCATGCTTAAATCTATCCGGATTCTCTTATGCATAGCAGCTCATATGGATTATGAGGTGTGGCAGATGGATGTCAAGACAGCTTTCCTTAATGGAAGTCTTGAGGAAAACATCTACATGAAGCAACCAGAGGGATTCATTACTAAAGGCAAAGAGCATCTTGTATGCAAGCTTAATCGGTCCATTTATGGATTGAAGCAAGCTTCGAGATCTTGGAACATCCGGTTTGATGAAGTGATCCAGTCTTATGGATTTATTCAAAGTCCGGATGAGTCTTGTGTATACAAGAGATGTGACGGAAACGTAGTGGTATTTCTTGTACTATACGTAGATGACATTTTGTTGATTGGCAACAATATCAAGGTGTTATCAGACGTAAGGGTATGGTTGTCCAAACAGTTTGATATGAAGGACTTAGGAGAGGTGGGACACATCCTTGGGATCAAGGTTATAAGGGATCGCAGGAAAAGGATGTTGTGCTTATCCCAAGCTTCATACATAGACACGATTATAGAGCGTTTTAGCATGCAGAACTCCAAGAAGGGTTTTCTACCTTTCAGGCATGGAGTACCTCTATCTAAGGAGATGTGTCCTAGATCATCTGAGGAGATAGAGGAGATGAAGGCGGTTCCTTATGCTTCGGCAGTAGGAAGCCTCATGTATGCGATGCTCTGTACGAGACCAGATATCTGCTTTGCCGTGGGCATGGTCAGCAGATATCAGAGTAATCCAGGACAAGGACATTGGACTGCGGTAAAGCATATATTGAAGTACCTGAGAAGGACTAGGGATTATATGTCTCACGGAAGACCAATTACTCCTATGGGTTACAGTTCGACTTCCAACTGATAGGGATAACAGAAGTCTACCTCGGGTTTTGTGTTTACTTTGGGAGGTGGAGCCATTGTATGGAGGAGTGTCAGGAAGTCGTGGCGTGTGACTCCACCATGGAAGCCGAGTATGTGCGCCTCAAAGGCGGCAAAGAACGTATGGCTCAGAACTTTCGATGGACTTGGATGTGATTCTGGTTTGCCTGTAACTATCACAATTCATTGTGATAATAGTGGTGCAGTTGCAAACTCGAAGGAACCACGAGCCCATAAGGCTAGTAAACACATAGAGCGCAAGTACCACCTGATACGAGAAATCGTAAAGCGAGGAGAAGTTGCTGTGGCCAAGATTGCATCGGAGGATAACCTGGCAGATCCTTTCACTAAGGGCCTTCCGGCGAGAACTTTTGATAGGCATGTGGAGGGAATGGGGATCAGATGTATGACACTTTGAGGACAGCATAGTCTTTTAGTATAAGTGGGAGATTGTAGGGATGTATACTTAAAAGTCTATTTTTTGTATGAACATCTTTATTTTGAAATAAGAATCACATGATCATTGTTTGCATATTTTTATGCAATATTGTCTAATACGTTACATTGTAGATAACATGGTGTGTGGTGTCACACGGGAGATCATGTTATCGGCTCCTTGTAAAGTATAAGTAAAGGCTCACAACCGAGATGGCTTTGGACAAACCATCGGAATGGTTGTAGTGTGATTTGGTATTGGTTTGTCTTGACCATAGAATCACACTAGTGCACTTTGTGTGTATTTAGCAAGACCGATACAGAGGTGATTCGATTTATTGCTGACTACATAATCGAATCGGACCTCAGATATTATTTAGTACATGCTCTTAATCCCGATATAATAACGGGCACATATACTTGGTACTCATCTCTTTGATTTACCAATGGGCGAGATTTATAGATTAAATCGATAGACTCGGTAAGTTGGGAGATGATATTATTTATATGGTGTGCCGTTGATTATAGGAGGAAACCCGTTTCAGTTACGTATTGCTACGAGGCAGTATTATTCACTTTACCACTGGCGTTGATTAGTAATGGCGCCTCCCGTGGCATTCCTCCTCCCCGTGATCTATACAATATTTAGGATAAGGGCATGCCATTGCGTGCCTCCTTGAGAGTTTTGGGAAATAGAGGTTTGTAAATTTGGCTGGAAAAACTCTGTCGCGGAAATAATATATGGAGCCCATATTATCATATGGGGGGTTGGTGAGGTAGATCAATGATGGACCTTTAGTGGATTGGATCATCATTAGTGGATCGGACTTTATGTGGGCTTGATCCATGGGTGGCCAAGACCCAACTCCTCCTCATGGTCCCTAATGTAGCCCATTAACACCTCAAGATGCTTAGATACAATGGATAGAAACAAAACACTAAGATCCATTGGTAGAGATTAAATCTCTAAGATCCATTGGTTGAGATTAAATCTCTAGATCCGACAGTTGAGATTAAATCCTAGAACCAATGGAGGAGATTAATTCATGACTTATCCTAAACTCTATAAAGGAGGACATGGGGTTGGCGTGAAGAACAATTGAAGAGAGGCTTAGGTTTTCTAGTTGGCGGCAAGGCTAGGGTTAGGGTTTTAGGAGGGTGGCGGCACCAATTAAGGAAAGAAATTCCTTTTCTTCTTCTTCCTCCAAAGGTGGCCGGCGTCCAGCTCCTTTTCCAGACCTGTTCCAGCTCTTGGCCGGCGGCAAAACCTCTCTTCTCCCTCTCCTTAGGTGGTGGAAACAAGATATAGGGTTTCCCTAGGTATCTTGGTTGTCTCCCACCACCATCTCCTTCATTTACTTGGCCGGCGGCAAGGAAGGGATTGATTCCTTGTTGGTTGAGTTTTGGAAGGAGAAAGACATTGTTTCTTTTCTTCCTCTTGCTTGGGAAAAGCAAGGAAGGAAGTTTTGCGATCTAGAAGCTTCGACTTTTGGTGGATCATCGCCCACACGACGTCCAAAAGGAGGAGGGTCATACATTAGAAGACCAAGAGGCTAAATAATACTTGGATCCCGAGTATAAACACAAAAACCGACAATCCGGACATCGTCTATTCCGTGGCTACTCGTAGAATAGAGAATGGTCGCTTGAACAACTAGTTTGTTCAAGTGACCTCTCTAAACGAATAGCACGACGATGACTTGGTTGCTTTGGGAATCCCTTTTGTCTATGATTAAATTTTTAATCCGGGGACATCGAAGGGATCACCATGGTCAAGCAACCGAGGTGAAGGGGAAGCGAAGTTTCCTCTCACGGACTCGACAAGGGAAATCCCTTCAATTGGTATCAGAGCTTCCAGGCAAAACTTACACTTCCCCCTTTGTCTTCTATTCCTATCATTAGATTTATTAAAATGAAAACTCTTTAAAGCATGTCTTACCCTCCTTACCATATATGCTTCTTCGGTGCTATCCATGGAGGAGGATGAGGATGCTTCATCATCGGAGGAGGAGGGGATTTCCATCTTCTTCTTCTCCTTGTTCGCTATCAAAGCTACTCCTCTTGAGGGTTGAATTCTAGGCTCTTCTTGTATTCCTTCAAGCCTAGTTTCGTGGAGCTCCATTGTCGAGAAAAATTCCTCCAAGGTACTTACTTCCAAGTTCTTGGAGATGTAAAATGAATCCACCATGGAGCTCCATCTTGAAGACCGGGGAAAGGCATCTATCGCCTTCATTACCATATCCCGGTTGGAGAGCTTTTCTCCTACACTTGTTAGCCCAATTAATATTTCTTTAAATCTAGAATGTAGGGAAGTTACCTTTTCTCCCTTTTCTAATTTGATGTTTGAGAGTTGGGAGCGGAGGAGGTCTCTCCTAGCTAGCTTGGCCTCGGATGTGCCTTCATGGAGTTCTACAAGCTTTTCCCACATCTCTTTGGCGCTAGCACATTCTCCGATCCGGTTGATCTCTTGTTGAGGGAGCACATTGAGAAGATGATGTTTTGCCTTTGAGTTTGCAAGGTGCTCCTCTCTTTGCTTCTTAGTCCAACGTGATTTTTCAATTGGTTCACCCCTTTCATTCCTAGGCAACTCGAAACCATTTTCCATTATAAGCATAATATCAAAATCAGTCTCGAAGAATACCTCCATTCTCTTTTTCCACCAAGAGAATTCGTGTTAGTAATATATGAGAGATGTCCTAAGGCAATCGCCTTATGTATGAACCATTTATATGATAAATGAAGATTCACTATTTGAGTATACATGTTTTATGTATTTGATTGGATCTTAAACTCATTTCGAATGTCACGATCGATTCACGGCATGAGAGAATTTGTGATTGGATCACAACTAGTGAGTATCTCTACATGTGTAATTGTGATGTATCGAATTATCCTAGTCGATGAATTGATGGATTTGGACACCATCAATTACATCGAGACTAGACTAACGAGGTATACTCCTTGGTGTATCCAAGCGGTGATTCTCATTTGGTACGGAGACATAGTGATGTCGGAGTTAATCGTGGATGCTAGTTATGGTAACTAGTTCATTGGAGTGACCAAAGTAAGACTTCATATGGTTCTCTGCATATATAGATATGTCAATGAAGTTCTTCGTGGCTTAAGTGCGATGTTCCTTTGACTTGCGGTATTCAAGTCATCTTGATCATGGAGACTTATGCTTTGACATCTTAAGCAAACATCTCTAAGGAGATGTGGACCCGGGATGATTGGGTATAAGTCGAAGTGATCGAAGGTGTTAGAATATCCTATAAAGGATTCACCACTCCTTGCGAGGAGATGTATACCCATGGCCTCTCATCGGATTGTTACTAAAGTCTTTGGCCAAAGCATTACATGTTTAGAGTAAGGTACTCTTCGATACATGTGGAGTAACTAGAATCCGTAGGGCGAGGAAATGATACTTGGGCTAGGTGTGGCGTAGTCGACCTAGTGAGGCCCGACACAATAGACCATGTCACAGACCAAGTGGGTATAAGATGAGTGAAGGGAATGGGGCGATTCATTCGAGCTCTTGAAGGGTTTCAGAAATAGTTATGGATCAACCATTAATCTTTTCGTTTAATTGGGGATCATGATGTACTACTAGGTGCCACTCATGATCGTTCTATAATTATTGGTTTATTATAGACGGCCAAGATATACCGAGAACCTATTTGGTCACACGCGTGAGTGTAATCCAAAGGATTTAAAGCGAGCTTGAGAATGGGATTCTCGACAAGAGAAACTATGTTTGGTTGGACCAAACATAAAGCGAGCATGAAATTGTTTCAGTCGCAATGGAAGCGTGGATGGGCCGTGTCTTATGAAGACATAATGGATGGACCAAAATGGTTTAGTTCTAATCCAATGGATAAGAATAAACCAAAGGGTTTGGTTTATTTTAAATGAATGAACCAAAAATTGGTTAGGTTCGTTTTAACTTAAAATAAACCATCATGGTTTGGTTTATTTTAACTTATCTTAATGGAGCGGGTTAACGGGCTTTATGGATATGATCCATTAACCATTAAGAGAATTAGTTCTCTATAAAAGTGGGCTTAAGGGATTGTTAAACCCTAACTAACTAATCATCAAAACCCTAGCCCAACCTAACATGTTGTTGCCGCCCAACACATTGTTGCCACCAGCTTATGGTGGCGCCACCTCCTTGCCGGCGTCCAAGCTCCAGCCGTGAACCTCCGGCGACCCTCGGTGATCCCTAAAGGTTCGGCATCAAGGTGAGCTTTAGTCTCCTTGTTTTGGCGGCGCCTATCTCCTCCACCAAGCTGTCCAGTTTTCTGGACAGCTTCTTCTCTCGTCGGGCATCGTTTGGGCGGACGGTTAGTGCTCGACAGCAGCTAACATACCGGGGATTTGATCTCCGGTAATCCTCTGAGGTGGAGGATGAAGGATTCGTCAAACGGTTGACGAATACCTCTCCGGAGAAGCGAGTTTTGAGAACTCATTTTGGATCCGAATTTGGATTCGGATCGTGATCATCTCTCGATCACGTCGTCTTCAACACGAGGCTAGTAACCCGTCGAAGGCGAAGCTCGTGGCTTAGCGAAGTCATCGAGAGCTCGGCGTGGATCTGGATAGAGGCGATTCTTACGAGGATCGTTCCGGTTGATGCCGTTCCGCTACACGTCATGAAAGGTATAACGTAGTTTAATTTATTGCAATTTTAATTTACGGTTATGTCTACACTTGTTGTAATAGCATGCGTGTGTTGTGTGTGTTGTAATAAATATAGATTTATTATTTTATTGCTTCATTTGTGCTCATGTTTACGAAACATGATCGAACACACACACGCCGCGGTGCCGGAAACCCAACAGTGGTATCAGAGCCCAGGTTGTGTTTCGACATAATCGTAAAATGGTTTTGCGATAGTCATAATGTATTTCTGGAAATTTTCTAAATTTTGGAAATTTAGAAGTATTTATGGAAATTTTTCAATTTTGGAAAGTCTAGAAGTATTTATGGAAATCTTCCACTTTTGGAAAGTTGGAAGTATTTATGATATTTTCCATAAATAAAATATTTGATTAGATTCTGGAAATTTGTTTCCTAATTTAATCATGATTTGATTTGGGAAATCAAATCTTAAAATATTTTATTTCCATAAGTAGTTTTAAAGATTTAGGAAATTGGTTTCCTAAATAGATTTTCCTTAATCAAATAATTCCATGAATAAAATATGTGATTAGATTTGGAAATTTGTTTCCTAATTTAATTATGATTTGATTTGGAGAATCAAATCTTAAACATATTTTATTTCCATAAATAGTTATGACATATAAGGAAATTATATACATGACATAATTGTATGCCATGTAATTGCATTAGATGCATAACATTATGCCATGCGTGTCGTGACATGTAGATGTATGCCATGTATGCCATGCCATGTAGATAATAGTTATTTGCATGCAAAGAGGATGAGACATAAAACCCTTAATCAATATTAAAGCCTACACCTTCCATTAATATGGTTAGAACCAGAGTTACATTTCTTGTTTGGGTTGTTGGAATCTCTCCAAGCCCAGCTCGAAACCGAACATGTTCAAACCATGGAATAGTTTAATACTAATATGGTAAGAGTCAGAGGTCAATCGTTAGCTTTGGTTGTTGGACTCTCTCCAAGCTGGGCTAATTGGTTGAATGCGCTCTAACCATATTAAAACTATGTCCTGATTAATGGGTTGGCTTTAATCTGGAGCATCGGCTTGTTGGACTCTCTCCAAGGTCGATGTAAAGGGAGGTGAAGTTGGGTGCTATGCATATGATGCATACTTGTTAATGTGTTAACAACCCGATGTATGTGTGAACATTCAATTAGTTGATAGCACATTGTGATAGTTGCATATACGTGATATGCAATCGGTATAGTTGATACCTACCGTCGTAGTTATGAATGGCTTGTTGGACTCTCTCCAAGGTTGTTCATAACTATGATGGATATCAGCCCATTCGGAGATGGACCTACGATCTCCCGAAGTGATTTTGGGGTTTTTGAAATTCGAAAAATGAATGGGATTTATAAATGTATATTGATGCATTTTAAAATCATCTTTCTCATATATGCTCGTTTTGTATTTCTAAGTTAATATATTGATCATGATGTGTTTGAATTTGCGTTCCATTTTGGATTCAAATAAATTAGTGGGCGAACTTCTTGGACTAGCTTAGAAACTTGAGAATTGTTCTCAAGGTGGAAAAGCTTTGATGTCCTCGAGCGCCTCTTCACTTGATCCTAGTAATGATGCAACTCTGGACCAATTGTTGGCCTATCGGAAACATGTGAGTGATTCTGAACAAATGAGTTGCATCATGCTAGCCGCGATGGAACCCAAGCTACGAAAGCAGCATGAGCATATGGATGCTCATATCGTAGTCCTTCATCTTTGTGAGTTGGTTGATGAGCAAGTGAGATTGAAAGGTTCGAAGTCTCAAAGCTCCTCTTCACCTCTGAGATGCTAGGAGGTTCATCGTGAGTCTTGCTCAATATCTTTGAAAACTGTGGAGTCTTACAGAAGCATGAGCGAGGGGACGGTCTTTGATTAGTTGATTCCTCGAAGAAAGGTTCTAAGAGGAGTCAAAAAGAACAGCGAGAAGGGAAAGAAGAAGGCTAAGAAGGTAGAACTAGCACAAAGGAAACTTGCCATCATTATGGCAAGGAGAGCCATTTCTTGAAGAAAGTGCAAGATTTATCTTGAGTCAGTGAAGAAGGATAAGGCATCGGATGCCCCATCTTCTTGAAATCTTCTTTATTGATTGTCATTCTATTTCCTCGAGACACTTGGGTATTTGATCTTTGGGTGTGGCTCACATATATGTAATGACATACATGGGCTAAGGAATGAAGAAGACTTCGTCGAGGAGAGTCAAATTTCGTGTTGGGAATGGAGCAGCGGTTCTTTGCACTCGCCATCGGAGCGTATTTGTTGGAACTCCTGTAGGACTTGTCTTAGAAGCTGGACAATTGCTTTTATATTCCTTTGTTGATAAAGAACATCATTTCTATTTCTTGTTTAAATAGAAATGGTTTCCATTGACGTTTAGTAACAATTGTTGTTACATAACTTTGAATGGAGTTCTTTATATGGAACTTTAACTTTAAGCAATGGTGTTTATCGTTGGGCGTATCGATGACATTTTGCAATATCGAAGCGAGCAACAAGAGTGCTCGAAAGGATAATCAAATAGACTCCTATATGTGGCATTGTCGTCTTGGCCATATAAGCGAAAGCGCATGTCGAATTACACGATGTGGAATTGCGGAATCGTTGAATTGGATTCATACGATACATGCGAATCATGCTTAAAAGGCAAGATGACTAAGTTACCTTTACGGAAAAGGTGAGCAGTGGGAGAGTTACTAGGTCTAAGTACATCTTGATGTATGTGGACCTATGTCAACTCAAGCTTTAGGAGGCTATAGCTACTTCATTACCTTCACGATGATCACTCACGGTTTGGGTATGTGTTCTTGATGAAACACAAGTCTGAAGCCTTTGAAAGGTTCAAAGAATTCAGAAATGAAGTAGAGAAACAACATGACAAAAGTATTAAAATACTTGATCGGATCGGATCGAGGTGGTGAATACTTAAGTCAAGAGTTTCTTGATTATCTAAGAGACAATGGCATATTGTCTCAATGGACTCCGCCTATACACCACAACATAATGGTGTATCTCGAGGCGTAACGGACCTTGTTGGACATGGTCGGTCAATGATGAATCATGCGACTCTTCCCAAGTCCTTTTGGGGTTATGCACTTGAAGATTTGTTTACTTGTTAAGCGAGAATGCCTACCAGGTAGTCTCCTACTCCATATGAGATATGGAATGGTAAGAAACCTCATGTATCTTACTTGAAGATATGGGGTTGTCACCTTATGTGAAGCCAATTTATATCGGACAAAATGCTAAGTCGATAAATGTCTATTTATTGGATACCCTAAGGAAACAAGGGGTTACCAATTCTATCATCTGTGGAACAAAAGGTGTTTGTTTGAAGGCATCTTTGTGTTTCTAGAGAAAGAGTTTCTCTTGCAAGAAAAGCGATTAGAGTGTCGTCGAGCTTGAGGAGGCTCGAGACTCAAATAGACATTAATGAGATACGGTGAAGCACAGCAGTAACAACTCATAGTGATGAGCAATCAATTTGGACCTATTGTAACACCACATCTTCGTAGATGCGGTAGAACCATAATATTCATTCTGAGAGATATGGATTTCTCGTAAGTGAATCGAGCGGCGTGTTACTCATTGATGATGAGAGCCTACGGTTATGAAGAAGTCTTGACAAGTTGAGAAAGGGATAAGTGGCTTGGTGCCATGAAGTGGAAATGGATTCCATGTATGAAAACCAAGTTTGGAACTTGGTTGACCCACTGAAGGCATAAAGCCTATAGGGTGCAAGTGGGTTTTCAAGAAGAAAACCGACATGGATGGTAATGTGATTACCTATAAGGCTAGATTGGTGGCGAAAGGATATCGTCAAAAAGCAAGGTGTTGATTATGTGAAACCTATTACTTTGTAGCTATGCTTAAATCCATTCGGATGCTCTGGCCATAGCGGCTCATTATGATTATGAGATATGGCGGATGGATGTGAAACGGCTTTCCTTAATGGAAACACCTTTCGAGGGGCGTGTATATGATACGACTGAGGTTTCACATCGGTTGATAAAACCAAGGTATGCAAATTCGGCGATCCATTTATGGATTGAAGCAAGCATCCGAGGCTGGAATATCCATTTTGATGAGACAATCAAAAGTTTGATTTCTCACAAAATCCAGACGAACCTTGTGTGTACAAGAAGGTTAGTGGGAGTGCAGTCGTGTTCCTAGTATTGTATGTCGATGACATACTACTTATAGGAAGCGATGTGTCCATCTTCTGATCGATTAAGGTTTGGTTATCCAAGACATTCTCCATGAAAGACACAGGAGAAGCAACCTACATCCTTGGGATTAAGATCTATAGAGATAGATCGAAGCGGTTGCTTGGTCTTTCGCGGTCTACATATATAGACCGAGTGCTAAAGAGGTTTAGCATGTCGGAATCCAAGAAAGGTTACGCCCATCGGGCGCATGGGGTACACCTTTCGAAGTCTATGTCCGCCGCGAGAAGGCGAGAGGATTTGCATGAGTAAGATTCCTATGCATCCGCAATAGGATCTATCATGTATGCTATGCCTTAAGTACTTGAGAAGAACTAAGGATGTGTTCCTAATATATGGAGAAGGGTACATGGTGATACGTGGGTATACGGATGCCAGATCCAGACAGACAAGGATGATTCCATGTCTTAGTCTGGGTATGTATTCACCTAGAATGGGCGCAATAAGTTGGAAAGGTTCCAAGCTTGACACTATAGCGGATTACGCCACTAGGCGAGAATACGTTGCGGCTTTAGGCGACAAAGAGGCGGTTTGGATCAAGTAGTTCATCTATGAACTTGATGTGGTCTCATCGATGATCCAAACATGTGCTTAGCCGCGCTATCATCTTATCGGAGAGATCATAAGTAGGAGCGAAATACAAATCGAAAATTCCCCTTTGAAAGGAACTTAGCGGATCCTTTGACTAAAGCATTACCTCAAGTAAGTTTGAGGTCATGTTAGAGCTTATGGTATTGGATCGTGGCGATTGGCATTAGGCCAGTGAAGTCTGTTAGTAATATATGAGAGATGTCCTAAGGCAATCGCGCCTTATGTATGAACCATTTATATGATAAATGAAGATTCACTATTTGAGTATACATGTTTTATGTATTTGATTGGATCTTAAACTCATTTCTTGAATGTCACGATACGATTCACGGCATGAGAGAATTTGTGATTGGATCACAACTAGTGAGTATCTCTACATGTGTAATTGTGATGTATCGGAATTATCCTAGTCGATGAATTGATGGATTTGGACACCATCGATTCTGTCGAGACTAGCACGCAGGTATACTCCTTGGTGTATCAGCGGTGATTCTCCTTTTGGAGACATAGTGATGTCGGAGTTAATCGTGGATGCTAGTTATGGTAACTAGTTCATTGGAGTGACCAGGTAAGACTTCATATGGTTCTCTGCATATATAGATATGTCGATGAAGTTCTTCTTGTGGCTTAAGTCGATGTTCCTTTGACTTGCGGTATTCAAGTCATCTTGATCATGGAGACTTATGCTTTGACATCTTAAGCAAACATCTCTAGGAGATGTGGACCCGGGATGATTGGGTATAAGTCGAAGTGATCGAAGGTGTTTGAATAGCCTATAAAGGATTCACCACTCCTTGCGAGGAGATGTATACCCATGGCCTCTCGTCGGATTGTTACTAAAGTCTTTGGCCAAAGCAATACATCTTTAGAGTAAGTTACTCTTCGATACATGTAGAGTAAATAGAATCCGTATTACGAGGAAATGATACTTGGGCTAGGTGTGACGTAGTCAGCCTAGTGGGGACTGACACAATAGACCATGTCCTGAACCAAGTGGGTATAAGATGAGTGAAGGAATGGGGCACGATTCATTCATCTTGAAGGGTTTCAGAAATAGTTCTGGATCAACCGTTGATCTTTTCGTTTAATTGTGTATCATGATGTACTACTAGGTGCCACTCATGATCGTTCTATAATTAATGGTTAATTATAGACGGCCAACATAAACCGAGAACCTTTTTGGTCACACGCACAACGAGTGTAATCCAAAGGATTTAAAACGAGCTTGAGAATGGGATTCTCAGACCGAGAGAAACTATGTTTGGTTGGACCAAACATAAGCGAGCATGAAATTGTTTGATGCAATGGAAGCGTGGATGGGCCGTGTCTTATGAAGACATAATGGATGGACCAAAATGGTTTGGTTCTAATCCAATGGATGAGAATAAACCAAAGGGTTTGGTTTATATTAAACGAATGAACCAAAGGTTGGTTCGGTTCGTTTTCACTTAAAATAAACCATCATGGTTTGGTTTATTTTAACTTATCTTAATGGAGCGGGTTAACGGGCTTTATGGATATGATCCATTAACCATTAAGAGAATTAGTTCTCTATAAAAGTGGGCTTAAGGGATTGTTAAACCCTAACTAACTAATCATCAAAACCCTAGCCGCCCAACATGTTGTTGCCGCCCAACACATTGTTGCCGCCCAGCTTATGGTGGCGCCGTCCAGCTCCTTGCCGGCGTCCAAGCTCCAGCCGGTGAACCTCCGGCGACCCTCCGGTGATCCCCTAAAAGGTTCGGCATCAAGGTGAGCTTTAGTCTCCTTGTTTTGGCCGGCGCCTATCTCCTCCACCAAGCTGTCCAGTTTTCTGGACAGCTTCTTCTCCTCTCGTCGGAGCATCGTTTGGACGACGGTTAGTGCTCCGACAGCGGCTAACATACCGGGGATTTGATCTTCGGTAATCCTCTGAGGTGGAGGACGAAGGATTCATCAAACGGTTGACGAATACCTCTCCGGAGAAGCGAGTTTTGAGAACTCGTTTTGGATCCGAATTTGGATTCGGATCGTGATCATCTCTCGATCACGTCGTCTTCAACACGAGGCTAGTAACCCGTCACGAAGAGCGAAGCTCGTGACTTAGCGAAGTCATCGAGGAGCTCGGCGTGGATCACGGATAGAGGCGATTCTTCGAGGATCGTTCCGGTTGACGCCGTTCCCGCTACACGTCATACGAAAGGTATAACGTAGTTTAATTTCCTTTTATTGCAAATTTTAATTTACGGTTATGTCTACACTTGTTGTAATAGCATGCGTGTGTTGTGTGTGTTGTAATAAATAGGAGTATTTATTATTTTTATTGCTTCATTGTGCTCATGTTCTGAAACATGATCGAACACACACATTGTGATGTTAAACCCAACATGGTATCGAGCCCAGTTGTGTTTCGACATAATCGTAAAAATGGTTTTGCGATAGTCATAATGTATTTCTGAAGTTTTCTAAATTTTGGAAATTTAGAAGTATTTATGGAAATTTTTCAATTTTGGAAAGTCTAGAAGTATTATGAAATCTTCCACTTTTGGAAAGTTGGAAGTATTTATGAAATTTATATTTTCCATAAATAAAATATTTGATTAGATTCTGAAATTTGTTTCCTAATTTAATCATGATTTGATTTGGGAAATCAAATCTTAAAATATTTATTTCCATAAGTAGTTTTAAAAGATTTAGGAAATTGGTTTCCTAAATAGATTTTCCTTAATCAAATAATTCCATGAATAAAATATGTGATTAGATTTGGAAATTTGTTTCCTAATTTAATTATGATTTGATTTGGAGAATCAAATCTTAAACATATTTTATTTCCATAAATAGTTATGACATATAAGGAAATTATATACATGACATAATTGTATGCCAGGTAATTGCATTAGATGCATAACATTATGCCATGCGTGTCGTGACATGTAGATGTATGCCATGTATGCCATGCCATGTAGATAATAGTTATTTGCATGCAAAGAGGATGAGACATAAAAACCCTTAATCAATATTAAAGCCTACACCTTCCATTAATATGGTTAGAACCAGAGTTCTGTTTCTTGTTTGGGTTGTTGGACTCTCTCCAAGCCCGGCTCGAACCTGAATATGTTCAAACCATGGAATAGTTTAATACTAATATGGTAAGAGTCAGAGGTCAATCGTTAGCTTTGGTTGTTGGACTCTCTCCAAGCTGGGCTAATTGGTTGAATGCGCTCTAACCATATTAAAACTATGTCGATTAATGGGTTGGCTTTAACTGAGCATCGGTTTGTTGGACTCTCTCCAAGGTCGATGTAAAGGGAGGTGAAGTTGGGTGCTATGCATATGATGCATACTTGTTAATGTGTTAACAACCCGATGTATGTGTGAACATTCAATTAGTTGATAGCACATTGTGATAGTTGCATATACGTGATATGCAATCGGTATAGATGATACCTACCGTCGTAGTTATGAATGGCTTGTTGGACTCTCTCCAAGGTTGTTCATAACTATGATGGATATCAGCCCATTCGGAGATGGACCTACGATCTCCCGAAGTGATTTTGGGGCTTTTGAAATTCGAAAAATGAATGGGATTTATAAATGTATATTGATGCATTTTAAAATCATCTTTCTCATATATGCTCGTTTTGTATTTCTAAGTTAATATATTGATCATGATGTGTTTGAATTTGCGTTCCATTTTGGATTCAAATAAATTGGTAGCGAACTTCTTGGACTAGCTTAGAAACTTGAGAATTGTTCTCAAGGTGGAAAAGCTTGTGTATGTCCTCGAAGCGCCTCTTCCCGCCCGTCCTAGTGACGATGCAACTTTGGACCAATTGTTGGCCTATCAGAAACATGTGAGTGATTCTAAACAAATGAGTTGCATCATGCTAGCCATGATGGAACCCAAGCTACTGGCGGCATGAGCATATGGATGCTCATATCGTAGTCCTTCATCTTTGTGAGTTGGTTGATGAGCAAGTGAGATTGAAAGGTTCGAAGTCTCAGCTCCTCTTCACCTCGAGATGCTAGGAGGTTCATCGTAGTCTTGCTCGATATCTTTGAAGGCTGTGGAGTCTTGAGAAGCATGAGAGGGCGGTGCTGTTAGTTGATTCCTCGAAGAAAGGTTCTAAGAGGAAGTCAAAGGAACAGCAGAAGGGAAAGAAGAGAAAGGCTAAGAAGGTAGAACTAGCACAAAAGGAAACTTGCCATCATTATGGCAAGGAGAGCCATTTGTGAAGAAAGTGCAAGATTTATCTTGAGTCCGTGAAGAAGGATAAGGCATCGGATGCCCCATCTTCTTCAGAAATCTTCTTTATTGATTGTCATTCTATTTCCTTAGACACTTGGGTATTGGATACTGGGTGTGGCTCACATATATGTAATGACATACATGGGCTAAGGAATAGAAGAAGACTCGTCAAGGGAGAGTCAAATTTACGTGTTGGGAATGAAGCAAAGGTTGCTGCACTCGCCATCGGAACGTATTTGTTGAAACTCCCTGCAGGACTTGTCTTAGAACTGGACAATTGCTTTTATGTTCCTTCGTTGATAAAGAACATCATTTCTATTTCTTGTTTAAATAGAAATGGGTACCATTTGACTTTTAGTAACAATTGTTGTTACATAACTTTGAATGGGTTCTTTATGGCTGGAACTTTAAGCAATGGTGTTTATCGTTGGGCGTATCGTGACATTTGCAATATCGAAGCGAGCAACAAGAGTGCTCGAAGGATAATCAAATAGACTCCTACATATGTGGCATTGTCGTCTTGGCCATATAAGCAAGAAAGCATGTCCGAATTACACGATGTGGAATTGCGGAATCGTTTGAATTGGATTCATACGATACATGCGAATCATGCTTAAAGGCAAGATGACTAAGTTACCTTTCGGAAAAGGTGAGCAGTGGGAGAGTTACTAGGTCTAGTACATCTTGATGTATGTGGACCTATGTCAACTCAAGCTTTAGGAGGCTATAGCTACTTCATTACCTTACTGATGATCACTCACGGTCGGGTATGTTCTCGATGAAACACAAGTCCAAGCCTTGAAAGGTTCAAAGAATTCAGAATGAAGTAGAGAAACAACATGACAAGAGTATTAAAATACTGATCGGATCGAGGTGGTGAATACTTAAGTCAAGAGTTTCTTGATTATCTAAGAGACAATGGCATATTGTCTCAATGGACTCGCCTATACACCACAAAGATAATGGTGTATCCGAGAGGCGAATCGACTTGTTGGACATGGTCAGTCAATGATGAATCATGCAACTCTTCCCAAGTCCTTTGGGGTTATGCACTCGCATGTTTACTTGTTAAATGTAATGCCTACCAAGGTAGTCTCAACTACTCCATATGAGATATGGAATAGTAAGAAACCTCATGTATCTTACTTGAAGATATGGGGTTGTCTCGCTTATGTGAAGTGGATCAGACGCATAAATTGGATGCTAAGTCCGATAAATGTCTATTTATTGATACCCTAAGGAAACAAGGGGTTACCAATTCTATCATCCCGTGGAACAAAAGGTGTTTGTTTCAAGGCATGCCAGTGTTTCTAGAGAAAGAGTTTCTCTTGCAAGAAAACAAAGTGGGAGTGTCACAGCTGAGGAGGCTCGAGAGACTCAAATAGACATTAATGAGATACCGGTGAGCACAATAATGACAACTCATAGTGATGAGCAATCTCGACTTATTGTAACACCACATCTTCAGATCCGTAGAACACGCAACATTCCCGAGAGATATGGATTTCGTAAGTGAATCGAACGACGTGTTACTCATTGATGATGAGAGCCTACGATTATGAAGAAGTCTTGACAAGTTGAAAGGGATAAGTGGCTTGGTGCCATGAAGTGGAAATGGATTCCATGTATGAAAACCAAGTTTGGAACTTGGTTGACCCACTGAAGGCATAAAGCCTATAGGGTGCAAGTGGGTTTTCAAGAAGAAAACCGACATGGATAATGTGATTACCTATAAGGCTAGATTGGTGGCGAAAGGATATCGTCAAAACAAGGTGTTGATTATGTGAAACCTATTACTTTGTAGCTATCTTAAATCCATTCGGATGCTCTGGCCATAGCGGCTCATTATGATTATGAGATATGGCGGATGGATGTGAAAACAACTTTCCTTAATGGAAACTGCTCGAGGGCGTGTATATGATACGACTGAGGTTTCACATCGGTTGATAAAACCAAGGTATGCAAATTGCGGCGATCCATTTATGGATTGAAGCAAGCATCGAGAGCTGGAATATCCGTTTGATGAGACGATCAAAAGTTTGATTTCTCACAAAATCGAGCGAACCTTGTGTGTACAAGAAGGTTAGTGGGAGTGCGATCGTGTTCCTAGTATTGTATGTCGATGACATATTACTTATAGGAAGCGATGTGTCCAATCTTCTGATCGATTAAGGTTTGGTTATCCAAGACATTCTCCATGAAAGACCTGGGAGAAGCAACCTACATCCTTGGGATTAAGATCTATAGAGATAGATCGAAACGGTTGCTTGGTCTTTCGCAGTCTACATATATAGACCGAGTGCTAAAAAGGTTTAGCATGTCGGAATCCAAGAAAGGTTATCTGCCCATCAGGCATGGGGTACACCTTTCGAAGTCTATGTGTCCGCGCACAGAAGACGAGAGGATTTGCATGAGTAAGATTCCCTATGCATCATGATAGGATCTATCATGTATGCTATGTTATGTACGAGGCCCGATGTATCGTATGCTCACGAGTGTCACGGCGGATACGATCCGATCGAGAATGGATCATTGGGTGGCTGTTAAGGCGATCCTTAAGTACTTGAGAAGAACTAAGGATGTGTTCTAATATATGGAGAAGGGTACATGGTGATACGTGGGTATCACGGATGCGGATCGACGAGACAAGGATGATTCCATGTCTTGATGCAGGTATGTATTCACCTAGAATGGGCGCAATAAGTTGGAAAGGTTCCAAGCTTGACACTATAGCGGATTACGCCACTAAGGCGAGAATACGTTGCGACTTTAGGCGACAAGAGGCGGTTTGGATCAAGTAGTTCATCTATGAACTTGATGTGGTCTCATCAATGATCCAAACATGTGCTTCATCTTATCGGAGAGATCATAAGTAGGAGCGAAATACAAATCGAGAAAATTCCCACTGAAAGGAACTTAGCGGATCCTTTGACTAAAGAATTACCTCAAAGTAAGTTTGAGGTCATGTTAGAGCTTATGGTATTGGATACCATAGCGATTGGCATTAGGCCAAGTGGGAGTCTGTTAGTAATATATGAGAGATGTCCTAAGGCAATGCCTTATGTATGAACCATTTATATGATAAATGAAGATTCACTATTTGAGTATACATGTTTTATGTATTTGATTGGATCTTAAACTCATTTCTTGAATGTCACGATCGATTCACGGCATGAGAGAATTTGTGATTGGATCACAACTAGTGAGTATCTCTACATGTGTAATTGTGATGTATCGGAATTATCCTAGTCGATGAATTGATGGATTTGGACACCATCAATTACATGAGACTAACAGTATACTCCTTGGTGTATCAAGCGGTGATTCTCCTTTGGTGGAGACATAGTGATGTCGGAGTTAATCGTGGATGCTAGTTATGGTAACTAGTTCATTGGAGTGACCCGGTAGTAAGACTTCATATGGTTCTCTGCATATATAGATATGTCAATGAAGTTCTTCTTGTGGCTTAAGTGCGATGTTCCTTTGACTTGCGGTATTCAAGTCATCTTGATCATGGAGACTTATGCTTTGACATCTTAAGCAAACATCTCAGGGAGATGTGGACCGGGATGATTGGGTATAAGTCGAGTGATCGAAGGTGTTTGAATAGCCTATAAAGATTCACCACTCCTTGCGAGGAGATGTATACCCATGGCCTCTCGTCGGATTGTTACTAAAGTCTTTGGCCAAAGCATTACATGTTTAGAGTAAGTACTCTTGATACATGTGGAGTAACTAGAATCAGTGGGGCGAGGAAATGATACTTGGGCTAGGTGTGGCGTAGTCGACCTAGTGAGGCCCGACACAATAGACCATGTCTGAACCAAGTGGGTATAAGATGAGTGAAGGGAATGGGGCACGATTCATTCGAACTCAAGGGTTTCGAAATAATTCGATCAACCGTTGATCTTTTTAATTGGGGATCATGATGTACTACTAGGTGCCACTCATGATCGATTCTATAATTAATGGTTAATTATAGACGGCCAACATAAACCGAGAACCTATTTGGTCACACGCACAACGAGTGTAATCCAAAGGATTTAAAACGAGCTTGAGAATGAGATTCTCAGACCGAGAGAAACTATGTTTGGTTGGACCAAACATACAGCGAGCATGAAATTGTTTCAATCGCAATGGAAGCGTGGATGGGCCGTGTCTTATAAAGACATAATGGATGGACCAAAATGGTTTGGTTCTAATCCAATGGATGAGAATAAACCAAAGGGTTTGGTTTATATTAAACGAATGAACCAAAGGTTGGTTCGGTTCGTTTTAACTTAAAATAAATCATCATGGTTTGGTTTATTTTAACTTATCTTAATGGAGCGGGTTAACGGGCTTTATGGATATGATCCATTAACCATTAAGAGAATTAGTTCTCTATAAAAGTGGGCTTAAGGGATTGTTAAACCCTAACTAACTAATCATCAAAACCCTAGCCGCCCAACATGTTGTTGCATCAAAAACACATTGTTGCTACCACATGGTGGCGCCGCCTCAAACTCCTTGCCGGGCCCAAGTCACCGGTGAACCTCCGGCGACCCTCCGGTGATCCCCTAAAAGGTTCGGCATCAAGGTGAGCTTTAGTCTCCTTGTTTTGGCCGGCGCCTATCTCCTCCACCAAGCTGTCCAGTTTTCTGGACAGCTTCTTCTCCTCTCGTCGGAGCATCGTTTGGACGACGGTTAGTGCTCCGACAGCGGCTAACATACCGGGGATTTGATCTTCGGTAATCCTCTGAGGTGGAGGACGAAGGATTCATCAAACGGTTGACGAATACCTCTCCGGAGAAGCGAGTTTTGAGAACTCGTTTTGGATCCGAATTTGGATTCGGATCGTGATCATCTCTCGATCACGTCGTCTTCAACACGAGGCTAGTAACCCATACGAAGACGAAGCTCGTGGCTTGGCGAAGTCATCCCGAGGAGCTCGGCGTGGATACGGATAGAGACGATTCTTACGAGGATCGTTCCGGTTGATGCCGTTCCCGCTACACGTCATACGAAAGGTATAACGTAGTTTAATTTCCTTTTATTGCAATTTTAATTTACGGTTATGTCTACACTTGTTGTAATAGCATGCGTGTGTTGTGTGTGTTGTAATAAATAGGAGTATTTATTATTTTTATTGCTTCCGCTGTGCTCATGTTTACGAAACATGATCGAACACACACACGCCGCGGTGCCGGAAACCCAACAATTCGCCCTCGAACTTCGGTGGGAGGATGTTTGAGCCGGCCATTTGAGATGTAGAGCTTGTTGCGGCGGTTAGTCCGGTGACAAGCAACCTTGCTCTGATACCACTTGTTGGGGATCGATTGGCCGGCTAGAGGGGGGTGAATAGCCCTCGTTTGTTGGATGTCGTAATTCGCTCGTCTACAAAAGATTAGCGCAAGCGGAATATGCAAATAAAGACAAGCAAATAGAAATTACAAGAAAGAAAACGCTAACAAGAAGATGTAACGTGGTTCACGGCTACGCCGCTAATCCACGATCCGATTCGTCCAAGGTGAATCACTCCTCCAAAACCAATCCAATATTGGTCTCTCCTTTGCACCAAGCTAGGTGGAGGTAACCTTTACAACCAAAGTCACTCTTCTACAATGGAATGAAGATTAAAGCAAGTAGAGGAGTGGAAAAACGTTTAGGGCACTTTGGGAGTAGTTGGGCGTTCAAGCATTAACCCCCCAAAGCCCCATCCCCTTCCTTTTTATAGAGGAAGAGGATTTCTTTCTGTTGACAGGAGCGATCAGCCGATGCCTCGATCGGTCTGTCACTGGCCGTTTGCCCAATACAACGCTTTCCACGTTGGATACCATCCAACGGTACTGGCATCAGTCGACTGATCCTACCATTAGTCGACTGACGCTCGATCAATCGAGTGCTCAACTGAGTCGACTCCATTCTGTGCCCATGCACAGTGCCATCGATCGCCGATCATTCCATTCCCGCGATCATTGTCGACATCGATCGACTACCGATCCATAGCGCGGCGCCAAGCACTAAACTGGTATTATACCAGTCGATCGACCCATCGACTCAGATCAGTCGACTGCCATTCCCTGGCAGTCGACTGGTGTCGGGAAAACCCATCCGACACTTGGCCAAATGGCCAAGTTTCACCTAAGAGCTACCCCTTCTCGGGTTACATTCGCTCACTCTCATCTCTCGGAGTCCCTCGCCTTCGAAGTTCTCTTCGTTCTTGGCCACGTCCCTCGGCAGCATCAGGCGCACGGCTTTGCAATGCTCCTTCGCGTCTCTTTCCTCGAAGTCTACTTCCTCCGGCTTCACTCCAAGCTTCTCGTCCGGCGGTCCCTCGGATGCTCCAAGCGCACGGCTTCCGCAAAGCTATCCTTCACCGACTCAAGGCATGAGTCATGAGATGTGAAACTCGCCACGGCTCCATGTGCGAATTACTAAGTCCTGCACGACTTCAACGCACATATCAAACTAACTTAAACCCTTTGCCACACCATCAAAACCATATTACGGCAAGAGATTGCCCTAACAATCTCCCCCTTTTTGATGTGTGGCAATCCGTTTAAGTTAGGTAAAAACATTTGATATAAATTTTAAAGGAAAGAAAGCATGTAAACATAAACATGATATAGCAACATGCAACTCCCCCTTAATCCATGAAACTCCCCCTTAATTTCTCCCCCTATCATAATTAACTTAAACATAATCATTTCTCCCCCTTTGACACCATCAAAAAGATTATCACTAAGTTAAAAGCACATGGCATCAAGTCTAATAGAAAGAAAATACCACAAGTTGATTTAAAATCGGAATTCAGCCTTTACTGGTCTGATATTCAGGTCATCAGTCGACTGGTTCAGACTACCAGTCGACTGGCACGCTGTTTTCGGGATTTCTGATTTCTGGGGTGAATTTCAGAAATGCATTAAAAATTCCAGAAAATTTGAAAAATCATGAAATTTGGGGAACACATTTCTTTTAAGTATATCTATCAGTGAAAAATATGTTTTCATGAAAAATCATTATATTTCCACGTATTTGCCAAAAATCCAAAAGCTTTAAAAACTACTAGGTTTTTGATCATAAGAGTATCCATTTTAACACCTAGTCTTGCATCCAATTGTTTCAAAACATGAATACATGTATTTTAAAGTAAGAAATTGTTTTGAAAACATATGAAATATCCAACCATGATCTTTGGGCAATATGTCTATGAATTAAACATAAGTCTTCCCCATGATTGGTCTATTATTGCTATTTTGATACTTTAAATGACCATCTAAATGTCATAGGCATTAGTGGACATTTGTATCATCCTAACATCTCACTCATGCTAAGTTTTCAATCAAGGTAGCCTATGGTGAGTGTGAGATGCATCCTAGGGGGGTATTTGTATATACTTAACCCATATATTCATGCAATTCTATCAAGGTTAAGTATCAACCTAATAATCCTCATGATCATAAAGGCATATATGAATGAATTCTACATTATGATCATGAAACTCATGTATTCATCAAATAATAGTCATGCATTTGGTATTATATGATGATAATAAACAAAGTATCACCTAAAGCATGATTCAACCCTATTTCCCATGATTATGTGCCAAATATTAAAATCATAAATCATGATTTCAAACATTCATAGCAATTACATTAATCATCATGATTTAAGAATTATTATCTATTTATGGGCACGTTATCATCACCCAACACTATTCTAAAAATGTTGTCCCGCCATCCTAAGTCAACCAAAATATGATATAGGTTAATTCCATATGGTTGACTACCCTAGGGTTTTCCTAACCCTTAAGGATGGATTTTGGAACCCAAAATAAGTTCTTTCCTATTGGGTTCACTAAGTATTCCTTGGGGATCCATTTCCTAGCTATTACTTTCTTCTTATCTTGTCCCCTAGCAATTAGGCATTTATAGGCCTTTTCATTTTTCTTTTCTTTGTATCCTAGGCCCTTTTTATTGAAGCTTGCCCTTTGGCTCCCAATAATCATATTTAATGTGTTGGAGCCAATTGTGAATTTTTCTAGGGCTTTGGTTAAATAGTCTACCTTTTCCCTTAGGGCCCTATTTTCATTTATACATGCATCACTAACATCTAATGGCACATAAAGATCATGTGAGCATGCATCATTTAAGCTAGAAGAAATATTATCATTTAAGCATGCATTTTCTAGCTTATTTTCCAATGCCTTAATTTGATTAAGCATGCTTTTATTTTTCTTTTTCATTCCAAATAAGTCCTTAGTTAAACTAGAAATTATGGAAACTATTTTCTTAGGAGAGGCATTCGTTACCATAGTTTCCATGTCCTCTTCTTCGGATGATGAGGATGTAGAAGCTCCCCCTTCATTTGAGCTCTCCCCACTTGAGCTTGATTCTTCATTTTCGGTGGAGGAGGAGCAATCCGAGTCATGAAGAGCCATTAGTGCTAGGTTGGAATAGACATGCTCTTCTTCGTCGGATGAGGATGAGGAAGCAAGGTCATCCCATGTCTTTGCTTTGAGTGCCATGACCTTCCCTTTTCCTTTTGCCTTCTTTTCTTCTTCCTTTCTCTTGCTCCCCTTCTTCTTCCTCTTTTCTTCTTTCTTTTTCTTCTCTTCCTTGCCCTTGTTTAGGAGGGGACAATTATCCCTTATGTGTCCCTCTCCTTGGCAATTGTAGCATATGACCTTCCTGTAGGGATGTATACTTAACAGTCTATTTTTTGTATGAACATCTTTATTTTGAAATAAGAATCACATGATCATTGTTTGCATATTTTCTATGCAATATTGTCTAATACGTTACATTGTAGATAACATGGTGTGTCGTGTCACACGGGAGATCATGTTATCGGCTCCTTGTAAAGTATAAGAAAAGGCTCACAACCGAGATGGCTTTGGACAAACCATCGGAATGGTTGTAGTGTGATTTGGTATTGGTTTGTCTTGACCCTAGAATCACACTAGTGCACTTTGTGTGTATTGAGCAGGACCGACACAGAGGTGATTCGATTTATTGCTTACTACATAATCGAATCGGACCTCAGATATTATTTAGTACATGCTCTTAATCCCGATATAATAACGGGCACATATACTTGGTACTCATCTCTTTGATTTACCAATGGGCGAGATTTATAGATTAAATCGATAGACTCGGTAAGTTGGGAGATGATATTATTTATATGGTGTGTCGTTGATTATAGGAGGAAACTGTGTCCTATATATTAAGATGATGATGTCCCCTTGAGGAGCTCATAAGGTTCATCATGTAAACCCTACAGGTGGACTTGGTCCGGCATGATGAAAAGGTTGAGTGGTACTACTCATGGAGTTAGATGTCGATTAATTAATGGTCAGTAAATTAATTAATCGACGGACATTCGAGATCTTAAACACGGGGAGAAAATGTACAAATAATATATGGAGCCCATATTATCATATGGGGGTTGGTGAGGTAGATCAATGATGGACCTTTAGTGGATTGGACCATCATTAGTGGATCGGACTTTATGTGGGCTTGATCCATGGGTGGCCGAGACCCAACTCCTCCTCATGGTCCCTAATGTAGCCCATTAACACCTCAAGAAGATTAGATCCAATGGATAGAAACAAAACACTAAGATCCATTGGTAGAGATTAAATCTCTAAGATCCATTGGTTGAGATTAAATCTCTAGATCCGACGGTTGAGATTAAATCCCTAGAACCAATGGAGGAGATTAATTCATGACTTATCCCTAAACTCTATAAAAGGAGGACATGGGGTTGGCGTGAAGAACAATTGAAGAGAGGCTTAGGTTTTCTAGTTGGCGGCAAGACTAGGGTTAGGGTTTTAGGAGGGTGGCGGCACCAATTAAGGAAAGAAATTCCTTTTCTTCTTCTTCCTCCAAAGGTGGCCGGCGTCCAGCTCCTTTTCAGACTGTTCTAGCTCTTGGGTGCAAAACCTCTCTTCTCCCTCTCCTTAGGTGGTGGAAACAAGATATAGGGTTTCCCTAGGTATCTTGGTTGTCTCCCACCACCATCTCCTTCATTTACTTGGCCGGCGGCAAGGAAGGGATTGATTCCTTGTTGGTTGAGTTTTGGAAGGAGAAAGACATTGTTTCTTTTCTTCCTCTTGCTTGGGAAAAGCAAGGAAGGAAGTTTTGCGATCTAGAAGCTTCGACTTTTGGTGGATCGTCGCCCACACGACGTCCAAAAGGAGGAGGGTCATACATTAGAAGACCAAGAGGCTAAATAATACTTGGATCCCGAGTATAAACACAAAAACCGGCGATCCAGACATCGTCTATTCCGTGGCTACTCGTAGAATAGAGAATGGTCGCTTGAACAACTAGTTTGTTCAAGTGACCTCTCTAAACGAATAGCACGACGATGACTTGGTTGCTTTGGGAATCCCTTTTGTCTATGATTAAATTTTTAATCCGGGGACATCGAAGGGATCACCATGGTCAAGCAACCGAGGCGAAGGGGAAGCGAAGTTTCCTCTCACGGACTCGACAAGGGAAATCCCTTCAATTGGTATCAGAGCTTCTGGGCAAAACTTACACTTCCCCCTTTGTCTTCTATTCCTATCATTAGATTTATTATAATGAAAACCCTTTAAAGCACGTCTTACCCTCCTTACCATATATGCTTCTTCGGTGCTATCCATGGAGGAGGATGAGGATGCTTCATCATCGGAGGAGGAGGGGATTTCCATCTTCTTCTTCTCCTTGTTCGCTATCAAAGCTACTCCTCTTGAGGGTTGAATTCTAGGCTCTTCTTGTATTCCTTCAAGCCTAGTTTCGTGGAGCTCCATTGTCGAGAAAAATTCCTCCAAGGTACTTACTTCCAAGTTCTTGGAGATGTAAAACCAATCCACCATGGAGCTCCATCTTGAGGACCTGGGAAAGGCATCTATGGCCTTCATTACCATATCCCGGTTGGAGAGCTTTTCTCCTACACTTGTTAGCCCAATTAATATTTCTTTAAATCTAGAATGTAGGGAAGTTACCTTTTCTCCCTTTTCTAATTTGATGTTTGAGAGTTGGGAGCGGAGGAGGTCTCTCCTAGCTAGCTTGGCCTCGGATGTGCCTTCATGGAGTTCTACAAGCTTTTCCCACATCTCTTTGGCGCTAGCACATTCTCCGATCCGGTTGATCTCTTGTTGAGGGAGCACATTGAGAAGATGATGTTTTGCCTTTGAGTTTGCAAGGTGCTCCTCTCTTTGCTTCTTAGTCCAACGTGATTTTTCAATTGGTTCACCCCTTTCATCCCTAGGCAACTCGAAACCATTTTCCATTATAAGCATAATATCAAAATCAGTCTCGAAGAATACCTCCATTCTCTTTTTCCACCAAGAGAATTCGCCGTCGAACTTCGGTGGGTGGATGTTTGAGCCGGCCATTTGAGATGTAGAGCTTGTTGCGGCGGTTAGTCCGGTGACAAGCAACCTTGCTCTGATACCACTTGTTGGGGATCGATTGGCCGGCTAGAGGGGGGTGAATAGCCCTCGTTTGTTGGATGTCGTAATTCGCTCGTCTACAAAAGATTAGCGCAAGCGGAATATGCAAATAAAGACAAGCAAATAGAAATTACAAGAAAGCAAATGCTAACAAGAAGATGTAACGTGGTTCACGGCTACGCCGCTAATCCACGATCCGATTCGTCCAAGGTGAATCACTCCTCCAAAATCAATCCAATATTGGTCTCTCCTTTGCACCAAGCTAGGTGGAGGTAACCTTTACAACCAAAGTCACTCTTCTACAATGGAATGAAGATTAAAGCAAGTAGAGGAGTGGAAAAATGTTTAGGGCACTTTGGGAGTAGTTGGGCGTTCAAGCATTAACCCCCCAAAGCCCCATCCCCTTCCTTTTTATAGAGGAAGAGGGTTTCTTCCCGTTGACACAGGAGCAGTCGACTGATGCCCTCGATCAGTCGACTGGTCCTGTAGCCGTTGCCCAATAACGGCCGCTTTCCACGTTGGATACCATCCAACGGTACTGGCATCAGTCGACTGATCCTACCATCAGTCGACTGACGCTCGATCAGTCGAGTGCTCAACTGAGTCGACTCCATTCTCGTGTCTGCAGACAGTGCATCACCGACCGCCATTCCTCGGGTAGCCGATCACGCCGACATCGCCGATCATTGCCGGCCATGATCGCGCCAAGCACTAAACTGGTTTTATACCAGTCGATCGACCCATCGACTCAGATCAGTCGACTACCATTCCCTGGCAGTCAACTGGTGTCGGGAAAACCCATCCGACACTTGGCCAAATGGCCAAGTTTCACCTAAGAGCTACCCCTTCCCGGGTTACATTCGCTCACTCTCATCTCTCGGAGTCCCTCGCCTTCGAAGTTCTCTTCGTTCGGCCACGCGTCCTGCAAAGATCGCGCCACGACTCTGCAATGCTCCTTCGCGTCTCTTGCCTCGAAGTCTACTTCCTCCGGCTTCACTCCAAGCTTCTCGTCCGGCGGTCCCTCAGATGCTCCAAGCGCACGGCTTCGGCAAAGCTATCCTTCACCGACTCAAGGCACGAGTCATGAGATGTGAAACTCGCCACGGCTCCATGTGCGAATTACTAAGTCCTACACGACTTCAACACACATATCAAATCAACATATCAAACTAACTTAAACCCTTTGCCACACCATCAAAACCATATTACGGCAAGAGATTACCCTAACATTACCTCGATACTTACTGTGTCACTTTGGCTTCCGGCCTTTCACTCGATTTCTTCGGCTCCCTCCGAAGTCACTCAAGTGTCGCCCGACCACCACAGCTTTCTCCGGGTGTCGCTAACCTTCAGCTCCAGCTATAGCAATTTTCTGCACACTCGATTCAGCTCGTGAGATAACAACATGAGCTTAACTTTGTATCGTTTGCTATAATCAAAACTCAGGTTCGACTTAGGTGTCTACTGCACCAACAATCTCCCCCTTTTTGATTTATGGCAAACCCATATACAAAGTTAAGTAAATAGCAAGCATAATAATGTGCATGAGAAACAAAAGTGAAGATTAAGTTGGAGTAGTAAGGATTTTCTTCAAGTACTACCCCTTGAGGAAACCTCCCCCTTGACCGAGGGTGAGTCTTGAAGAAAGACCTTAAACCTCCCCCTTGAGGGTTGCTTTAAGTAATTAACATTACTTAAAGTTGGCCTTAGTAAAATGTTTAAGTTAAGAGATCTTCTTAACTTGGCCCTTTCTCCCCCTTAAGTAAAACATTAACGTTTTTGTTAAGAACAAGTTTTTAAGTTAAGAATTCTCTTAACTTAGCCTTTACTTCTTTTTGTTAAAAAAGTTAAGTAAGTTTTACTTTTGGTCATGTAAATAAATATGAAGTAAGAGTTAAGTTATCAAAAAAAATTTGACCCCTTGACTTTGGCCTTTTTCTCCCCCTTTTGCCATCTATCGAAAAGTGTAAGGGTGTGTGGAAACCAACAAAAAATAAGTATTAAATTTAAAGTCCAAGCATGTTCCACATTATTTTGAAAATAATATACTGAAAATAAGTTCATTTATAAAATGTTCGACTCATATTTGGCTTGATTGATATGAAAGATCAATCAGTCCTGGTCAGAGTCGGTTAGTATGTATGATTATACTCCGTGGTTCATGGTGATGCACTAGCTCTATATCTGGAACTAGGAGTAAGGTCCTAACATCTCACGCCCATCTACGTGGCTAAGTACACAAACACATTAGTCCTATGTGTTGTGAGATGTATTGGCTCCTTAAATCTATAGGTGCATGATATCTAAGGTATGTCCTATACTAGTTCCATGAAAAATGAAAAGTAAGAAATAGTAGTAATATAATTTGCAAAGTCCTATTCTACTACGCACATACCCAATTTTCATCTTAATAGACTAAATTCGACTTCGGGTAGGGGTTTATTAAATAGGTCTGCCAAGTTAGACTTCGATTCGACGTATTCGAGTTGTATGGCTCCGTTGGCCACATGTTCTCAAATGAAATGGTGTTTGACCTCTATATGTTTGGTCCTAGAGTGACATATTGGATTCTTAGTAAGATTAATTCAACTAATGTTATCTACGTGAAGTTTAGTATTTGTAAAGTCTAACTTAAAGTCACGGAGAGTGTGCTTCATCCAAAGAAGTTGAGTGACACACTCACCCATTGCGATGTATTCGGCTTCGGTGGTAGATAAGGCAACACAGTGTTGCTTCCTACTGCACCAACTTACTAGACTCGAGCCGAGAAGTTGACAACAACCACTCGTACTCTTTCTATCGAGCTTACTACCGGCATAATTCGAATCAGAGTAGGCGGTTAGTTCGAACTCGTAGATCTAGGGTACCAAATACCGAGGCATTAAGTGTACCCTTTAGATATCTAAGGATACGCTTGACTAGAGTTAGGTGAGACTCCTTGCACAGTTTGGAACCTTGCACATACTTACTGCAAATAAGATATCGTGCGGTAGCTAAGTAAAGGAGACTCCCTATTACGCTCCTATAGTATTTTAAATCAATTAAGTTTCCGATTACATCTTCTTCTATATTCACATTAGTTGTCATTGGGGTATTAATAATTTTAGCGTCTTGCATTCCAAAGCATTTAATTAATTCCCTAGTATATTTGCATTGATGTAGGTATATTCCATCTTTAGTTTGTTTAATTTGTAGACCTAAGAAGAAACTTAACTCACCTACTAAATTCATTTCAAATTCACTTTCCATAAGTGAAATGAACTCATTTAGTAGGATTGAGTTGGTGGTTCCGAAAATAATATCATCTACGTAGATTTGGGCTATGAATATGTCTTTACCTAAGGTTTTTACGAAAAGGGTTGGGTCAACTACACCTTGGTTAAATCCTTTAGACTTAAGATAAATCGAAAGTCTCTCATACCAAGCTCGAGGAGCTTGTTTAAGTCCATAGAGGGCTTTCTTTAACCTAAGGACATGGTCGGGTTTATCTACACTTTCGAAACCGGGAGGTTGACTAACATAAACCTCTTCCTTAATGTATCCATTTAAGAACGCTGATTTCACATCCATTTGAAACAACTTAAATCCTCGATGTTCAGCATACGCTAATTGCATTCGAATGGACTCTAATCTAGCTACTGGGGCATAGGTTTCATCGTAATCTAAACCTTCAACTTGACTAAACCCTTTAGCGAATAGCCTAGCTTTATTTCTAACTACTTCACCTTTATCATCAAGTTTATTTCTAAACACCCACCTTGTTCCAACGATTGTTTTATCTTTAGGTGGTGGTACTAATTCTCATACTTCGTTCCTAGTGAATTGAGCCAGCTCTTCTTGCATTGCAATAATCCAATCGGGATCAAGAAGAGCTTGATCAATAGTTTTGGGTTCAATTTTAGAAATCAAGGATATTTGACTAAGGTTTCTATATGAGGCTCTAGTTCGAACTCCTAGACTTGGATCACCTATCACTTGGTCGATATGATGATTCGTTTGAGTCCTAGTTGGATTTGGGTTTGAGTCTACAACTTGATCAATAGGATGACTCGTTTGAGTACTAGTTTGGTTAGAGTCATCTATCACTTGGTCAATAGAGTGACTTGGTTGACTTAGGTTAGGATTAACACTATACCTGATCTCCGGATCAGAGTTAGGTCTAGTATGAATCGGCTCGCTAATTGGGGTTGCCGGGGGTTTTGTAGGTTCGTGTCCTTCATCAAATACTACATTGATAGTCTCCTTGACTCTAAGGGTGTCATGGTTATATACTCTATAAGCTCTACTTGTAGTCGAGTATCCTAGAAAGATTCCGGTCGTGGTTTTGGATGTAAATTTCCCTAGGTAATCCTTAGTGTTTAGGATATGTACCTTACACCCAAATACCCTAAAGTACTTGATGTTAGGTATTTTATCATGATAAATCTATGAGGTCTTAAGGTGCCTCTTTACCATAAGGATCCTATTTTGGACATAGCATGTCGTACTCACGGCTCCGCCCAAAACCTATCTGCAGGTTATACTGCTTAACATTGTCCTAGCGGCTTCTTGTAGAGTTCTATTTTTATGCTCTACTAGGCCATTTTGTTGTGGAGTTCTAGGGCAAGAGAACTCATGGTGGTATCCATTTAGGTTCTGAGTGCAAACCTATGGTTCTCGAATTCACCACCATGATCAGTCCTATGTCTTTTGATTTTAATGCTTTGTTGATTTTCTATTAATTTAAATAGGTTGATTAATTGATCTAGGGTATCAATTTTGTGTTTGATGAACCTAACCCAAGTAAATCTAGAATAGTCATTAATTATGACTAAGCAGAATTTACTTCCATTAAGTGACTTAGCTCCGTGTGAATCAAATAGATCCATGTGTAGGAGCTCAAGCACACTTTTGGTTCGTTCTTGATTAGTTAGTTGATGTTGTGTCCTAGATTATTTACCTTGTTGACAAGCATTACATATTTTATTATCCAAGTTATTGAGGTTAGGCAAACCTCTGACTAAGTCACTCTGACTCATCTTGTGGATGAGTCTTGGGTGAGTAAATTCTGTGCCACAACCATGATTCCTCTTGCCATGTCATAAGACACTTAGTTGAGGAGTTAGTTAAGTTAATAGTGTAAATATTGTTATTTCTAGTTCCCTTAAGAATTGTTTTAGAAGTTTCATTTGTATTAATTACGCATTCATTTTCTAGAAATATGACCTTATAGTTATTATCACACAATTGGCTTACACTAAGTAAACAATATTGAAAATTTTATACTGATAAAACATTTTGAATAACAAAATTTGAGTTGAGCTCAATATCACCTGATCCGATGATTTTGAGCTTGCCGTTATTTCCGAAGGCTATCGATCCTTGTCGTTTGAATCGAAGCTTCAAAAACTTGAGTTGATCCCTGGTCATGTGTCGAGAGCAACCACTGTCCAACATCCATTGATCCTATACGCAAGGTAGTTGGATCGGATATTGGATTTATTAAAGATTGGTTGAAGATTATTAACCTAAATCATCTCACCCATGTCTACATGATCAAACATGTTAACCCTATATGTTTTTGTGAGATGACTTCCAATTTTACTTGATTTAAATTTAATGACTTAAATACTTGTCAACCTTGCGTTAGATTCGAATTTGACCTTAGGCTCATCAAGTCACCTTTTCAAGATCATGGCTTCCAGGTCGTGGCGAGGCACAGAGGCCTTCTTTGATCGGAACAACGACCACTTCCTTAGACAAAGCCATTTTCAAGAAAATAGAGACTTGACTTACCTAAACCACTCCCTGGTCTAACTAGTGGTAGCTTCAGCTAGTTCCGCTCGGTCAAGTGCACCGAACTAGATACGCCTTATCTAGCTCGAATACACAAGACTCCGCTTTCCTAGCGTACTATCATCTCGTCGCGTCCTGGTACTATGTTATCAAGTATTGACGAGTTATAGTCCTATCTAACCATTATAAAAAGGAAAATCAAACTAAATAAAAACCTAAGCATGCAATTTCTAAGTTAAAACACAAACAAGTTTCGTACTAGCTCCCCCTGGACCGTTGAATCGATTCGGTCTCTCCACATAGTGGATTTGGTCCTTGGGAACCTAGTACTGGTTCGATCCTAAGTTTGAAATCAAGGTGATCTTAGGGACCCATGCTTGGACACGTTTTTTATGTCGACTTACAATCGACATATACGACTTGTTGGTCGTATTTGAGCTAAATCCTAGTCCGGCCTTGTTGTACATGACCCTTTGCAATCCAAGTAGAAGGTCAAGTCCTTTGGATCCCAAAGTAAACCTTTCCAACGTGTTCCTAAGATCTTCGACTTGACTCTTCAAGAGTGAGTTCTCAACTTCAAATTTTTCAACCCGAGTTGAGTCCTCCTCTTGAACTCGACTAGTCGAAGAGGTTAGGGAGACCTCGTGTTTGAGGAGTTTAACTTCCTCAACCAGGGTCTCGACCTTGGACTCGAACTTAGCTAATTTTTTAGTTAAAAACTTAATTGCACTATAAAGTGTACTAATGAAGGATCGACTTACCTTGAGTGTATCTTTTGAACTGGATGCGTATCCGTGGCTTGTCTTGAATAGTGCTTCGCAGTCCGACTCGTCTTCGATTTTCGATTCAAGTTCTGGTTCCGACTCCGTCTCCGATTCCACCGGTTTAGCCATGAGAACATGATCATTATCTTCTTCCTTGGATGCTTCTCCCCAAGTAGTGTTGAGTGCCTTTTTGTATTTTGGTGCTTTTCTCTTGAGTTTTGGGCATTCGGACTTGATATGTCCAAACCTGTTGCATTCATAGCATCTAAAATTTGAAATTTTAGTCTAACCTTTGTTGGGTCGAGTGACGGTTCATTTTCGGCCCTTGACTATCCTCCGAACTAGGTTGACTAGTTCGGCCTCCATTTCCGAGTCGACCTCCGAATCGGACTCATCCTCTTCTTCCTTCGAAGGTGCTTTGCTTGCGGTTTTCTTCCTTGAACCTGCAAAAAGTGCTATACCCTTCTTGGGTTCCGAGTTAGACTTCTCATGAAGTTCAAAATCGGAAAATAATTCATCTAACCTAAGTTTCGAAAGATCTTTGGAGACCTTGTAGGCATCGACCATGGATGCCCACAAGGTAGTCCTCAGAAAGGAGTTAAGAACATACCTTATAAGGTCGCGGTTTCGACCTTTTGTCCAATTGCGTGTAGATTGTTGACTATGTCTTGAACGCGGGCGTGAAGTTGCGTCGCGGACTCATGTTCCTGCATTTTTAGATTATATAGTTTATTAAATAAAAGATCTTGCTTACATACCTTGGCTTCATCGGTCCCTTCGTATAGCTCCACTAGCTTTGTCCAAAGGTCCTTTGCGCTGATGAAGGGGCCGACGCGATTTAGTTCCTCCTTGGACAAACTGGATTGGAGGATTTGAGTTGCCTTGGCGTCGGCTTCGACTTGTCGTTTTGTCGCAATGGTCCATTGGTCATAATCCAAGAATTCACCCAATTCGTTTGTCGGAAGTGTGAATCCCGTTTGAATTATGATCCACATCTCGATTTTGGTTTTGACAAAGCATTCCATCCGACCCTTCCAATAACGGAAGTCATCTCCCTTGTAAAACGGAGGTCGGACGATGCTAAAACCCTCGAGATGGGCCATTAAAACAAAAGAAACAAGGAGATGAAGATGAAAAACCTAGCAATGACAAAAACACACAAAAATGTACCAAGACTCGCATCTTGGATTAGTAGTGCGGGAGAAAAACTAACCAAATGAAATAAATCTGAAATAAACAGAATTAAAAAGAAAAAAAACTGTAAAAAGCTAGATCGGTGGTTTCACCAAATCTTAGCAACCCCCGGCTCTGATACCAATTGTTGGATCGAAGCGGATCGCTAGAGGGGTGGTGAATAGCGATAAACCTTTTTTTTCTTTTCGAAATCATATCAAAACACTTATACGCAACGGAAATGTAAATGTAAAGTAAAAGAGACAAGGGAATTTTACTTGGTTTGTAGCCTTCGGCTACTACTCCAAGGCCCTAGTGGTCCTTGACCACGTACGGAGGGCAAAATCACTAAAGAACTCCTCGTTAGAGGTAGGAGTTAATCGATACAAATGAAGCACAAAGCTTGAGGTAGAAGGACACTCCCCCTCTCCTCGTTACGATAAAATCTCCGAGAATTGAAAGTAATGAACTGAAATAAAAACTTAAACCAACGTAATAAAATGAAAACAATTAAAATCTAGACGTCGGAGAAGAAGCACTTCGTTGTCGGAAAGTTGTAGCTTGGCGGAGGCTTTTGGAAGCTTAGAATTGATGATGAAACCCTAGGATAGGCCCTCCTTTTATAGCCTTTGAGCCCCTTTTCGAGAGGAACTTTAGTCAATCACAATTGAACACCAATCTCCTTGAAATGGGGTGATAAGCCTTGACTCCTCGAAGCTGATCATTGACCATCAGTCGACTGATGGCCATCATCAGTCGATTGATGGCGACGTACCGACATCGACCGTAGGCGCCGATCGATGGATGGCAATGAGTCCTCCAAGCTAGCAATGACTAATACTAGCCGAAATGATAATGATAAGTTAGCTAAAAAATAACATTATTTCGATGGCTTCCAACCGTCCGATCTTGACCTAGACCACCGATGGGATGTCTTGGGTCAGATCTACGCTTAAGTCTATCCCCGTAAAGAGGATACAACCTCACTTACACTCGCACACACGAGCTTACCTCGATACTTACTGTGTCGCTTTCGCTTACGGCCTTCCACTCGATTCCTACGACTCCCTCCGAAGTCACTCAAGTGTCACCCGACCACCGCAGCTTCCTCCGGGTGTCGCTAACCTTCAGCTCCAGCTATAGAAATTTTCTGCACACTCGATTCAGCTCGTGAGATAACAACATGAGCTTAACTTTGTATCGTTTGCTATAATCAAAACTCAGGTTCAACTTAGGTGCCTACTGCACCAATAGTAGCTCCATCCATCATCCACCGATGAAGAGACTATCCACTCATCGCTTCAACATTCCATTCCATTCCGGCGATCCGGATTAGGTCGCTCCGCCTCCGCAGATCCATCCCTTAGCTGTCGGGATAGGCAGTTCTGCCATCCACAGTTGGAATAGTAGTAGTTTGCATCCCTTTGTATTCATCTCCTTTCTCGTAGTGCGGGATTATGCTCGCATCCGTAATCCACCGTCGGAGGGGGTTGTTCGAGTTGTTGTCACCATCGTGGGGTTATCGGTTGCTTCTATTTGGATTCGTCCATTTAATTGGATAGTTTGCTTGTTCTGTTTGTTTGTTATGTTTGCTTTGTTATGTCTATTCGTTATGTTTGTTATGTTTGACCAGTGCATCGTATAGTGACAGTGCGGTGCTTGGTTAAATTATTTAGGTTTGTTTTGTTTAGTTTTCATTTAGATTTGATCATCGTATCATAACGTGACAGTGCAGTGCATGATTGAATTGCTTTAGTTGTTAGTTTAGTTTTCATTTACATTCGATCATTGTGCCGTATAGTGACAGTGCGGTGCTTTGGTTGAATTGCTTATGTTTATTGCATTTAATTTTCAGTTCATTTTTGACCACTATGCCGTATAGTGACAATGTGGTGCTTGGTTGAATTGTTTAAGTTTGTTAGTTTAGTTTTTAGTGACTGTTTGACCATTATGCCGTATAGTGACAGTGCAGTACTTGGTTGAATTATTCACGGTTGTTTAATTAATCCTTGATCATTGTACCGTATAGTGACAGTGCAGTGCGTGATTTACTTACTTTTGCACATTAGGTTAGTTTCCCGAGAATTGTTAATTGGTAGTTAGGTTTACTTCTTGCAGGTTTAATTTCCATGTCTATTCACCAGAATTGTTTAACCATTGTATCGTATAGTGACAGTGTGGTGCATGGTTGAATCGTTCTTGCATTAGTGTAGATTCAAATAATTGTTTTGATAAGTTATAAAAACCCTCAGTGTTTACTTCTGTTTAAAAACAAACGTCCAACCATTATGTTCATTGGGAGACGATCCGAGTCAGTCCTATACTACATTATTGTTGTTAAGGGTTCGGTAAATAATTTGTAATGGTACCACAACACAAAGAACTGTTATCAAATTTTGGCGCCGTTGCCGGGGAATATAATGGTGTTTGTTTGTCTTTAAATTGTAGTTAGTTTATTTATTTGTTTTTCTTTTCTTTTGTTATTAGTGTCTTTCTTGTTGTTTTTTTTCTATTCAATATTCATTGTGTTTGTTTGTGGTGATGTCTAGGTCTTCAAACAATAATCTATTTGAGTCTTATGCAACAGTTTTGGTGCAGCAACAGCGATATCAGCAGAAGACAGATGCATCCATTCAGAGCATCGAGAGATAGATTATCCAACTTGCATCTAATTTTAATCAGCTGCAGTCACAGGGATCTAGTCAGCTACCATACCAGACCATCCTAAATCTAAAGGAAACATCAGTACGATTACATTGCGGAGTGGCAGAGTTACCTTAGGCCCTATAGCACCAGTTTCACCCTTCCCTCGGAGGCCAATGCAGCCTAGGAAGAGGATTGTTGAAGAAAAGGCTAGGGAATTCCAAGAGCTAGCAGATTCTCAAGTATGCCAAGTTTCTTAAAGATCTGTGTGTTCACAAGAAGTTGTACTCTTTCTTTGGAGGTAGGAGATACTGTGGTTCAGTTTAGTATTTTGGACACTATGAAGCACCTAATGCAAGATCATTCCATTCTTAGCGCAGGTATAGCTGATGAGCTGGATTGCATGGATTTTAATTCTGAATCTGTTTTTCATTTGGATATCTCTGGACCTTCTACATTTTATTGTTATTTTATTGATTCTGATGATTCTGATGTGATGATGATTTGTCGTTAGGACCTATCTGTAGGCCCTTTTATGTAGACAGGATATGGAATGTTTAGGGACTTGCGATCTTTAGGCGATGCCCCAAGAATCACTTCCATCAGATGTTTTTGAGAAATGTCATTTCATGGTCAAGCATGGGATATCTTAGGTCATATTATCTCTGTGTATGGTATTGAAGTAGATTCTGCTAAAATTCATGCTATATCTTCTTTATCTTACCCCGCTTCTTTGCGGGAAGTTCGTGCTTTTCTAGGTCATGCAGGTTTCTATAGACATTTTGTCAGAGACTTCAGCAAGATTGCCCCTACCCTTGACCAACTTGTTGCAGAAGGAGGTGGTATTTCAGTTTGACTAGCGATGCAAGGACTCATTTGATCAGCTTAGGCAGACTTTGATATCAACATCGATCCTTAGACCACTTGAGCAGGATTGTAGTGGAGATCGAGCCCACCCCCATAGCAGATTCTTTTCCAGATGAGCAACTTTTTCACCTGCAGGGTAAGACACCATGGTATGCAGATCTTGCTAATTATTTAGTTGTCGTGTTATACCTTTACATTTTACTCATGCACAAGTCCAGAAATTGAAAAGTGGGGCTAAGTATTATGAATGGGATGATCTTTATCTTTGGAAGTTTTGTAGTGATCAAATCATTAGATGATGTGTACCTAATTATGAGTTTCATTCCATACTTACTTTCTGTCATTCTCTAACTTGTGGGGGGGGCATTTTTGACCCCAAAGGACTACTAGGAAAGTTTTACAGTCTGGTTTGTATTGGCCCACCTTATTTCATGATGCCTATGAATTTTATAAAATCTTGTGAGCGATGTCAACGAACAGGGAACATAGAACGTAGAAATGAAATGCCTCAACAACCCTTGTTATTCTGTGAGATTTTTGATGTTTGAGGTATTGATTTTATGGGTCTATTTCTTGTATCTTTTGAATTTTCATATATTCTTTTGGCAGTTGATTATGTTTCTAAATAGGTGGAGGTCATCCCCACCAGGACTAATGATTCTCCAGTTGTTGTGAATTTTGTTAGGTCTCACATATTTTGCAGATTTGGAGTACCCAGGGCGATCATTAGCGATCAAGGGTCTCATTTTTGCAACAGACTCATGAAGTGTCGAACAAAGAGATCAAGTCTTTACTGGAGAAGACAGTGGGGCCAGATAGAAAAGATTGGAGCTACAGTGGAGGAAGTGGACCATGATGATGCTTCTTCTCCGACTTGAAAGGGGAGTGTGCTCTTGTATTTACTGCATTCTTTTCTTTCCTTTCATGTTCGGAATAAATTGTGTGTTATGTGTTCGTTGCCTGTTTACCTAGGTTTGTTGGTTTGTTGTTGAGTCGAATAATTTTTCCTATGCATGCCTTAGTATCATTTCAGAGGTGTTAAAAATTAGTTAAGTTTGATCATCAACTTATGGATTTTTGTGTATGATAGGAGATTTCACCTGCATGCAGTCGCTTGTTATGATGGTGAATTTTTTTTTATTGATAGACTAAGCTTGATATTTTATTCACTAGTGAGGTTGCAAACCATTCTTATCATTTATCCACTTTTGTGTGATAACACATGTGATACTTGTTGCTCTAGAACTTGCTTTGAGTCTCTTCAAACTCAGAACATTTACTTACATGAATATGACGAAGGATTTCATGCTTGGTTCTTTTCCTTACTTGATATGCTTGTCCAATCCACTTGATACTTCTATGATGTCTTACTTGTCATATCTTTACATTTGCCATTTATTGTCTATGTTGTCTTTGTGGATTATCTTTTTCCATATCTTTCGTTTCAATATTAGAGGAATAACATGATAAGTTGCTTTGTCCAAGATGGACAAAATTCTTAAGTGTGAGGGAGGAGATATTGTTTTATTGGGCAGCTGTGAGTTGGATACAGAAAATGACTTGGAGCTAATTGGAATCTTATCAATCCGATGGAGGAGCTTTCTGAGCTAGGCAATGCTGGTGATGGTAGAAGAGGAACAGAAGGCCAAGAAATTTTATGCAAGTGATACAAGTAAGGGCAGCTTTGGTTCCAATATGACTCCTAATTACGATCTCTAGTTGGCAAGTGATCATGGGTCGAAAGGATCAGATTGAGAAGTTGACAGAGAAGGTGCAAGAGAACCTAAAATTTCATGATATGGAAAATGAGATTTGGAGATTGCCTAATTTGCTAAGTCATGCAGTTCAGAAATCTGATCGTCCTACAACCCTTATAATGGTAGTGAAATTGAGAGATTGGAACTACTGCTGGAAATACTTGTGGATAAATGCACAAACCTTGCTGTACAGAAGCTCACGTCTGAAGATTATGCAGAATCTGTGCCTAAAGAGGCTGCAGAGCTTGTTTCTTCTTCACCACAACTTTCTGCTCGACAGTGTTACCAGAAGAAACAATAGCAGCATTATCAGAATGGTATCAGTATCACGTGCAGCCTTCCCTATGTGTGCAGCCAAATCTCGACCTCAACTTAGTGTGCAACTTACACTAATGCAAGGATCACAACCTACCAAGCCTGTTCAGCGGAAGCAAATCACAAATTGGAAGGTCAACCACGTGGGGAAAAATGGTGGATCTAGTATAGCTGCATCTGGAATTCAATAAGAGCCTTCTGGGCAGATGAGGGATTCTATGAAATTAATGCCTACTCAAAACCTTCAACCAGAACCACTGAAGAATGAACTGGCAAGATGCATGAAGATATGAAATTGAAATTGAAACTTGAGCATGAACAAGAGTTGCTGAAGGTACAAAAAAAACAAAAAAACAAATGAAGATGTGCAGATTGAGACCATGGAGATGATTGATACAGATGTGAGGAATAGAATAGTCCCAGATTCAGTAGCAGTGTAGTTAGAGGAAACTGGCATTCAGAATTCTGGTTCGACTGCATATTGTCATGATGAAGTGAATTCTCATACTGGAAGCCAGAATTGATTCAACATTAGCAATAGCTTCATGGGAAACAGGAAACAGGGAGGTTGTTCTTTTCAGCTATTGTCAAACTAGAGAAAGCTCAACTGGCAGGCTTTTTGTTTTAGATTGCAAAACTACTAAGGACCTGGAGCTTGCTTCTGGTGGGTGTGAACACTGTGACATCGAAATTTTGTATAACACGACTAACATGGTCCTAGGAGTTAGTTTAATTGTAGAAGTGGGTGCAACATTAAGTAATGAACATCCTGAATATCTACATTATCAGACCTTGGAAATAGCTAGAAAAAAAATACTGGGCAGTGTATCTGAAGTTATTTCTATGGATATTGTAGCTGGGGAATCTGCTCATGCCCAAGAAGTTGATTTTCAAAAAATTATTTGCTGGGAATTTGCTATCACATGGAGGAAATAGAAATTGCACAAGTTGCTCCTTTACCGGCTTCTATACCCAGCAATCCACTCAAATATGAAACGAGAATTGAGTTTTGATTTGCTGATAGTTCTGGAATCTGATCATCCTACAACTCTTTCTGATGGTATTGCAATTTAGTTGAAGACCATACAAAACCGGTGCCTAAAGATGCTGCAGAGCTTGTTTCTGACGAAAACACCATAGAAAAAAAATTGTTGTCTGTGTCAAAGAAGCAGGTTGCCACTATGGAGGATAGGCATAAAGGGGCATCTGAAATGAGCAAGTAAACTCCTGATAACCTGAATGTCTCAGATAATACTCAAATCAATCGTGAAGTTGAATATGTCCCTAGAATTGCAAGGACGGATACTGCACCTGAATTTGATTCTTCTTTCTTACCAATTATGAATAGTCCACTTCGACTTGACACCGAAATACTTGATAATCTTCATGCTACAGAAGTCTACAATGAAGGTGGTATCCCTGTCTCTGATGTGAAAGAATCTGTAATAATCAAGCTGGTTTGTCTCCTCGAAGTGCTGATGTTCATGTTGAAGGGTTTTGCTTATCGAGTCCGTGAGGGGAAACTTCGCTTCCCACTTCACCTCGGTCGTTTGTTCATGGCGATCCCATCGATGTTTCCGGATTAAAAAAATTTAATCCTAGACAGAAGGGATTGCCCAAACAACCAAGTCATCGTCGTGCTATTCGTTTAGGGAGGTCACTTGAACAAACTCATTGTTCAAGCGACCATCCTCTATTCTACGAGTAGCCGCGGAATAGACGATATCCGCATCGCCGGTTTTTGTGTTTATGTTCGGGATCCAAGTATTATTTAGCCACAAAATATAATATAACATTCATATAATTGAAAAACAAATATAAGCATGTTACACATGAAGATAAATAAGTGAAATACCTCTCGATCTTCTATTGTATGACTCTCCTCCTTTCGGACGTCATGTGGGCGACGATCTACCAAAAGTTGAAGCTCCTAGATCACAAATCTTTCTTCCTTGTTCACTCCGAACAAAGGAAGATCATAAAAACTAAACTCTTCTCTTATCTACGACCAACCATCAAGATCCAAGCTTGATGCTTGCCGCCAGTCCAAAGAGATGAAGACTAGAAGTGTAGGTGCCGGGCAAAAGCTTCAAGGAAAGAATCCCTAGCTCTTATTTCCATCGACCAAGGAGAAGAAGAGGAATAGGTTGAGCTCCGGCCAAGGTGTATAAGAAAAGGATGGGCGCCAGCCATGAAGGAAGAAGAAGAAAAACCTTTTCTATTGTTGCCGCCCACCCCTTCTCAAACCCTAGCCTCCCAATCCCAATCCTAACCCAACTAGGATTCCTTGCCACCCAAGGGGAGAAAACCCTAATCTCCTAAGCCATAGATGAAGGGGAGACTGTTGGACGCCGGCCAAAACAAAGAGAGAAGAGGGAAGAAGGGAGCCGACCACCTCAAGGAAGAAGAAGAAGAAAAAATCTTTCCTTAATTGTGGCCACCCAAAACTCTAATCTTCCCTTGCCCTTGCCGCCCAAAACCCTAGCCCCCCTTCCTCTCATTAATTTTTACCGCCCACCCTCGAGCCCAAATATATAGAGTTAGGCTTAAGGCTTGATTTAATCTCCACCATTAGTTCTAGGAATTTAATCTCAACCGTCGGATCAAGAGATTTAATCTCAACCGTCGGATCTAGAGATTTAATCTCTACCTTTGGATCTAGAGTTTTGTTTTCATCCATTGGATTTAAGCTTCATGAGGTGTTAATAGGCTACAATAGGGACCATGAGGAGGAGTTGGATCTTGGCCACCCATGGATCAAGCTCACATAAAGTCCGATCCATTAATGATAATCCAATCCACTAAAGGATTATCATTGATCTACCCCACCAACCCCCATAAGAAATATGGGATCCATATATTATTTGTACATTTTCTCCCCGTATTTAAGATCTTGAATGTCAGTCGATTAATTAATTTACTGACCATTAATTAATCAACATCTAACTCCATGAGTAGTATCACTCAACCTTTTCATCATATCGGACCAAGTCCACCTGCAGGGTTTACATGATGAACCTTATGAGCTCCTCAAGGGGACATCATCATCCTAATATATAGGACACGGTTTCCTCCTATAATCAACGGCACACCATATAAATAATATCATCTCCCAACTTACCGAGCCTATCGATTTAATCTATAAATCTCGCCCATTGGTAAATCAAAGAGATGAATACTAAGTATATGTGTCCGTTATTATATCGAGATTAAGAGCATGTACTAAATAATATCTGAGGACCGATCCGATTATGTAGTCAGCAATAAATCGAATCACCTCTAAGTCGGTCCTGCTCAATACACACAAAGTGCACTAGTGTGATTCTATGGTCAAGACAAACCAATACCAAATCACGCTACAACCATTCTGATGGTTTGTCCAAAGTCATCTCGATTGTGAGCCTTTACTTATACTTTACAAGGAGCCGATAATATGATCTCCCATGTGACACCACAGACCATGTTATCTACAATGTAATGTATTAGACAATATTGCATAACCATAAAAATGCAAACAATGATCATGTGATTCTTATTTCAAAATAAATATGTTCATACAAAAGGTAGACTTTTCAGTATACATCCCTACAATCTCCCACTTATACTAAAAGACTATGTTGTCCTCATACTGCCATACATCTGATTCCCCTTCCCTCCACATGCCTATCAAAGCTCTCGCTAGAAGGGCCTTAGTGAAAAGGGTCTACCAGGTCATCCTCTGATGCAATCTAGGCGACAACAACTTCTACCTCCTTTATGATTTCTCGTATCAGGTAGTACTTACGCTCTATGTATTTACTTGCCTTATGAGCTCGTGTTTCTTTTGAGTTTGCAACCGCACCATTATTATCACAATAAATTGTGATAGTTCTGGGCAAACTAGGAATCACATCCAAGTCCATCAGGAAGTTCCTGAGCCACATAGCTTCTTTGGCTACCACATACTCAGCTTCCATGGTGGAGTCCGCCACGCATTTCTGCTTGACACTCCTCCATACAATGACTCCACCTCCCAATGTAAACACAAAACCAGAGGTAGACTTACTGTTATCCCAATCAGATTGGAAGTCGAAATCCGTGTAACCCATAGGGAGTAATTGGTTTGCCCGGTAAACCAGCATATAATCCCTAGTCCTTCTCAGGTACTTCAATATATACTTTACCGCAGTCCAATGTCCTTGTCCTGGATTACTCTGATATCTGCTGACCATACCCACGACAAAGTAGATATCTGGTCTCGTACATAGCATCACATACATGAGGCTTCCTACTGCCGAAGCATAAGGAACCACCTTCATCTCCTCTATATCCTCAGATGATTTAGGACACATCTCCTTAGATAAAGGAACTCCATGCCTGAAAGGTAGAAAACCCTTCTTGGAGTTCTGCATGCTAAAATGATCCATAATCGTGTCTATGTATGAAGCTTGGGATAAGCACAACATCCTTTTCCTGTGATCCCTTATAACCTTGATCCCAAGGATGTGTCCCACCTCTCCCAAGTCCTTCATATCAAACTGTTTGGACAACCATACCCTTACGTCCGATAACACCTTGATATTATTGTCAATCAATAAAATGTCATCTACGTATAGTACAAGAAATACCACTACGTTTCCGTCACATCTCTTGTATACACAAGACTCATCCAGACTTTGAATAAATCCATAAGACTGGATTACCTCATCAAAGCAGATGTTCCAAGACCTCGAAGCTTGCTTCAATCCATAAATGGACCGATTAAGCTTACACACAAGATGCTCTTTGCCCTTAGCAATGAATCCCTCTAGTTGCTTCATATAGATGTTTTCCTCAAGACTTCCATTAAGGAAAGCTATCTTGACATCCATCTGCCACACCTCATAATCCATATAAACTGTTATGCATAAGAGAATTCGGATAGACTTAAGCATGGCTACCGGCGAAAAGGTCTCCTCATAATCGATACCCTCTTTCTGAGTATACCCCTTCGCAACAAGCCTCGCTTTGAAGGTCTCAACCTTCCCATCTATTCCTCTCTTTCTCTTGTAGATCCACTTTCATCCAATGGTTTTTACATCATCAAGTGATTCTACTAGCTCCCAGACCTGATTTGAATCTATAGATTCAATCAAAGCATTCATTGCACTTTGCCAAGATACTGCATCTTTATCTTGGATTGCCTCATCATATGTCCAGGGATCAGATTCATGTTCACCAGGGACCAAATCAGAAGATTCTCCCAAGAACATGAATCTATCAAACTGTCTCACAACCCTCCCACTACGACGAGGTATCACCTGTGTATCCTCTGTGACACGCGGTGTAGTGACATGTAGTATATCCTCTTGTACCGGTGGTACTAAAGAAGTGACTTCCCCTTTTAATTCCTCCAGAATAATTTTACTCTTGGGCTTGTGGCTCATCATATAGTCTTCCTCTAGAAATCTGGCGTTCGTGCTAACGATCACCCCCTGATCTCTAGGACTATAAAATAAACCACCATTCGTTCCTCTAGGATAGCCAACGAACATGCGCACTTCTGTACGAGGTTCCAACTTACCAGCATCTGCCTTCAACACATGTGTTGGACTCCCCCATATCCGATTATGTCTTAGACTAGGCTTTCGCCCAGTCCACAACTCTGTGGGAGTAGAAGGCACTGATTTAGATGGAACCAAGTTCAGAATGTATACCGTCGTATCTAGAGCATATCCCCAGAATGAATCTGGCAAGTCAGAATAGCTCATCATCGATCTAACCATCTCCATAGGAGTCCTATTCCTTCGCTCTGCTACACCGTTCTGCTGGGGTGTGCCAGGTGCAGACAATTGGGATTGAATCCCAACCTCCGATAAGTAGTTCCTAAATTCTTCTAAGAGGTACTCACCACCACGATCAGATCATAGTGTCTTGATACTTTTACCTTGACATTTCTCCACATCAGCCTTGAATTCTTTGAACTTGTTAAAGCATTCAGACTTGTGGCGCATCAGGTAAATGTATCCATATCTTGAGTAATCGTCTATAAAAGAGATGAAATACTCAAAACCACCTCTAGCCTGGATAGTCATAGGACCACACAAATCAGAATGAACCAATTCCAACACATCTTTGGATCTATACCCCTTGGCCTTGAAAAGGCCTCTTGATCATTTTACCCTCCAAGCAAGATTCGTTGGTTGGGAAATCTTCCACCACTAATGAACCCAAAGGTCCATCAGCTATCAACCTTTGAATTCTGCTTAGGTTAATATGACCAAGCGTAAGATGCCAAAGATATGTTTGGTTCATCTTCGAAGGTTCTTTTCTCTTATTGGAATTAGAAGATGAGTTATTAACTTCTATTTGCATCGTGGGAGCTTTTGGTTTGAGTGTATACAAATTTTCTAACAATGTACCTGAATAGATATTCTCCCTATTCCTTTTCATAACAACTCTGTCATTAAAAGAAATAGAATATCCATCCATAAATAATTTAGAAACTGAAAATAAATTCTTTCTAAATAAAGGTACATAAAGGGAATTTTCTAGAACCAACGTTTTATTTTTCTCAAAAGATAAATAAAATATCTCCCACTGCAATAGCCGCCACCTTCATGGCATTGCCCAAGTAAATAGTAGTCTCTCCCTCAGCTCGTCGTCGGGTTTCCTGGAACCCCTGCAAAGTATTGTAGACATGATCAGAGGCTCCCGTATCTACACACCAGGTGTTGGTAGATCACACCGCTAACCATGTTTCAACAACTAGACCAAATGATATACCTTTGTTCTGTTTCGGATTGGGACAATCCTTATTCCATTGTCCATCCTGCTTACAAGTGAAGCACTTGCCTTTCGGCTTCTTCACTCCTCCCTGAGATCCTCCCACCACTTTTGCTCCACCTTATTTCTTCTTCTTCTTGCCTTTTGGCTTAGAAGTAGAAACCTTCTGAGCAACCATGGCCTTAGCCTGAACAAGCCTTTCTGTCGTCTGGAGAATGATATCGACCTAGGTTTTCCCATCGATGTCAGCTCCAAGGACTTCCATCTCATTCGCAAGCTTAGGAGTGCTGGAGATTTGAGGCCGCTAGAGGGGGGGTGAATAGCGTTTGACCGTTCGTAGATGGAATTCATTCGCATTGCTTGTCTACAATCTTGTTAGTACGCAGCGGAATAAAAAATAACAAATACAAACACAAGATACAATCACAACACGCACGATATAACGTGGTTCGGAACCGTAACGTTTCCTACTCCACGGATTGGGTTCGTATGAACACTAGCGATGCCACAAACACCACTAAACAATAAAGCTCCTTCTCGACAACAAGTCGGAGGTGGAGAAACCTCGTATAGTGAATTACAACAAGTAATACAAAGTAAACAAGAAAATACAAGTGAAAATGTAAAGAATACTTTAAAAACTAGGGTTTTGAGGCTTGCTTGTTGCTTGGATGAGCTTGAAGGACCTCAAAATGCACTCGCAAATCGCCTCACCAAAGCCCCAAAGAACTAATGCTTGAGCCTTCCACTTGAGCATGCTTTTTGGGCACTTTCTCTTATAGTGCCCAAATTCCCTACACTCAAAACACATAATATTATTTTTTATTTGAAATTAGAGTGTTTGAGTTACCTAGGTTAATGGAGATTGAATTGATTTTGGGCTTCTTCATCTTGACGGATGTCGAAGCTTCTTCTTGATGCTCCAGTGTTGAGGACACTCTAATCTCCTCCTCAATCCTAGAAGTGGATGCTTCTTGCACTTCCTCCACCAACCCGGAAATTGACCCCCTATCAACTTCCGATTCTACTTCCTCTTCCTCATTGGATGTTGATGATCTCTCAACCTCCAAGTCCTCACTTCCTTGTGAGGATGATGCATTAGCCTCTTCGGTCTCTTCCTCTTGGACCGTTGATGGACTTTCATGGAGCTTGGCCACTTGGCTCCATAGCTCATTTGCATCTACATAATTACCTAACATACACAAGATATTGTTAGGTATTAAATCAATTAACAACTTCATTACCTTCTCATTCTTTTCGAAGGCTTGGACTTGCTCTTCGGTCCATCTCTTTTTCTTGAGGAATCCACCTTTTGGTCCTCTTGGATAGCTATATCCTTCCATTAAGATGGACCATTCTTCGAAATCCCTCATCATTAGGAACTCCTCAATTCTCGCCATCCATTGTCTAAATCCTTCTTGTCCATAGAAGGAGTAAGGGATCGGTGTGTTAATATTCCATCCCAATTGTTCTTCCATCTTTACCCTCTAGCTTCTTTGTCCTAGCTCCCGGCGGTTAGTCCGTAGAAGAGCCCCGAGCTCTGATACCACTTGCTGGAGATTTGAGGTCGCTTAGAGGGGGTGAATAGCGTTTGACCATTCGTAGATGGAATTCGTTCGCGTTGCTTGTCTACAATCTTGTTAGTACGCAGCGGAATAAACAATAACAAATACAAACATAAGATACAATCACAACACGCACGATATAATGTGGTTCGGAACCGTAACGGTTCCTACTCCACGGATTGGGTTCGTACGAACCCTAGCGATGCCACAAACACCACTAAGCAATAAAGCTCCTTCTCGACAACAAGTCGGAGGTGGAGAAACCTCGTACAATGAATTACAACAAGTAATACAAAGTAAACAAGCAAATACAAGTGAAAATGTAAAGAACACTTTACAAACTAGGGTTTTGAGTGCTTGCTTGTCGGTTGCTTGGATGAGCTTGAAGGACCCTGAAATGCACTTGCAAATCGCCTTCAAATCGCCTCACCAAAGCCCCCAAAGAATTGATGCTTGAGCCTTCCACGAACAGCTGCTTTTATCCTCCATCGGCCGATTTCGCTTATCACCGACCGCCATAAGTCCCTGACCCGCCAAAGATAGTGTGAGACAACGGTTCAATCCACGCTTGGACAAGTTCCAACGGGACTTGAAGTCGATCCAACATTGGCGCCGATCGCTAACGCCTATAGTCGATCGCTCGGCTACGGCCGCTGTGCTCGACACGTAACTAGCAATGATCACGACCCTTGGCAATCAATCGCCAGAGAACACGATCGCTTCCAATGAGCAGTCGACTACCAGAGCAATTCCAGCTTTAAATTGGCAGTCGAACTCAAGTCGACTCACGGCAGTCGAATCGGCCATATTGCCAGTCGACTGTCAACCTCAAACATGAGGTTTTAACCCAAGTATGGTGCCCCCATACTTGCTAGATCACCCTTAGCCAAGACCTAAGCCTTCTAGCCACCTCCATCAGCCTCACGCATCTCGGATTCCTCCAAGTCATCCATGACTTGTTCATCCATCGCGCTAGCATCTAGGTGCTTCCGTCGGCTATGTCATGCTAACGGTGTCTACACCGCCAAGGCACATTGGACTTACGCCGCCAAGACTCCGCTTGGACTTTACGCCGCCAACCATTGGACTTATGCTGCCAAGACTCTCGCTTGGACTTTACGTAGCCAATATCAAACCCCTTGGACTTCTCATGCCAAGACTCAAGCTTGGACTTTCCCTTGCCAACCCATGTTGGACTTCTCAAATGCCAAGACCATGCTTGGACTTTCCCTTGCCAACCCATGTTGGACTTTTATATTGCCAAGACCCATGCTTGGACTTTTACATTGCCAAGACCCATGCTTGGACTTTTCATGCCAAGTACTCAAGACTTGGACTTTACCAAATGCCAAGTGTTCCACTTGGACTTTCCATGCCAAGTACACAAGACTTGGACTTTCCCATGACAATTACATTGTCATATGTTTTTGTCGAAACATCAAAACATCACTCGAGTCAACCTCAAGTCTAGTCACTATAACCCTGGATCGATTGTATAATATCAATCTTCCCCAACTTACCGAGCCTATTGATTTAATCTATAATCTCGACAACATTGGTCAAACATCAAAGAGATGTCAAATCACTTGTCAACATCAGCATCACCGAAATAAACTCGGATTAAGTATACGTGCTCGATTCCGTGACTGGGCCGACAGATCCGAATCTTAATTCATGTAGTCAAGAACTAAATTAAATCACTCTAAGTCGGGTAACTCAAATCCTTACCACTATCCT